>OZ005656.1:6890648-7490648 GCA_963930645.1 Salticus scenicus
TACCATATTTCTTTGAAACTAGGAATTTTAAATGTACAGAAAGTATAAATGTATATACTATATTTGATCTCAATGTAGATCTATTTTTAAAAGTTTGTATGAAATGTCACTGTATACAATAAATTAATAAAGTTATATGTCTAACTTATTTCTAATTTTTCTTTTTTGCTCCTATAATAAACTCCTTCCTTAGTATTAAATTACGAGCTTTTAAATTACTCAGTAATTAAAATTCTAGAGACACAAATATCAGGTATTACTTCACCAAATGATATAATCAGTAAAATTAAAAAATCAGTTTTGGACAACAACATGTATACGTTAATTACAAATTATTTGTTATATCACTGTTTGAATTTTGCTTCTAATTATCTTAATTTTTCTTAAAATTCGCCTTATATAGATCGGTCTAGCTTTTGAAAACATAGATAGCATTAAATCGAACAAAACTAAGCAGACATTGATTGTTAAATTATGTTAAATTTTGACATATATCTTCATTAAAATGATGCTTTAATGATTTTTAATTAATACTACAGACAAAAAAAAAATTCCATTTAAAAGTCTACGTAAAATAAATAAGTAAATAAATGTTTATTAGAAACCAAGATGCAGTGAAAATTGAGTACAAACTTCTTCATCATATTATATAAAAATATTAAACTATACATGAAACAATTATCATTCTACATAAATTTTCCCAAATTGGAATACGTACAAACATAAAGTATGCTAAATATAGAACAGTTTATGTTTTCTGGGAAAACATATATATATATATTTTATATTCCGTGATTAACATTCTACAGTCGGCTGCAAAATTATTCGAGCACTAGCAATAATCCTTGCCAAAAAAAAGTACACTTAATACAGCTTTGTTAAATAAATCCTTGTCGAGTCATGTTCTTAATCAGTCTAAGAACATGATTTGACAAGGATTTACTTAGCAAAACAGTCTTAAGTGTACTTTTTAAATATAGGAATTATTGGCTAGTGCTCGAATAATTTTGCAGCCGACTGTATCTTGGGACCTTAATCATATCAATTAATTAAAAGTAATATTATAATGAATTTTTAAGTAATATATTTAAAAATGGTATGCGTTTCAACATTTTAGTAACATTATTACACTTTCAAATTTTTCTGTCAACAAATAAATTGCTTCATGTTTAATACCAAAAGAAAAATCTTACAACAGCTGTAATTGAGTTTGTAATATGTTTGTGTCATAAGTGTAGTAACATAATATAGATTACCTGAACGGTGAACAAATAATTTTACTTAATTAAGCGTAAATGTTTGGATTAGGAAGAATTGATTTAATAAGTCATCAAAAAATTTATTTAAGAAAAAAAAAAAGAAAAAAAAAAAGATATATAAACGAATTGTAGAATGTCCTTTACGAAACATACCCTAGAAACATACCACTTTTATATTTAGGGAGATTTTAATAAATCTATTTACTTTAAATATTTTTCTCCGAATTAAAATTTTAGTTCAATATATGGACCATTATGTATTGGATAAAAAAAATCTATATTTACAACTGTGTAAAAAGAAAAATAAATAAATACAGATTAAATTTATGAGATTTTACTATAAGCAAAATCTATAAAACCGACGCAAGTTAATAAGAGAATATTATTTATAGTTAGAAACCCAGTAGCATCGAACCTGTTATTGGATGGTGAATAACTTTCTTAACCTAAATGAATTTGCTGTCGTATCATGATGACATATGAAATTAGCTGTCAGTAGTACTATGTATAAGTTTATTTATGGTAAAACCTTCATACAGGACTTTGTTTTTCATTTTATTTTTCCACTTTGAATGTCGGACTTAACAGTCATATATTAACTAATTAAAAAATCCATTTTAATGATTGGATAATATAATAACATACATATTTATATAGTATGTGATTTCAACAAAATTCATGTAATACAAGCATACAATTCACCTCTCAAATGTAATTGAAATTAGCATTAAACTAGTGGATTTGCAAATAAGGAACCTCGAGGTCTTATCTGCATCACTCATTACTCGGCGGATCATTTCTATTTATTCCATATTATTTAAAATAGTTTTATATACATAATATAGATAGATAGATAGACTGATAGATAGATTGTGAGGTTGAGACTGTAGAAGTTCACCACAGTTTGTTTAAAATTATGCTGGATCCGCAAAGTATTCAGTTCGGACGGTTACATCGCTTCGACGCCACTGCTTTGGCGAAAGCTTAGGTGAGATCAGTTTTGTGTCGACATGGTGCTTCAACGAAGAAATTAAGTTGCGAAAGGTAGATGAATTGGAAGCGATTTTGAAAGTTTGATTGAAATGAAGAGGAACGAAGTTGGTAGAAAGTAGTATAAGATGGAGATGGTTTTCGTAAAAGGTATGGAGTAGTGGAGTCTTGTCCAACGTTTGTCTAAGACAACGGCTAAGTAGTAGAGTGTGGAGAAAGTTATATTTCAGTAGTTGAGATTAAGTGATACTTAAGCTAAGCAGTTTGATAAGTGTTGTGGTGCTTGAGTGCGAGTATTCGTGAACGGAAAACTTATTAGGCCGGGAATCCACGAATCTTTTGGAAAGTCACGGTATCTACGTAAAGGAGTGCATCCGTCTAACTTCTGCTATTCTAGGGGTGAGATATTTCAAATTATTTAAATTAGCAATTATACATTTATTTGATAAAGAATTTAAATCCGCTGACTGAGCTACGTATTCCACATCATCCTCCCATTATTCTAGCTAAATAAACTCTTAGTTTTATTTTCATATATCTGAGTCTCTGTGCTAATTTTATATTTAATACTTAAGTAGTTAAGTTAACAAAATTAATCACTGAGTTAAGATGGGGTCTGCGTCAACGCAATCCTCACAAAATAGATAGATACAAGATGATTCCGAGGTCATCAAACAAACTTGGAGGAGAGATAGAGAACGTCACAAGGATTCATAATTGTACAGGAACCCATGGGCGCAAACGTCATTTTAATTTTTAAGAACAAGTTGATTTTGCATGGATATGAGTGTCGCTCTCAAATGTTGCATTTTTTAAAGCGTTTTTACATGTCAATGTTCACATAAATAAATAATCTATGTTTTCATCGATGTAAATTATCGCAATAATTGCAAAAATACGAACATTTTGTAAGATTTTGTGAAAAATTGAAGCATGCAAACTTTTAAAATTTATACAGCAAACGGAGTTAGTAGTACAAAGTAGCCTAAGACATCCAGTTCTCAAAGCATGAAAATTACGCTAGCGCCCATAGGTTCCTATACATTACTGAATCCTTGTGACGTGCTCTATCTCATTTCCATGTTTTTCCCATGACCTCGGCATCACCCTCTATACATATATATATATATTGAAAACCTTTTCAAACATTGAAGATATTATATATATATATATATATATATATATATATATATATATGTATGTATATATATATATATATATATATTTCACATGAAGTGTTTATTTTTACAAATGTCTTTTCGATAATTTAATTCGTTGTTGTATTTATTAACATTTTTTCTTTTTGTTAATCACGCCCACTTATCTTAAACTCTTACCCCTTTTTATCACTTTCTATTCAAAATTATATAATTTCTGTATGATTTTTAGTGCTGCCTTTGGCGCCTTTTTTATACAAATATAGTTTAATTAATATGTAAATTATATATATATATATATATATATATATATATATATATATACACACATATATATATATATATATATATATATGCTATTAACTCGTAACATAATCATATATGACGCCTTCAATCCTCTGTTATATCTGTCTGTCTGTATTTATGTGTATGTGTATATGTATATTTTCTTGTATCTCTTAGCCTTGTGTTATTTACTTGTAACTCATAAATGCTTGTACCAAGTTTGATGATAAATGATTGTATAATTAAACGGAATAATTTTGTGAGGCCCTGTAATACCCTTATCAATTATATTCCTATAGTTTTCCATAAAAAACATGGTTTAAAACATCCTAAGAACATATCTTTATTTCATTATTTTTATGCAGAGTAACCATGTTAAAATGTACTTTAAAAAATACCGTCTATAGTTGCAACGGTACGAAAATCTTTTGTGTGTCATGTGCACAAACCACAGTAATTATATACACTAATAAAAGATAAACATCAAATTTATTATTTATTATTATTTGAAACAAATTTGACATTACTTGTATAATTACAGGCTGTCATCGGAATTCTTTTGTATGCTGCTGAAAATAATTTATTAGAGAACACGAGCTTTTAAGAATTTTAATAATGTCTGTTAATTCTTTTACTTTGAATGCATCACAAGCGAGTTAAAATGCGCTTGAATAGAGTTCTCCACAGGATCTAATGTCTCAAAATTATTTTATGTGTCCTTGTAAATGATCCATAAAAACTGTATGCACAATGAAAAACTATAAAACTTATTCCATGTATCTCATGAATATTTTTCGAAAATTGACATAATTTGGGTAATTCAGTCAAATATCACTGCTCGGCATGAAAATTAACTCTGACACCATTTCAGCATATTCTTGTGTAAAATGACCTCCTGAATCCGAACATGAAGCACATTGTGCCCTATCACCCACCGTTTTTAAGGAATAGCTCCCTAATTCTATCATTTTTCGGTGATTTTATGGCTATAAATTTGATATTTAAAAGGGGGATGTATTTTAACCATTAAATATCTTGTGAGGGGCTACATAGTTGGAAAATTCTAAAACATTAAAATTTTCGACAAGGCAAAATTTTTGGGTATATTTGCCACTGAAATTATGCATTACATATCGTATATATATATTTTTAATCTGTTATTAATGTTATTTTTAAAACTTTATATTTCTTTGATTATAAGTGTTAAATTAATTATTTTTCATTCTTCAAATTAAATTCATGGTCATAAACTTATCGAACAGCAAAGAAATTGAGGGAGCGGTGGTGTATCTAGAAAATGGTGGGTGGCTGGGCATAGTGGGAATCATATTCGGATTAAGGAGGTCATTTTACATAAGAATCAGCAGGAATAGTATGAGAGCTCGAAGTTTTTATTTATTTATTTTTTTTTTCAGAGCAGTGTATTTAAAAGAGTGGATTCTTACAAATTTTAATATGCTTATACAAAAAAAAAAAATTAATTAATTAATTAATTAATTAATGACGTAGAAAGTTAAAAACGATTAACATTTTCTGTTTTTTATTTGCATTATCGTCCGATATATTTAACTCATAAAATGATTCGAAATTAATATTTATCTTTACCAAAAGACAGAGATTACAGGGGTGCAGAAAATATTCAGATCTCGGAAATTTCCCCCAAACATATCTACTTTTTCCCCAATAATAATGAAAAAATCTATTTTGTTATACAAAGTCATTTACTCTATGTAATTCGTGTTTAAGAGAATAAATATGCAATTTAATTTAAAAAAAAATACAGCTCTTAGTTTATAAGCATTGCACAGTAGCAAATTATTATTTTAGACTTGCTTTTTTAATTAACCATAAGGAAATATTCAAATTTTCCCTCAGACAGTTGAAATTTCCCCCGATCTTTGCTCGAGCATTCAGACATATTATGCACCCCTGGAGGTCCATGTGGGTCAGCACCCCCCCCCCTCCCCCCTGAAACTGCCAAAGAATCTAAGACATATGCTGTATTTTCAATTCTAAGAGACAAGACAATGTATTAACCCCTTAATGCTCACTAAAAAAGAAAAAAAAACTTTTTATTTAAGAAAAAACACTTTAGAACCTTGCATTTTACAACCAATGCATCAATAAATACCACCCTAAATTTAGTTAATTTGCTGGATAAATTATATTTCTTAAGAATAATTTTTAAATATCTGCCTATGATTCCAAAAGTGACATATCTGTATATAGTGCATAAAAACCTGCTTTTGTGCAATATTTGAAAATGATATATTTATTTTCTTATTTCAATGTTTCTGGCAACCGATGGCATTAATCTTTTTTCTTAATCTGTACGATACCAGAAAGAACTGGGATTTCCTCATTACAATAATTTTACTTTTGATTTTTATTATTAATACTATATTTTGGGTTTTTTAAGCTTATTAGTGTTTTTGTAATAATACTTCAATAAAATATAAAATTGAATTTACGGGAGCTGTGTCACGAATTTCGTTTTATTGGTTAGTTATATGCATCAAACACTCATAGTGAAGGAATTTTACAAAACATTCTTTTTCCTTTTTTTAAGGGCGGGCGGGTGCAAAAATATTTTTCCAAGCGTAAATCTGTTCCAAAATGTCTCAGAACAGATATTTTGGGTGTGTGAATTGCTTATAAGTAACCAAAATAAAATTTTGTACTTTCCACTTGAGGACGCAACGCAAAATACATTTTAAAATATCCATATCTGCTCCAGGAAGGTGAGTATTTATTCCATCAGGATTGCCAGGTTTATTGTGTAGCTGTTGGTAATGTCATTCAACTTTATGGAATATTTACGAAATTCCTCATCTGATGGACAAAAAGAGACAGGGACAAAAACACAAATTCAAACCTAACACTGTCTCGAATTAGCTCAGGAAAACTCTTTTTGGTATGGGTTTTGAAATTTGATTACAGTTACTTTCGCGGCACTAAATTTAATTGGATAGATGGTGAAGGTCAGACGGTGGAATTGTGTATGACGCGAGTGCATGATAGTGAGAGCAACCTAGCATACTGCAGGCGAAATATGCTGCCGAAGACATTATGTACCCAACAGTGTTTTTTCTAAAAATATATTTATTTCTGCGCGCATGCGCTTGCATAAGGTGCCACCGTGGGCAATGGAGTTTCCAATTGAACATGATATGAATACGAAAACTGATGCAGAAACCAATGGGAACTCAAAACCAAAGTTTTGGTATGTTTTACTTTTACTTATTATTATTATTATTATTATTATTATTATTACTTTTGATTTTGACATTTTTATATTATTAAGTGATATGAAACTTTGAGAATTCAATTACATTTAGTGATCAACGAAGCGGGCAAAGCCTGCTAGTATTAACATATATTTAATATTAATATTTTCTTCCATTTCATATTTCAATATGTCTCCACAGGTTGTTAAAATTTGTTGCTATTTCATTCTTATTGGTCTATGTGGTTTTATGGATTTTATATCTGTAATTATGGCTTTTACTACTATTAATAATTAATTTATATGTGTATATATATGTATATATAAGAATGCGTTTATCTCACCATTTTCAAAAGCTATTAAGCAGAAGTATTTTCCGTCTTCCAGAATTTAAAGTAGAATGGTTTATGTATTTTTATTATATTTTATTATATATTTTATTATGTTATGTTTAAGGAAACAGTATTTCATCCATTAATAGTTTTTAGTTACATCACATTAAATGCATTGAAATGGAAAAGGTTTTTAATTAACTATTTATTTCGAATGAGGAATAAAAATTGAAAATTTCTCTGTATTCAATTATGGCTTTATACATGACTACGTCTAGAAATTATTCGTTAAGGGATTAAGCATTATTTTATAGAATGATAATCTAGGGACCAATTACGATGAGCAGAGATTTCATAAATTATATCCTCCAGAGAAATGTAATACAGCTTTATGGAAGGATGAATGGAATTAGCTCAGTATGGATTTAAAAAAAAAAAAATATTTTTTAAATACATTTTTTCAGACAGAACAAGCAACATTTATAAATTCTTTTTAGCATTTAATCCATATTTCACCGTCGTCCTAAAAGTAAGACACCGCGCATAAGTGGTATTTATTTAAATTCTTTTAAAAATTTTAATTCAAATTAAAGACGATACATTATTTAAAAGTTCAATAAATACATGCGTGTCTTTATCGTTAGTTTAAATTAACGTTTAAATATATATATATATATATATATATATGTATTATTTTTAATGACAATTTTTGAAGATTTATTCATTACATTTTCAACACATTATTGCTTAAAAAGGTTTTACGTTCAAAAATAACTGACATATAAATTTATTGAGGTATCTACACTTTTTTACTGGTAATATAATTATATAAAAAAAAGTATAGAAAGATGGTCTGTTTTCCTTATATTTCCGACTGTCTTAAACCATTGTCCTATTTTTAGGACAGCCTGTACTGATTAAGCTAATGAAAGGTTGGTAAGTTGTTTTGATTTTGTGTGTATACATACGTTTACAGAAACGTATATCTAAGATTTTATAAAGAAAAAAATATTTTTTCAATGCTTGGTACGATATGGGTTAAATTTATTCTTCTAATATTTTATTTTAAATGTTTTTTAATGTTTGTACCAATGAATAAATTTATATTTCCATTTTTACTCATTTTAGCGTAAATATTTGTAATGTCAAAAATCGCTTAAAAAAAAAAAAAAAATCAGTGTCTTGTTTATTCGATTTAAAATGTACAGTGTATAAATTATAAAATGTTTATTGTTTAGAATTATCCATGAACGGAACCATTAATGATAAACTTACAAATGTTTTTATGATAAGATGGAAATTGTTTTATTCGTAAATTAGACTATTTACAAACTACTAAATTTTCGCTGTGCCATTTTGTTCGGAAAATAATACATTTAAGTTACTTTTAAAAAATATATAAAATTCTTTTGACATTTATAAAAAAAAAAATCCGTTGTTAAGCATCATTTGTCGATGTGAGTTCTGGTATAGTCGGCAACAAAATTATTGAAGCACTAGCAATGATTTGTATTCAAATAATGTGCACCTAATACTGTTTTGTTAAGTAAATATTTACCGAGTCATGATCTTGGTCTTTATGCTGTCTATAAAGAAGTAAGTTAATGATAAAAATTAGCGATCAAACTATAAAAAAATACGAAAAAAATTGAATGGGTGCTTCAATAATTTTGTTGCAGAGCATATATATATACATATAGTATATATAAAGATTTTTTTATTGCATACTTTAATTACTAATTATTCCGTATACTTAAAGTTAGCATAAATACATTAAAAATTTTGAAAAAAAAATTAAAAGCGAATAAAACTACAAATATTTAAAATTTCAAAGAATATTACTATTTAATGTATGGTATAAATAACAAGATTGCGTTGAGAATAATGATTTTAAGCAATTTGACGAAAGGTAAAGCAAAGACTATAAACAATCTCTATTTAGCATTATTTAACTAACATTCAACAATTAGGAAATTTTAATTCATAAGTCTGCGAATTAAACATTAGTTTAATTATTATTAATAAAATAATTGTTCAAATTAATTTTATATCTGAAGTCAATTTGGTAAGGATATTCCCAAAGAAAATTACAATCTTCATTTCTTTATGAAACTTCTTACATAAATCTTCATTCAGTGATTAATTCATTAAATTCTTTACCCAGTACGCATACTTGATTAATCATTAAGGTTCACATTTAATTAAATAAAGGTTATGTTAATACTAGTGATATTAAATGACTTTATTACATTTGCGACACAAACTTATCAAAAATTCATTTACAGCTGTTACTTAGTTTTCCTGTCAAAAAGAGATTTTAAGAGATTTATTTACTAATGGAAAGTTTTACAAATTTAATCAAGTTTATTAATCCTTTCTCTTAAGAAGCTTAAAAGATATTTTCTTCCGAATATCATTATAAAATTTTATGTATTATATAATATTCCTCTTAAGTTATAGGTTCAATGAAACATTGATCTACAAAATTTCGCATTTGTTTTTATAA
Organism: Salticus scenicus; assembly: GCA_963930645.1. Classification (NCBI taxonomy): domain Eukaryota; kingdom Metazoa; phylum Arthropoda; class Arachnida; order Araneae; family Salticidae; genus Salticus; species Salticus scenicus. The sequence goes on from OZ005656.1 coordinate 6,900,404, forward strand.
TAATATTCTGTAAAAAACATAGAGTTATCGCGATGAGAAACTTATCATACCTATTCTTTTAAAGTTGCCAATTTAAGTGAGGGTTGTCTGGTCTAAGAGTACGCATCCGGTAAGAGTACACAATCCCAACAGTTATGATGTTGGGATTATGTCAGTCATTATGTCATGCACTACAAATATTTAAAAAGAAAAGTGTACGCGGTTTGATCTGAAAGAAACTAACCTAATCCTCACAAGTGATTCAGATCGATGTCAATAAATCGTGTTGCACTTCGTTTGATTAGATAATCGACAATGTGTGCAAGAGTTTGCACTTCGGTATGTCACAATAGTACGCACGTACTCTTATACGAAATTTCTTAAAAAAATTTTTACATGCATCGTAATCTTTTTTTTTTCTTATAACAGTATGTCTAGTCGAAAAAAGAATACTCAAAGACGTTTTTGTACTCTAGAACAATGACTGGATGTAAATCACGCATCGACGCAGGTGAAAGTAAGAAAGCGGTAGGAAAACATTAGGAATGCATGAAGCAACTTTGGGAAAAAGATTAAAAATATCATCTCCAGCCAGAAATTTGGGCAGATACTCTCAAACCTTTTCTCTGGAAATGGAAATAGAACTGCGCGAGTACATCAAAAAAGTAGATGACATGTTGTACGAAATAAACACTAAAAAAATACGAGAAGTTGCATTTAGTTTTAATTAAATGAGATTAATGGATTACAACATTGCTTCAATAAAGAAAATAAAACGGCTGGTATGGAGTGGCTTCGGCTATTTATAAAAAGGCATCCAGAATTCTAAGATTCTAAGATTCTAAGACAGAAGGTGGCCGCTCACCACTATGCAGCGGTTTTGAGCGATTTTAACCTTTTGAGAAGGGGCTCCGATGGCACTGTGGAGATTCAAAAGAGCCCGTGCCTAAAGATTAAACCTCCTCCATTGTTTACTCCATAAACAGAAAAAAAAATGCAGAGGTCGCCAAAGCGGAGCTTTCACACGACATAGGGCGACAAGGTAACAAGAATATAAAAAGAAGAACGGAGCCTTGATCCCTCGCATGGAAAGGCTTGTGTCGAAAAATTATATGGACCTCCAAGAGAAAAGTTGGTAACTGCCTTGGAAGATTGAAAAAATAGTTGGTCAAATTGGAAAGATGCATTAAGAAGTTATAGATTCTGGTTAGTTTCTGACGTAGGGGAAGCCGGTGAATGATTAGGTGGGTTAAGGATACGCCAATCATGAGTTAGTGGGCATGAGAAAAAGTAATGATTTGCATTACCCTCAGCCCCGCACTCACATTGTGGAGTGCGCCAGCAATGAAACTTGTAAAGATGTGATTTGAACGGGCCATGACCCGTGAAGAAAGCTGTTATGGCTGGGGAAAGGTCAAAGTTATAATTTGACACTTTTGGGAGGAGGTTAAAAGTAAATCTACCTTTGGGAGATGTATCCCAGTATAGCTGTCATTCTTTCTTTAGTCGTGCTTTAAGATATCTTTTGATGTAAGAGGGGGGGGGGGACAGAACGAAATCCCCTGCTTCCTTTTTAGTGGCAGTTTTTGCTAAGAGATCTGCCATTTCATTGCCCGCGACGCCCCTGTGAGCGGAGACATGAGCTAAAGAGAAAGTATCGGGCTTAGACAGGAGATCTGATTTGATTTTCTGAATAATAGGATGATTACTCCTGTGGCGAGCCAGAGCCTGAAGACCTGAGAGACTGTCACTGTAGATATAAATTTTCGAATTGGTAAAATAGGAAATTGACCAAGAAATTGCTTGGCTGATAGGTAAAATCTCAGCCTGGAAAACAGTGTTACAGTCCCCAAGCCTAGAGGACCACTGATGAACCATGAACCCGTCAACAAAGGCGTAAAATGCTGCACCCAGACCATAAGGTCTTACATCCATCTTTATATATCGCCACAGGGGCTGTAGGAGAGAAGGAGTTAATGTTACTATTAATTAATGCATGCGTAAAGTCCTTTGCTGGGTGTATGAACCAGCTACCCATTTTGAGTTGAATTTCTTCATCTGGAAATAGGATTTTCGGCAAGTCTTTGTTTCTTAGTTGTAGTATGTTTATTCTGTTGTATTCGTAATTCCGAGTGAGGTGTAAAGGAGGAACACCGGTGATGACGTGGAAGGCATCAGTGGAGATAGTTTTATAACCCCGTGACAGTTGCAAGAGGAACATCCTTTGCAATGAATTTAATTTTCCTATAGCTGTTTTTGAAAGATCACCTCCCCAGATTCCCGCCCCATAAGTTACGATTTTTTCCATTATTGTTAGTCACCATGTTTTTAACATTTTGGTGCTTATACCCCATTGTTTTCCCATTAATTTACACGAGTTATGATAATGTATAAGAAGTTTAATTTTAAGTGAGTTTAAATGTTCAATCCAGAAAATGTTTTTGCCTATTGTTAGTCCTAAAATTTTCAAGTGATCGACATGTTTTACACTTTTGCCCTCAAACCTCATCGTCGGCTTTCTCTTCAGTATACGTGGTTTGGAGAAAGTTAAAGATTGAGTTTTATTGGGTGAAAGTTGAAGGTTTTGGTCTTTGAGCAGCTGGGAAAAAGCAGTGAAGGCATCCTAAGCTAAGGTTTCCAGATCTTTTCTGCGTTTCCCGAGAGAATTAACGTGAAGTCATCCGCAAATGCAAATAATTCAAAGCCTTGTGAGCTCATAGAATTAAGTATGTTATTAGCAATGAGTGTCCACAGGACCGGACCGAGACACGAGCCCTGCGGACAACCTTTCTGTTGACTGTGCACACTAGAGCCTGAGACCCAGTCGGTTAAGATGGAATGCTCAGATAAGTACGATCGGATGATTCCCGCCAAGTTTCTCGGACATTAAATTTTTGATAGGGAGTTAAGAATGTGGGGCCATTTTCGATATTGTCGAATGCCCCTTGGATATCCAGGGATACTAAAGTTGTATATTGATCCGTATTGTAACCGAGGGCACTAGAAGTCATAATATTTTCCAAGGCCAGCGGTCGACTCGCTGGATCCACCGCTGAATCGAAGCATTTCCTGATATTTTTTGTAATTTACAAATATCGAAAGAAGAACAGATCGAAAAAGTATTTCCTAATATTCAAATTAGTTATCACGACTGGCTCAATGAACGAGCTATCTGTGGCGCGAAGAATGAAGATGTCTATCAACATAATAATGTTATTCAATCCAACATTCAAAGTGAACATATTACATATAAGTCAATAGACACCGTTGTGGAAGCAGATGAAGTAGTTAATTATCCTACGGAACTTTTGAAATCACTTGGACGGCCAGGGAGCCACCACACATATTATATAATTAAAAAGATAAATGTACCAATTATCATGTTGCAGTATATTAATCAACCAAAACTCTGCCACAGCACGTGACTCGCAGTTAAGAAATTAATGAACAACGTAGTGGAAACAATTATTTTAACGGGGCCTTTCAAAGGTGAAGATGTATCCATTCCTCAAATTCCCATGACCCCGACCGGTACACCATTTAAATTTAAAAGATTGCATTTCCCAATTCGATTGGCGTTTGCAATCACAATCGATAAATCTCACAGGCAGTCTTCAGAAATGTGTGGTTTAGATTTAGATGCCGACTGCTTCTCACGTGGACAACTGTATGTTGCGTGTTCCCGCGTCGGCAAACCAGATAGTCCATATCTAACCAGATAGTCCATATCTACGCAGACAATGGAATAACAAAAAATATTGTATACCCACAACTATTGCAAAATTAAATTTCTATGAGACACGTGCTTTGTTTTGTTCCTCATTTCTCATCCATGCATACACAATGTGCCACAGTAAAGCGTGGCAGGATACAGATAGTAGTTATATATATCTATACCTATATCTATCTATCTATCTATCTATCTATCTCCATATATATATGTTTCTGTGTGTGTGTAATGAAATATTCACATTTATGAAGATTTTGTCTTTTTAATTGCAATAAGTGTTTACGATAGCAGGATTTTCAGCAGTCACTATTTTGAATACCATTTTTGACAAAGCAATCTTTCTATTATTCTTTCAAGTTATTTACTATACACTATTAATAGAGATTACTATAAAAAATTTTAGTATTCAAAATGGTGACCGCGAATATTCTTGTGATTGCCATTGTTAAATTTAAATTTTTTCAGGGTTATAATTTTTGAAGAATTATGGAGATCATTTATTTAGTATTTTATATGATTCTTGCTCATTTAGATTTTGAACGTATCATTGTTTTACAGAATTATTGCCGAAACGTCAGTGGAGGCCCTCTGTTGAGACTCAAAACGGTTTTGGGCTGTGTTTGTGTGTCTGTCTGTCTGTCGCGCGATAGCGGCCACAAAAATAGGGCTATTGACTTCAAATTTGGTACACCTGTTCATGAGCCCCACGAAATCAGCTGTATAGTTTTTGGTATGTATTCCATTTGTATTTCATATACAGGGACACGCCAAAATTTTTCTTATTATTACGGTCTATGGGAGGAATTTGTATGTATCGCGATAGCGGCCGCAAAAATAGCGCTATCGACTTGAAATTTGGTACACATGTTCATGCGCCCCACGAAATCAGCTTTACAGTTTTTGGAAAGAATTCCGTTTGTAGTTCGTATACAGGGACACGCCAAAATTTTTCTTATCATTACTGTCTAAGGGAGGAATTTGTATGTATCGCGATAGCGGCCACAAAAATCACGCTATTGACTTGCAATTTGGTACACATATTCATGAGCCCAACGGAATTAGCTGTATAGTTTTACGTGTGTATTCCATTTGTAGTTCGTGTAAAGGGATACGCCAAAGTTTTCTATCATTACGGCCCATGGGAAGAGTCTGTATGTACCGCGATAGCCACCGCAAAAATCAAGCTATTGACTTCCAATTTTTGCCGAAACGTCAGTGGAGGCCCCCTGCTGAGACTCAAAAGGATTTTATGTTCCGTCTGTCTGTCATGCGATAGTGGCCGCAAATATCACGCTATTGACTTGGAATTTGGTACACATGTTCATGATCCCCACGAAATTAGCTATATAGTTTTGGGTGTGCATTCCATTTGTAGTTCGTGTACAGGGACACGTCAAAGTTTTTTTTTCATTCAGGCCTATGGGAATAATTTGTATGTACCGCAATAGCGACCGCAAAAGTCCTTCGATTGACTTGCAAATTGGCGCACATGTTCCAGCTTTGCATATAAGTTGCTGTATAATTTTTATTGCTATATTTTTTATAAACTGTGTATAGGGACACGCCAAAATTCTAAACATTATGGCGTATGGGGTGAATTTCTTTTAAACGCATTTTAATATCATTACTTTGCAATGAAGAAAATTAAACTAGCGTACGTGAGTAAGATGCTTAAACTCATGTTGTTTGAAGAAAATATGTGCTCTTAAGCTTTCTAATTAATGTACAGGAACTTACAAAAGTGTTCTGACAATGTCACGTTGTCATCCAAACGATGTTAAATTTCGAACAATTATTAATTTTAAACGCAAAATAAGCTGAAATTTTTTACTGGTGTATACAGTGTTTATGGTTTGTTTACAGAGACACAAGAAAGAATTTCGTAACATTAGAATGGACAAATTTTTATTTAAGCGCGCACTTTAATGCGTTTATGCTGAATTGAACTTAATAAAATTAACATACATTATAAAAATGCTTAAAATTATGTTTACTCTTAAAAAAGGTTATGTATAGACTAAATAATTTGTGGGACCACACAAAATAATTCCGAGTATGTACTGTAATTATCCAAATGATGTCAAATTTGTCTGAAAAATTAATGAGTTATAATTAATTAGGTTTATTCTTATTATTGGCGTTTATAATGACTGTTGCTACTTTTCCGGGATACATAAAATAATTTTGTACTATTACGGTCTATAGTCGATATTTCTTAAAAGTTTATTTTAACATGGTTACACCCCATCAAGTATAATGAAACTTTATTAGAATTTTAAAAGCATGTTTTCCTATTGATAATTGTGGGCATAGAATTGGAAATTAGTTTAAAGGTTACGCAAAATATTTCCTCAAAGCAAAGCAAGCATTTCACGAAACTGACACAGATCTGAGACTGACCGCCTTGGCAAAAAAATGCTCCTTTTATACTTTTCTATCGAACACAGACTGTTCTGGAAAATTCTCGTATCTCATAATGAGATTAGAGCTTCCATATTTGATATATCCCTAATAAGAATTTTCTCGCCAAAAAAATCGCCAAGGAGGGAAACAGTCGCCAAATCCATTTCTCCCCTTATTGGAGCTTTTTTAAGTGTTTTTAAGGGAAAATTAGGCTATTTTAACGCTAAAACGACTAGAAATGCACAAAGTTAGCATTTCATTAACTTTACTAAACCTCTTTGAAAGAATTTATACAAAAATAATGCAATTTTTTACAATTCCGTAACACTTTATAAGATATACAAATAGAGATACAGCGGGGATTGAGGGAAGCGGCAGCCCCCTTCAGGAATGTATCTGATTATGGTAATAAGTCGATAGAATCAATATATACTATTACATAATAAGGAATAAATAAAAATAATCTATTGAATAATGTCTGATGCAAATAGGACGTTGAGGCTCCTGATCTGCAGATCCACTAGTCTAAAAAATGCGCCTGTCTAAATATGGAAAAGAAATGTAAAAAAGCTTAAACAACTAAAAAGCAAATTTCAATACGCAAAACATATTGAACTTCGAAATAGCTTTTAAAGTGCGAGAAATGTCATTGTTCATCTTCACCTCCATATGAATGGTAATTCTGCTGCACTACATACGTTTTTATTTAAAATAATGATATTAAAATATTAAAATAAAATTTTATAACTTATTTAGAGTATAGAGTATATCACACGAGAACGTGCAATGTTATGCAAGACATTTTAATAATATTCTATTTCAGCAAATACTGCATGGAATTTTAAGTCATTTATTATTATTTTTTTTTTTTAGCATTTGCAGTCCATTTTAAGAATTGCTTAGTGATTCTATTTCAGATACTATTTCATAGAATTGCTGTAACCAGGGTTATAGGTGGTCATAATGGTGTCAAATCACATTCTAGGTGGTTATAAAATTAAACAACGCAAACTGAAAGTTCATGCATTTCATTTAATAGATTGTACTTCGGGAATTTCTCTTTTTGATTCCCATAAAAAAAAGTTCTTATATCGAAATTTTTATATATAAAATTATTTTGTTTTCAGAAGTAAGTTTAGTAAGACTTTGATGAAAATAAAAATTCTATATAACGCTAATTGAGTGTACATAAAAATATAATTTTGTAGTTGTCAGGGTTGTATAACAGCTGTAAATGGAATGTAACATAATATAAAATGCAATAGCTAGATGATTATAAAGTGAAACTACGCAAACTAAAAGTTCATACATATCATTTAATTGATTGTACTTCAGAAATTTCTCTTTACAATTCCTTTATAAACATCATATTTATTAATAAATTATATATATAACTTATTTTACAGGTTGTTTTTCAATTTTACATTTCTTAATTAAAAAAAAAAAAAAAAAAAAAAAAAAACATTTTTCATTTCAAACAACTAAATTTTATTCGCTATTTTATATAAATTAAAAATTATACAATTAAATATATATATATATATATATATATGCGACTTAAAAAATAATGATAATAATAATAATAAAATGAAATAACATAAAATAAGAAAATTATTGTTGCTTATTTGAAAAGTTTGTTTTCTAAATTGCATTAAGAAAAACTGCAAAATATATTTTTTCTGTCTACTGAAATTAAAATAGAAAAAACTTTGTAATTTATCATTAAAAAGAATTTAAATGAACTACCGTAGTTACTTTAAAAGCTATATTCAAGTATAATAAGCTTTAATTAAATTATGTGTTACAAATGCTTAGTTAACGTTATTCTTTAAGAGGTTTTTTTCGTATATTTATTAAACAGTATACTTAAAAGAAAAACATTTATTTCAGTTTTTTTTTTTTTTTTTTTAAGTTTTTTTCAATAAATTTATTTATTAGTATAATTACATTTTTAAAAACTCTTTTCTTGTGAAAAATAAATAAGAATATTTTTATCAGTATTTTTTAAAGTTGACTAATTTTGAATAGCTGTAACGTTATTCAAAATTATATACAATTACGAAAGAAAAAAGAAAATCTGATTTGATATTAAAAAAGAATACACAGATAAGCTACTTTTTTAGTCTTGCTTTATAAAAAATTTTCCCCTCCTTCTCTTGCTTCGTTTTCGGTTAAAAATTGTTTCTTATATTTTAAAGTTTATATTTAAGAGGGCGTGTACGTGATCTGACGAACCTATAAATAAAAATGTATGTACCAAATTATTTTTTTTTTTATATACAATATCAAATGTTTATGTACAATATCAAACTTTATTTTTAATGAAAATAAAATCTAATGACGAGCACGAAAAATATCTACGTCATCATATAAATAATATTGTATTATTAATGAAAGAAAACTTAAAGAATCTAAGGAGAATTATAAATAGAATTTTGTAGTTTTTTTTTCATATAAATAACTTTAAAAAAATTATTCTTTATACAATTCAACGAGATTTTTGTATTATTAAAGAACATTAAAATTCCTATTTAAGCGGTAAAACAGTAAAACAGAGAGCAAATGTGATTCTTATTGATGTTTAAAATTATTTATATAGCGGGTGGGCTGAAAAGACCATTTAAACTTTAAAAATTTTAAAATCCAGAAAAGTAACCGAGAAGAAAAAAAAAAAAAAAAAGAGCTTTGCAGGTATTTTTGAAGACAGGGGGAAAAACACACAAAATAGCCGGTAGATAGCACTAGTACGAAGGTCTTTGATGGAATTATGCAAATGAGACGATGTATTTTGAATATTTTGAATCCAAAGAACGTTCTACAACCAGTTTGCTCTTGTAAACCGTATATATGAACAAGGATGCTAACAAGGGAAGTATGAATGAGTAAAATTCCGATTTAAACCAAATCAATCTTAAATTAAAGAGCATGGTCGAAAACATAGGATAGCGTTCAAATTTGCTGCAACAACTCCGCAGGAGGCAAGAAATGACCCTTAAACTTTTAGATGCTTTTTATCAAAATCGAAAAAAGAAGACTTCAGCGCGTAGAAGCGTGGTGCTGTGGCAAGATCGTGATTCGTGTTACGTAGTTCCTGCGTTCGAACCCCGATGGGACACTTACCTTATTTATTTTTTTTATATAAAATAAAGGAAAAAAGATAAGGAATATAATTATTAAATTTAATTAAAAATATATACTCAAATGTTTAATTAAATTATTAAAACCTTTTTTTTTTTTTTTTTTTTTTTTTTTCAACTGAAAAAATATATATATATTTATAATTTTTCTTTGTAATTTATTTAAATGACGAGTTTAAGAGAAAATAAATTTTATTTACGCATTTTTTTTTCTTTCCTAAAGTTTCAATTAATTGTTTTATCAATATTTTACGTCAAAGCCGCTAGTAACAAATAGTGATCCTCGGCTTAGAATTTTGTCATTCTTCGTACATAAAAATGAATATTATTTCTATTAAATTATTAAAACATTTTATTTCAAGCGAAAAAATGCCTTTAATTTTCCTTTCTAAATTAAATAAATGAATAATTCAAAGAAAAATACTACCTTTATTTATTTACTTATTTATTCATTTTTGATTTATATAAATTCTTAATCAATATTTTTTGCCAACGTTGCTAAAGCATAAAGCGCCTCCAAAAGCTTTTAATTGGATTATTTTTCATGCGGAAAAAGAAAGAACTTTTACTTATATAGTCGTTATTGTGATAAATTTTCGTTTATACGTTGCTCTTATAAATTGAAAAAGGCTTATGTTAATTTTTTTTTCTAATCATAGTCATTATTAACTTGACACTAAATTTGTAAATTTAAGCATATATATGTATATATATATATATATTATTTTTATTTTTCCCTCGTAAAGAGATAATTTTACCCTATATTCCTTAATAATATCTTTGCATAGAGTATATTTATTTTTAATTTCATAATTAAATTTCATAATTATTTTCTCTAAAATTATTAATTTATTTTAATATTTTGTTTTATTTCATTTATATATATATATATATATATAAATAATAATAATAATAATAATAATAATAAAAATATATGAGCAGCCGCCTGGGTTCGATCTCACAACCTTTCGCACTGGAATTGAATACTCTAACCACTGCCCCACACCGTCTTGCTAATGGAGTGGCTTTTCTAGGTTTTTACAGAAACAACTAAAACTCTTAGAGTCGTTTTCCCGCTCCATGGGGGGTTGTTGCAGCAAATTTGTACGCTACCGTATGTTTTCGATCATGCTCTTTAATTTAAGCTCTGTTTTGTTTAAATAGGAATTTCGCTTATTCATTTTTCCCTCTTAAGTGCGAAAGTTAAAACTTTGTTAATTATGTTGTTTTACGTGGTCCAGGAATCGTGAACAGGTTTGCCAAAGTTCTGAGATCAGAACATACTTGCCAGCCTAATCCGGAATATTGTTAGTCCTGCCACTTTCCGTCTATTTTTGCACACCAATCTTTTTTTAGAGTACTTTTCTTCTTATTTAATCGTAAATATATTTGAAGAGAATTAATCTAAAAATTAAGTGGTGTACAGAAAGGGACAGGAATTAACAATCTTCCTGGTTTGGTTGGCAAGTATGTCAGAAGAATATGATGAGCTTAATTTGGCCTTAAACACCGACAAGATTCATAAAACTTATTGAGCGGTTTAAGAGACCTGCAAGACTGGAAGATCGTGTATGAGTTGGTTGACCAGATTTAAGTGACGGACGTTCACCGCGTGTTGCAACCGAAAAGAAAACGTTAGCTTACTAGTCCGCTGCATACTTGCCAAAATAACCCGGAATATTGATAGTCTTGCCCCTTCCCGCCTATTGTTTCCCACCAGTCTTTTTTTAGAGTACTTTTCTACTCATTTAATCGTAAATACATTTGAAGAGAATTACTCTAAAAATTAAGTGGTGTACAAAAAAGGGCGGGAACTAACAATCTTCTGGGTTAGGTTAGCAAGTATGCAGCTGCAGGGTCAGCAGTGCTCTTGAAAATGCCGAATTATTGGGCTTCAAACCATACTCTGTACGCGAAAATATTCATGGAATTCTCGATATGTATCCACTCATACATATTGCAGTCGTGGCATAAGCTTTTACAAGCGGATATCGCACAGAATGTTGTATTGCAAGTTAGATATACCGGGGCTAGTTGGCCAGCCTTTTTCTTATAATATATATATATATATATATATTTATTTACAACTCATTAAAAATAAATTTACATTTTTAATATTTATTTACTTTAACAGTTTCAGTATACCTTCAGGAAGTAGTCATCATGATAAAACTTAAAAATTTTAACTATGAAAATTAATTTAGGAATTCAGACAGACACCTAGTCGCTTCTGCTAACCTGATCCAATATCAGTTACGTTATTCCGAGCCACCTATTCAGTGTTCTAATAGTAAAGAAAATTTAATGTTCTAATATTTAAAAAATTGCATCAAATCTTAATTTCTATATCTAGCTAATGAAAACACAGTATAACTCAAAGAAAATCATTAGTATAACATTCCTTAATAAGGACATAAAATTAAAATTATAAAAACGCAACATTATGTGCGAGGACATGAAAAAAAAAAAAAAAAAAAAAGACTAAAACAATCAGTTTTAAGTTATGATATAATTTATTATATAATTTTCAATGGTAATGACAAACATAAAATATTGTTTTTCCAGTAGCATAATTTTTCTTGAGCAATTGCAAGAAAAAATGTAACGTCAGTCACATATAGAGGTATTTCTGCTTCCACGAATATTATTTAACAAATATCACTAACATATTTAAACAAAAAATTCACTGTAAATATGCCATTAATTTTTCTTTATGATAATAGTGGTGGCAAAAAGAGAGGAAATTTTATCCTTCTGTGTGACTGACGTTACATTCATCCATGGAGTCACCCTGATGCATGTGCTCAGTATTTGAAGATGGTACATTGGTGACATGTTGAGCACATTTGTTCTCGCTGATTGCTGCTTTCAAATAATTTAAGGTAGCAAATAGAAACTGTCCTTATCCTTCTAGATTTGGCTCACTAATTGTTTGCTATTTATGCGTTGTCCTGACGCTTTATCTCTCTCTCTCTCTCTTTCTCTTTATTTTTTTTAAGAAAGAATACTTCATTGAAAAAATTCCTCTTATTTTTTATCAGATTTTTTTTTCTGTTTTGTTTATATTTGCTCTTTCTGCAATGCGTGTTTAACTAACGTATCAGTCAATGTTATAGAATATACAATAGAATATACAATTTGTTATAAGGTCAATGTTATTTCTCTTCCGCTGCATTTTTCCCCTGGATTTTGTCATTAGAAAATGTTCTCCCATCGTCTGGAGAAGGAGAAAAATATATCTCAAAACTTTTATTTAAGGATTGGTTGATTCCAGATGTACTTAGAAGATGACACAATGAAATTCAACACAAAGGCGGAGTGGTAGCTTCAGTAGGTCACGATGTTGATTCTGAATTAGTATGACTTGTGATATACGATGGCTTAAATCGGCATCTGTAAAAGCAGCTTTATTTGGTGAAAAAATGTCTATCTCCTTAAACCTAGAAGTTATGTTAAATGCTGTTGCTGCAATCAGAAGAGCAAGTTTTATGTCTGATATAATATAATATCATTGAACGTTTATTCATTGTTATCAACGCAGAATGAATTGACGCACATTTTAAAACGACATACATTCATCGGTCTAAGGTTGCTTAAGGTTAAAGTGAAGTAAAAAGGACAAAAGTGTGATGCCATGAACTTTGAACATTAATATTTTGAACAAAAGGAGTACAGTCCAGTAAATTCTTTAAAAGAATGGAGGGGGCATTTTAGGACACCTAAATGTTCTATAATTGTCAAAATTATTAATATTTTTATGCAACACAGCATCAGATTTTATCTAGTATAGGCGTAAACAACATAATAACTTTATTTCTCAAAAAGGCTTACTCAAATGACAAGAAATTCAAATAAGCTACATTAATTCTTTAGCTATCAAAATTTAAATCTTCCCCCTTCAGAAAAAAACTCTGATTTTTCTAATTCGTAAACAAAATTTTGGAGGCCATTTCCGTTACTGTTAGTCGTTGGAGATCCTATGAGAATTATTTTCCTGCCTCGTGAAAGTGCCCCATGCGAAATAGGGCAACTTACCGTATATCGCCCATTTTGAATTTTATTGAGTGTAAGGAATTATTTTGAAAGCATTTCAATAAATGAACACGTTAAATAATAACTACGAACTATTATTTTTCTGGAAACTATTTATAAAAGTCTAACATATAATTTCCAAATAAATTAAAATTGATCATTTGTAAGCGAGGAAATTTATTCGCCTTGCCGAAATTTCAAAAATTATTGCTGGCTCTTTAACGGCCGCTTCTTCATCAACGACACTCAGGTAGGAAAGAAGATGGGACAACACGTACTTGACTAAGATGAAAATGCCATCCTATGGAAAGTTTTAAAAATACTGCTACTGAGCCAACGAGCTCCTATGCACAAAGAATCCCTATGGTCACCTAAACCTGGTCCAAATAACATTTTTTTCGAAAATCAACATAATCGCACCTAGCCCTTGTACATCTTGTTTACAGATGAAGACTTTGACTTCATGGCGATATAAAGAAATACCTATAACCATTATATGCGAGAGATATTTTATCCACGTGAGTACACTCAAACGTCATTGTATTCACGAAAGTGACAGTGTGTACTGGGTTCACAGGTTCGTTCATCCTAGTATTTTGAAACGGCATGTACAATAAATGAGTAAAAAATGGTTACGGTAATTGCGCAATGTTATTGTACACTTTTCCACGATAAGATCGTGACGTTTATGTTTAAAAGGTGCGCATTGCACAACCACATTTATATAAGTTGGGGAAACTAGTAACTCAGCTACTCCCGGTCTAGAGAGTCTACAAGGAGAGAGATGACAAATGATGAAATTACGCTACGGTACATGCTCAAAGCAGACATTTTTTTTTCTACCAAATTGTGTTTCGGTAGAAAAGTTCGAACACTTCTCAGTTGAATATCAACAACAAAAAATTTACGGATACCGTTGTTGCAATAATCCTTTATTTTAGCTATAGTTATGAGCACAGTGCTTTAAAGCCATCAAAAATAATTTTAAATGTGGATTTTTGAAAAAATAAAAATAAAAATGAATCAGAAGCTGACTGGCTATTCACGCCTCTTTCCTTGTAGGCTCTCTACTGCGGTCAAAGCATTCTTGATAAAGAAATTTAGCAGAAGGTAAAAACTGGAACAGGCTTCTCAGACACCCATAGCCTCATCAGTCTCCATATTTGACACTGGTGAATTTCTGATTATGAGGATATTTCCAATCCCTTGTGTATAGATCTGGCCTTTCTTATCGCTCGGTAATGAAAAATATAATCCACAAAGAAGTGTCATCGATGTATCTGCACTAGCTATACGCTGTAGATACGAGATTTGTAACTCGCATGTATTGTGTTATCCTCTGTGGTAGTCTTCATGTGGAATATACACTGATGTAATGAATGTTTTAGATGATTTATTTATTACTTACGTATCATTTAATTGACATATGTACGTTAACGCAAATATCAGATAATTTTGAGTTTTTTTTTTTGGTAATAAAAAAGCATTCTGTGATTGATCTATCTATCTACCTATCTATATTTATGTACAGGGTGGTCCGAAAAACATGATAGAAAGTATTTTAAGTTTCTGATTTGAAATGCATTGATGCAAATATAATTCTTCCATATTATAATAGCACATATAGTGACATTTCATTTGAATGCTTAATTACCGGAAATAAAGAATAAGCAATATAGAATCACAAACCTTTTAAGATCGATTATATCGTAAGAAAATTTTATGAGAATAACCGACGTAATGTCCCCGTTCGACGGGCATGTCGTTCAGAGTTCAAAAAGAAAAGGACGCTTAGTGAAGAGATAATCGCGCAGTAAGTTATAGCACTTTAAAGTCGCAGTGAGTTTTAAGACATCACATGACTGATGTAATGGTCCTAATCTCCCACTGATTTTCATTGTTTACAGGTTGATGGAAAGATATGTTTAGGATGCAAAAAGAAAGGCGTCGGGATGAAAATTAGCAGTTGTTACTGACGACATCAAGGAGCCTGCACGCGCATACTTTGAGGATCAGCACACTACTTCCACTCGACAGGCGGACCAACAATTAAGCATATCCAAAACATCATTACAAAGGCTAATGAAAGCAGCAGGATTGTGTCCCTACAAGATCCAAATGTGACAGCCGCTAAAGGATGGGGGGGGGGGACACTGTACAGCGGAGAGATTTCGTAAACCACATAATCGAGGAACTTAAAAATGGTTTCATCAGTGAATACAAGATCTGGTTCAGTGATGAGACCCATTTTCAGTTGAATGGTTTCGTGAACAAACAAAACTGGCGCCACTGAGGTACGGAAAATCCACATCTCAGCGCCATCTCTTCACTGCATCCACAAAGGGTGGGATGTGCCATATGTGGTCATGCTGTGGTGTGCCATATCGTCGAACCAGATAATTGGTCCGATATTTATTGATGGTGTGGCCACAGGAGTGAAGTATCGAGAGTTGCTAGAGCGTCACTTTGGCCCTGATGTGGGCCATCTTAACAGGACACGCCGGTACTAGTTCAAGCCAGATGGGGCTCGTCCCCAAAAACCTTCTGACCTCTTCACGTGGCTTGAAACGACGTTTGGTGGGCGTTTGATTGCATTGGATGCAGAGAAATTCACGGGGCACGGGATAGAGCGGACCCCATACAGTCCGTTTCCAAATCCGTGCGAATTATTCTTATGGGGTTAGATCAAGGTTAGAATCTATAGGAATAGCCCTGATTCACACTCCAGCGCATTATGACAGAGTTTCGGAACCGGCTTTATAACACTATAGTCGGGGACGGTAGACATTTTAAGCATTTTGTATATTAAATGTCATTCATATCTTTATTCAATAAAATATGTTTCATGTTCTTGCATGTTGTCTTTTTTCCACAATGATCGCTTACTTTCTATCATGTTTTTCGGACCACCCTGTATATATAGGTATAAATATGTATAGGTTCTTCTAATCACAGACTTAAATTTATATGAGAATTCTACTTATATTAATGGAGATATAAACGTGTATTTAATAACGTCGACAATTTTGTTTATAGCACGTAGGGTTTATGTGCAGGGAATATCCACTTTAGGAAATTATAGCAGACACAGCATACTGCAATCTGAAATTAAAAATATCAAATATATCATGAAATATGTAAATTTTACCGAAAATGTTTTAACTGCAATGAGCAATTGCTAGAATTTTTTTTTTTCAAACTTTATTAGCCAAATATATAAACTAACTCTAAAAGCACTTCCAAACAAATATCGTCAAAACACAGAAAGATATCGTCGATAGAAAAGCTGATATTCAAATAATTTCAAAAACATGTTAAACGCTAAGGCGTTTTACCCATATTTGCATTTTGAATCGACGAACAGTGAAGGACATAAGTAAACATACAATACGCATTTTCTGAAAAGATAAATAAAATAAATAAATAAATAAATAAAAATATTTAAAAAACATTATTTTTTCTAAAACATATTGTTTGTATAATCTTTAAAATATTGTAATGATAACTACAAAATAATAAATTATATTCAAATTAATAAATTCACAAAAGTAAATAGAACTTTCCATACTGAAATTGAAAGACAAGAGAGAAAGCACAGTAATTGCAATATGAGATATGAATATGACCAATATGAGATATTGCAATATGAGATATGATTGCAATATGAATAAAATGTCAATAGTCAATATTGTTAACTATCCGTAAGATACTCAAATGATTACAGAAATATTATATTATAGTGAAAGAAATTTTTGGAAAAAATGCAAAGTGTTCCTATAACCATGATATAGCAACAATTCAAGATGTAAATATAGTGTAGTAAAAACAATTCCATTTAGACGGCGCTGCGTCGCCCCAGAAAGAAAAACGAAGAACTTATATATCTTGTTTATAGATTTTGGCAACAGCCAAAATCTGTTTAGTTTAGTTTAGATTTTGGATTCTTCGGCTGTGTTCGAAGATATAATTATTCGATCTCTCACTATGAGAGGTAATTAGATTCGGAACTACGTTCCTTTAAGTATTCTTTTTTGTAAATAATGTATTTAAAGTGCAAATAGAATTTTTATTTTATTAGGATCATTAAACCTTCAGAAAAAGTATGCATCGTTCTATTTTATTCATTCTATTGTTTCAAAGATATCCGGCTTTTAATTTTGATTCTTTATGTTCTTAAAATGTGAATACCACTGAACCGCGAATTATTTTTATTTGGTTAAATCCTTCATCATTTTGCATCTTTTTGAATGTACTTGAAAATCAGCTCAACTGTCGATTATATTTTTCTGACTTTTAACGAAAAGTTAATGTATAAATAAGTAATTTATACATATACAAACAAAAATGTTTAGTGCGTTTTTAATATCCTAAATATTTTTGTTATAAAAATATTTAATTTTATGAATTGCTTTGTTAACTTTCATTGTTAACTTCTATTAATTAAATAATGAAAATACACACCAATTGCAAAAAATTTTGAAAAAAAAAAATCACACAGTAACGTTACCAATTTCAAATTCATTAATGAGATTCTAAACAACATGTAAGAGAAGTGTGTTTTAGTTTCTAAGTCTCAATTAAAAGTTTGTATTAGAAATTTTTATGTAGATGACTAACTTAATAATTTTGCCTTTTAAAGGCAAAACTCATTTATTCAAAATGTTTGCCTTTACTAAAGTAAAATAGTTTGGGTTAAGACCTCTGATATTAAATTATGCTACCACATTTACGGCAGAAACTTATCAAAAACTCATTTACAGCTGTTAAAGGATTTACTAAGCTAAAAGAGATCTCAAGTGATTATTTATTCATGCGAAACTTTTCAAATTTATGCATGTTTTCATAAAATACTTTATTCAAAATATTTTGTAATTGTGTATTTAAAACTTTTATTGCAGAATTTGGATTATTTTCTAGAAACCTGCTTTAAAAATACATTATACTTGTAAATTAATCCTTTTAATACAAGGTAGTTTTTTTTTTTTTTTTAATTATTGTATAATAATGCAGAAAAATAGCTGAGTTTATATTACGTTAAACTAGCAGGCTTTGCCCGCTTCGCTGGTCATTACATTGAAATGAAGTCTCAAAATACCATATCATTAATAATAATAATAATAATAAAATCATATAAATCAGTCAAAATCTATGTTAAAGTTCTCGATATCTCCGATAGCGGTTTTCCCACCCGCCCCACTTCACAAAATCCCTTTATAGTGCTTGTTGCATACACATGCCTAACCCACATATTAAAAAATCGGGATTCTAAGATTGTTTGAAGCAAATTTATGTTTTAAAACGTGTTTTTTATCCCCCTCCCCGGACCTCTCTTAAAAGAAAGGAGGGGGAGATTTTGCAAAATATCTTTATATTATGAGTTAGATACATATAACTGACCCACACATCGAAAATCGCCTTCATAAGATAATTTACTGCAAAGTAACACATGAATACATGTTTTTCCCCCCTGCTTCTTAAGGGGAGGTAGGGTGGAGTTGCACAAAATCACTTTGAAGTGTGTATTGAATACACATAAGCAGTTCACGCATCAAAAATTGCTATTCTATGATAGTTTGCAACAGAGTTACACATATAAACATGTTTTCAATCCCCCCAACACTCAAGGGGGAGATAGCACGGTATTCCAAATAATCTCTTTGTAGTTTTTTTGTGTTGAGTATGCATAACCAATCAACCTATCAAAAATCGTTTTCCTCGGATAATTTGGAGAAGAGTTACTCTTTAAAACGTGTTTTCCCCCGCATCCCGCCCTTAAAGGGGGGAAAAGGAAAATTTTACAAAACCTCCTTATAGTGCGTGTTGGGAACGCATAACCAACCCGCACATAAAAAATCGTCTAAGATAGTTTGGAGCAGAGTTACGCATGAAAACATGATTTTCACCCACCCCCACCCCCACTCCCAAGTGGAATAAGGTGGAATTTTACAAAATCCCTCAGTAGTGTGTGTCTTGAGTACGCATAACCAATCGACATATAAAAAAAAAGCTATTCTGAGATAATTTAGAGCAGACTTACTCTTAAAAGCGTTTTATGCCCCCTCCCCGTCTTTGAAGGAAGGGAGGGGGGATTTTCGTAAGATCCCTTTATAATGCATAAACAACTCACATGTAAAAGTTAATCTTACTGAGATAATTTGAAGCAAAGGTATATATGCTTGGAAACATGCTTTTTTGCCCCCCACCCCCAAGGGGGGATAGGACGAAATTTTACAAAATATATTGGTAGTATGTGTCTTGAGTACGCATAACCAATTGACATATAAAAAAAACTATCCTGAGATAATTTGGAGCACAGTTACTCTTATAAGCGTGTTTTCGCCTCCCCCCCTTAAAGGGGGGGGGGGGGTGAAATTTTGCAATTCCTTTACTGTGAGTGTTGGGAAAGCATAAACAACCCACATATATACCACATATCTTTCTGAGATAATTTGAAGCAAAGTTATACTTGAAACGTGTTTATATTGCCCCCCATCCCCAAGGGGAAAAGGGGGGGCACTTTCGTAAAACCCCATTACAATGGGTGTTGGACACGCGTAAGTAAGTCACTCACTAAAATTTGTAAACTCAGATCCTATAAATTTCTCGGATGAATTTAGCGCTAAAAAAGGAGAATCGAATTCGCCGCCTTGTAACTTCCCCCAAAATCGAAAATCTCAAAAAACCAAATTTTGGAAATATTCTCAAGAAGACTCTTGTCGATTTTCTATATATTTGTGCTGTTATTGGTACAGTTTTACTCGAAAACCAGTATTTTGCTAAATTGGCCTCGGAAAATCATTTTAACCCCCCCCCCCTTTTAAAAATCCAAAACTCAAATCGCAGAAAATGTTTTTTTTTGCACTCAAGTCTGGTCTCTCTGTCTGCAAGTTCTTCCCCGTAAAGCAATTTGGAGCCGAATTATGATTATAAGGGGTTTTTTGCCTTCTGCCCCCCCCCCCCCAAGGGGTGAGCGGGGGATATCTAAAACCAACGTTCTCACCAAAATTTGCGAGTCTATTTCCCATAGAATCGCCACGGCTGTGTTCAGTCAGTGAATCAGTGATTTTATTCTTTAACTAAACCATAATATTCAAAGACGCTTTTTATAGATAACAATTTTAAAAAATGTAGAAATTTAATTAGTTTATTTCTTATAGTTATAGATTTTTTATTAATCTGACATTTGTTGATTTTTTATGTAGAAAGAATATTTACGAAAATATGACGTTTAGTATATCTTAAAAATTATTTAAATCAATAGTGCAGTAAAATATGTTTAGGGAAGAAAGGCGAAAAATATTGATAATGAAAGAAGAATTAGACATAAAATGAGATGTAATATTGGGATGTTGTAATTTAAAAATAGGTTTATCAATAACAGAAGGGTTGTAACTTCTGTCAACTACAAACACTTTAAGATACTTTATTTTAGAATTAAGGGATTTAAGATTGGAACAAATGTTAAGGGCATGATTAACAAAAATATAAAAAGTGGCCATTTTCTGGGTAAGTGGATGACAAGAACGAGCATTTGGAGGTAATGAAATTGCAAAATTTTCTCCCCTACAAACAAATTAACTCTTTCTCGGTTAACAGCCTTTTCTGATTGGTGGATGACATGAACGGGCATGGGGAGGTGATGAAAGTGCAAAATTTTCTCATCTACAAATAAATTAGCTATTTCTATGTTAAAAGAATCTCTTGCTGTAACACAGCTCTTGGGACTATTTACAGTATGATGAACAATCATATATTGATTTGAAACAATCATACATTGATTTAAAAAAACATAAACTCAAATTTCCCCTTAAAAAGCACATGGGTTGTATTCAGAAAGAAGAAATAAAAATCGGCTATTGCTAATCATTGTTGGGAGAATAACCATAATTTTTAATTTTAATTCAGCTAAAATAATCTGTTGGCCTAAATGCTTACATGAGCTCAACTTTCCAGAAGCTTTCCACATCTATAAAAGTCATAAAATGTCATTAATTAGGATTTTGCTGTACAGTTCTATCTGATTGTTTGAAATACAGTTAGAAGCAAAATTATCGAAGCACACATCCACATTCTTCTTCTTCTCCTCCTTCTTCTTTTTTTTTTTCTTTTAATTAGTTTGATCGAAAATTTTCAGCTTACTTTTTTGTAAACAGCATAATCACTAAGATCATGACTCAACAAATATTTACTTAACAAAACAGTATTAAATGTAATTTTTATTAAAATCACACAATTAACAAATTGGAAGAAAATCATATTTATAGAAATTTTATTTTTCCGACTGAGTGAAAATAATGCTTAGACCGGGAGATTTCTTTCTCCCATTGTTTAATGGTGTTTTCCATTACCTGCGGCTTATTTCTAGCGAGCTATCTACATGATAAACCAGATGTTTCTGCCTAAAGTTTGTCTGAGTGAGTAATGCCGACCGGTTGTCGCCCTGGATAGCTCAATTGGTAGAGCCTTGACCTTGTAAGTCAAACATCCGGGGTTCGACTCCCGGTCCAGGCATTATTTTCACTCAGTCGGAAAAATAAAATTTCAGTATTAAATGTACTTGTTTTAAATGTGAATTATTGCACTTCAATAATTTTACAGACGACTGTATTACATAAAATCCACATATTCTTGATTTTCACCTACATTTACACAGTTTTCTGTATTCCAATTTCCTATTAGCTAATACCTGCAGTTTCTTAAATCCCTATTGGCTGTTAGTGCGACTCTGAATTGCTTCCCTGTTTATATATAAGAGCAATAACCCCGCTTGCCATTCTGCATTGATGACGGTAAGCTTAACGCTACTGAAACTGCAGTTTGTTTTTAATATTTTTTACATTGGCGTTTCCAACTTTGTGTAAATGCTTATATTTCTGGAGAACTTTGGTATGGAAGTTTTTGAGCTTGAATTTTTGATGTTTTAACACGATTTGTGACGAGAAATTCAAATATATTAAAATCAATGTAAAATATGTCAGTGGGTTAGTTAGTTTATCAGTTAATAGTTTTGTTAATTTGTTATCACGTGAATTATCAAATTAGGCATATGTTTTATTTGCAGTTATTATTTCTACTCTGAATCATTGGAATACTTTTTAAAGACAAACTGAACATACATCGAATTTTTTATGACCTGTCGGGTATACTCGAGTGTTTCATTAAATAATATATTAATAGCTAGATTATTAAAAACACTTCAGATTTATAATTAAATCATGATATCAAACTTATATGTATATTTTATTTTACTATCTTTACATTACTTAATAAATTGCTTATAAGTTTCAAAATGTTTCTTAAGTTTAATTAAATAATTTCACAATACCTATGTTATCTAGCAATTAATTATTTAAATAATTTTTAAAAAATAAATAGGAAGAATATATGCAAAAATAAGTATTATTATTATTATAATCTCTGGACTTTTCTCCTTTCAAGAAAATTTCACGAAAAATATTTAGAATTGAAAAATAAATTGTATACGCTTGTATATAGATTGTGAAATCTTTTAGTTAAATTGTATGGAATTTACGAAGGCATAATATAATGTATTTGATACCATCAGGATTTTTTTTAACACTTTCCAACAAGGTTGAACAGTGTTTATGACTTCGGTTTGTCTGTCTGTCTGTCTGTCCGTCCGTCTGTCTGTCTGTCTGTCTGTCTGTCTGTCTGTCCGCGCTCTAACTCACGTAAATATTTATGGAATTTCTTGAAACTGATATATGGTATTCAAGTTCACTATCGGACGGTCCCTATTGAAAATGGAGATTATACCTCTACTGGTTTGTGTACAGGGACACCCGAAAGTATTTCAAAGCATTGTGTTCTATGAGAGGTATTTCTACAAACCATATTTTCATACCTTTACTGTAGACATACCTTAATGAAATTCAAATATGTTATTTAAGTTCACTATCGGACGTTCTCTATTGAAAATGGAGTTTATACCTCTACTGGTTTGTGTACAGGGATACACGAAAGTATTTCAAAGCATTGTGTTCTATGAGAGGTAGTTCTATAAACCATATTTTCATACCTTTACTGTAGACATACCTTAATGAAATTAAAATATGTTATTTAAGTTCACTATCGGACGTTCTCTATTGAAAATGGAGTTTATACCTCTACTGTTTTGTGTACAGGGATACCCGAAAGCATTTCAAAGCATTGTGTTCTATGAGAGGTATTTCTATAAACCATATTTTCATACCTTTACTGTAGACATATCTTAATGAAATTGAAATATGTTATTCAAGTTCACTATCGGACGTTCTCTGTTGAAAATGGAGTTTGTACCTCTATTGGTTTGTGTACAGGGACACCCGAAAATATTTCAAAGCATTGTGTTCTATGAGAGGTAGTTCTATAAGTCATGTTTTAATACCTTTACTGTAGACATATCTTCATGAAATTTAAATATGTTATTGAAGTTCACTATCGGATGTTTCCAGTATAAAGTGGAGGGAATACCATTATCGGATTATACACAGGGACACTCAAAAGTATTCCAAAGCATTTCGTTCTATGAGAGATATTTCTATAAATCAAATTTTAATAACTTTAGTTTCCGCGAAATTTTAGGAAATTGAAATATGTTATTTATATGCACATAAGAATGCTTTGCATAGAATATAGCATGATTAGCATTATATATACAGGGTGGCACAAAAATATCCAATTAAATTAAGAGCTATTAATAAAAAAATTGCTAGATATGTACTTTCGTTTACGTTAAGCGTTTTAAACACTTTCTAACATTTTTAACACTTTCCAACAAGGTTGAAAAGTATACACTAAGCGACAAAAAAAAAGCCGCACTGCAGAAAAAATGACTTGTACCTTTTTTATTCGTAATAACTTTAAAATTAATGTTTGAAACAAATGAAACTCTCTTAATTGCGTAAAACCAAAGGGATGGAATGATACCTATGTACATTTTCGATTTAATAATTTGCATTATTGCACACTACGAAGTAATTTTTAAAAATATGCATAAAACTTTCTTTTTGAACATAATGCAATAACCATACACTTTGTATTCTGTTATGATTTATTAAATGAAATAAACAAGTTATATTTTAATATATGAAATAAAACTATTTTTTTGTTAGATCTAAGCAATTTTTTATTACAAATATGTATTCTGCATTGGGTTAATTCCACCTTTATATGGAATTACTGCTTTAATACGCAATGGCATAGCATTATACAGTGTTTTAATATAAATCTCAGAAATTTCAACGTACAAAATATCACAAATAATTTTTTCTAGTTCAGGCAGAGTTATAGGCTGCAAATTTCGAATCCTCTTCCCTCTTCCCCGCTTTTTTATTGACGAAAGATTTTCGAGAGGATCGCGATTAGGACTTTTTCCATGTCTGGTAAAGAAGAAATTTTACTATATCTTTTGTGGGATTTAACTTAAAGTAAAAAAAGATATGATTACTTACAGAATTATAGGTTCTCATTGGAATGAATATGAAATTTTGACAATTTGAAGTAATAAACTGACCACAGACGCCGCGTAGTAAGGTGCATTTTCAGCGTAAAATGCTGTTTACGGAAATGTCCAAGATACCTCCAAAATAGTCGGTCAGGCAACACTTTTATGAAGATTGTGTTTTATTTCGAGTTAATTGATCCCTTTAGCATAATAATTTGTCCGACTGTTTGAAAAGTTATGAACCTCCGTACCATAATGTACGGAGATTGTGTCACTGTTTTAAAAGTGTGATTTTCATTAAGTCGGTCATATTTTCGTTGTCGGTTCCGCTTGTTTTCTTTAGCTCGAAATAAGTTAAACTTGACTCATCAAAGAGAAACAGTTCAGCCCAATAATTAACTAATCATTTTTTATTTTTTTTTTTAGCCATCTGAGGTCATGGTTTCCTAATTTTCTTCACTAAGAATAGAATTTTTTCAAAATTTCTGTCATTTAAACCTGCTTTGTTTAATAGTTGCAGTATTGTAGTTAAAGAAATTATGCTGCTAAACACTTTTTCTGAATCTCTTTTATGTTCTAAATGTAATACAAACCGATTTTATAGGAAATGGCTTTTTAACTTACGGTCATCTCGCTTAGATGAGCAACATGGCCGCCATAAACCAAATTTCCAGTTTAAACGACCAAAAAACGTTATAACTTGCTAAAAACCGTTTTACCAATATTTCGTTAGCAATTAATTATTTTACCATCTCACGTATTAAAATATTTTTTGATTTTCATTCAAAAATTAAAACTTTTTGTGGCATCGTTAACTGCCTTATTCTTATCATTTTTGAAATAATTTCTAAAATTACAATTTTCCTGACTATTGTATTTTGTTTTTAACACTGGACTGAGTACTAATGTGTATGTGGTGGACAACATACTAAAATCTGTTCGAAAATTTGCTTTTTAAACGATAAATTTGGCGGTTGTAGAAAGCGAAAAGGAAAATATCCAAGTGCGGCTTTTTTTTTTGTCGCTTAGTGTATATGAGTTCGGTTTGTCTGTCTGTCTGTCTGTCCGCGCTGTAACTCCCGTAAATATTTATGGAATTTCTTGAAACTGATATATGTTATTCAAGTTCACTATCGGACGTTCCCTATAAAAAATGGAGTTTATACCTCTACTAGTTTGTGTACAGGGACTCTCGAAAGTATTTCAAAGCATTGTGTTCTATGAGAGGTATTTCTATAAACCATATTTTCATACCTTTTTTGTAGACATATCTGAATAAAATTGAAATATGTTATTCAAGTTCACTATTGGATGTTTCCTGTATAAAATGGAGTAATTACCACCACCGGTGTATGTACAGGGATACTCAAAAGTATTCCAAAGCATTTCGTTCTATGAGAGATATATCTATAAATCAAATTTTAATAACTGTACTTTCCACGAAGTTTTTGGAAATTGAAATATGTTATTTATATGCACAAAAGAATGCTTTGCACAGAATATAGCATGATTAGCATTATATGTACAGGGTGGCACAAAAATATCCAGTTACATTAAGAGTTATTAATAAACAATTGCTAGAATTGTACTTTCGTTTACGTTAAGTGTTTTTAACACTTTTTAACATTTTTTAAGTGTGAATATGATTTCAGTTTTGTGTATCTTCCTGTCCGTCTGTCTGTTTGCCTGTCTGTCTGTCCGAGCTCTAACTCCCGTAAATATTTATGGAATTTCTTGAAACTGATATATGTTATTCAATTTTACGATCGGATGTTCCCTATTGAAAATGGAGTTTGTATCTCTACTGGTGCGTGTACAGGTATACCCGAAAGTATTTCAAAGCATGTTCTATTAGAGGTATTTCGATGAACCATATTTTCTTACGTTTACTGTAGACATATCTCAATTAAATTAGATTCCCTATTGGATGTTTCCTGTATAAAATAGAGGAAATACCACTACTGATTTATGTACAGGGATACTCAAAAATTTCCAAAACATTGCGTTCTATGAGAGATATTTCTATAAATCAAATTTTAATACCTTTACTTTCCACGATGTTTTAGGAAATTGAAATATGTTATTTATATGCTCAAAAGAATGCTTTGCGTAGAATATAGCATGGATATCATTAGATTTACAGGGTAACACAAAAATATTCAGTTATATTAAGAGCTTTTAATAAAAAATTGCTAGAATTGTACTTTCGTTTACTTTACGCGTTTTTGAAACTTTCTATCATTTTTTTTAGTGTGAATATAATTTCAATCTCTGTATCTGTCTGACTGTTCTTCTGTCCGTCTGTCTGTCTCTCTGTCTGTTTTACTGCGCTCTAATTCCCATAAATATTTATGGAATTTCTTTAAACCGATATATTATATTCAAGTTGACTATCGGATGTTGCCTATTGAAAATGGAGTGAATACCTCTTCTGGTTTGTATACAGGGACACCCAAAAGTATTTGAAAGCATTGTGTTCTATGGGAGGAGTTTCTATAAACCATATTTTAATACCTTTAATGTATAGAAACTTCAATGAAATTTTAATATGTTATTCAATTCCCTATCGGATGTTTCCTATTTAAAATAGAGCACATTTCTAACTGGTTTCTGTACAGGGGCACTTGAAAGTATTCCAAAGCATTGTGTTGTATGAGAGTTATTATTATAAACCAAATTTTAATAATTTTATTCTCCACAAAGCTTAATGCAATTGAAATATATTATTCGTATGCACAAAAGAGTGCCTTCTATATAATATAGTATGGTTAGCATTAGATTTAGAGGGCCACACAAAAATAATTAGTTACATTAAGAGCTATTAATAAAAATTTGCTGGAAATGCACTTTTGTTTACATAAGCGTTTTAAAGCTTTCTTATAATTTTAGTGGGAATATGATTTCAATTTCTGCATCTGTCTATCCGATTGTCTACCTTTCTATCTGATTGTCTCCGGCTCCTATCATCCGTGAATATTTTGAGAATTTTTAAAAAATGATACACTCAAGTTCCCTATGGAATGTTCCCTATTTAAAATGCCATTAATACGTCCTGTACAACTAGTTTGTTTATAGGGACAACAATAACAACAACAACAAAAAAACAATGTATTACGTTTTAGGAAAGAATTTTTTAAAAGTTATATTTAAAAAATCTTTCTACTATAAAAATCATAGAAACATTGACATGCATTATTAATATTCTAAAATATTGTTTTGTATATAACATGATATGATTAACTTTCAGATTTACAGGGCTACACTAAAATATTCAGAGAGTTTAAAAGCTGTAATTATAATCTAACGGCTGCGTTTTCTTTTGCGTTAAGCCTTTTTAACACTTTCCAAAATGCCTAAGAGTAATTTTAAAATCAATTAATCTATCTGCATGTTTTTCAGTCGTTCAGTCTGTTGTGTAATAAAGTAGACAAAGAATATTAAAAGTTATTCGAAACAATTGCGTACAGTTGGAAAGTGTTACTAATCAATGCGTACTGCATGATTTTTCTTTCTTGTTTTTAATTTAGTTATAGCAGCGAAAAAGAAAATAATATTTTTAAAATTATCCTACAATTGTTGAAAATAATTATAATATAAAAAAAAAAATGAAAGTAAAATATATAGAGTATAAATTAAGATATATAATTTATATTACATTAAAATATCTAATAACAAACATTTTTTTTTTTTTTTCTGAAAATAATTTTAGCATGTCTGTGTGTCTTTATATTAATTGTATAATACTGTATTAAATTGAATATGTTACACCAGAAGAAGAAAAATTGTCTAAATAAATATTGTAAATTCAGAAAAATCATTTTAATACCGTAATGTTTTATTTTAATATTTAAAATGCATTTTATTTTACTCAGTAAGAAACGTAAGCCTTATTTTATTAAATATATAAATATTTGTATAAAGGAAGTTTAATTAAATTGTATCAAGATTATACACAAGTACTTTGAAAATTACTATAAACTATTTAGTTTCACATCTAAAGTATGTTTATGTTTCTTTTAAAATAACTGAGAAGATAACACAACTATGAAAACATAATCAGTTGCATTAACCTTAAAACTAAATACAATTTTAAGCGGTATTATTCGGAGAATGGCTTTACTAGTGAACATATTTATTTAATTTCCAAAGAAAACATGAAAATAAAATTCTGGAATAACAATTTTATACATATTCAACTGCTTCAATGTTTGCATTAGCATTGTTATTTTAATTCATACAAAATTTAAAATTCTGAACGAAATAGCATTCACATTCTACACAGATCCTGTTAGCAAACATTTAGCTAAATCTTTAAAACTGAAAAGCGTTTGAATGTCTCAGAGCATTGTTATGTAACAAAACTAAAATTAATTTACATTTTACTTGAAATTTGAATAGATTACATCTAACATAATACAGCAGATATTTAAAAGTTTAAATTAAACAGGTTTATTCTGGAAAATATTTCGGTTTCTTTTCACAACAATAATTTTGCAGTTTTACTTGAAAATTTATTTTGCATATTCATTGTTTCAAAATAAAACTAAATTAATAATTTCATAATTTATATTTTAACTCAATTTTATGTAGAATTTAAAACTTCACCAAATATAAAAACAAACTTTGCTTTTAAAAATCTTCTCATTTAATCATCTCATGTACGTTCAATAATGTAAAACTGAAACGGTTTCTTCAAAAAACATTTTCTTCAAAAATGATTTATTAAAGTAAGCGAAACATTCCACGTTATATAATTATGAAACTTTTCTAAATACATTTTTAATGTCTTTAAATGCATCGAATCATCGATGCCGGCGTTCGTAAATGTGGTACAGTCCTTAAAATCAGTCATAATCTTTTTACCTGAAAGCAGATATAAATAATCTTTTGTTAACTCATACAAACACAATCGGATGAGTTAACACACAGAATAAATTTAGGCAGGTCACATTGTACTTTCAGTAAAAGAAAAAAAAAATTATATATAACAAAGCATAATATCGCCCAATACAGCGTTATAAAAATTATCAACTATTATTTGTAAATTGTGTTTATTAACTTTTACAGCGTGTATGTTTAAAATATATTAAGTACACGGGTCCAAAAAAAAACAAACTTTTTTTTTTTTTTTTTTTTTAATGATAAACTTTATATTTCCGACAATGATTAATCTAAATATTGCCTCCATTTCTGGCGATCATAAATGGTTATTAATGTTATTTTGTTATTATTATTACTATTATGTAAAAATTTGGGTGTTTAAAAGAACAAAAAATCACTATTTTTATTACATTGAACCAATAATATTCTTTTTAAAAATTAAACAAATAATTTCTATGAGATATATTTAACAAACTCTCTAAACCCTTTTATTCTCTAAACACTCTTTTGCCGCGTATAATTTATTCTAACGAAGAATGAAGTCACCTATCAGTTGATGTGTTTCTCAATGTCATGGGGAAAGTTGGTCGACAATTTGCTGTATGATATAATCAAGTTCGTATCACATGAAAAATAAAAGTTTAGGTAAAAAAACATTTTTTTTAAAATAGAAGCTTTTTTGAAGAGCTTTTGCAAAGCTCTAAAAAGCATAAAATAAAAATTTATTCTGGCAAAGACATGCGCTATAAACAAATGAAAATTTCAACACTAAGAAAATTCTAGAGAAAAATATAGATATTTCATTTTTGCAAGAGATGAAAATTTTTAAATTTAAAAAATATTTTAAAAAGCTTTCGAGACATTATTTATTTATGGCTTATCAAATACTTATATAAAAACTAAAGACTTAGAATATTGGTCTCGAAAGCTTTTTAAAATATTTTTAAAATTTAAAAATTTTCATCTGTTGCAAAAATGAAAGATCTATATTTTTCTCTAGAATTTTCTTAGTGTTGAAATTTTCATTTGTTTATAGCGCATGTCTTTGCCAGAATAAATTTTTATTTTATGCTTTTTAGAGCTTTGCAAAAGCTCTTCAAAAAAACTTCTATTTTTAAAAAAATGTTTTTTTACCTAAACTTTTATTTTTTGCTTTTTAGTTACGAATAAAACACGTTTATTTATTTATTTATTTATTTTTATGATTTTTTATAATAATTAAATAGTTTTTTTAAACTTATTTACTGCTTAAAAACATTATATTAGATCATGTTATTGTTTAACATTATTTTAATTACGGCGCATTTGGTTATATGTTGTTATTACTGTTATTATTATGTTAATATTATAA
This sequence comes from Salticus scenicus, assembly GCA_963930645.1. Taxonomy (NCBI): domain Eukaryota; kingdom Metazoa; phylum Arthropoda; class Arachnida; order Araneae; family Salticidae; genus Salticus; species Salticus scenicus. The sequence goes on from OZ005656.1 coordinate 6,931,363, forward strand.
TACTAATCGAACTACAAACTTATATTTAGTCTAATTTATTCGAAAATGAGATTACATGGTGTGTACGAATAATAAATGAAACTACAAACTAGTATTTAATCTAACTTGTACGAAAATGAGGTCACATGATGTGCTTTAGTCACAAATGTGTCACATAAGTTACAAAATCAGTTTAAAAAAGCCATAAATCAGTTTAATTTCAAGAAAAATCAGTTCCCTCCATCATAAGGTGGTAAGTTACGAAAACGGATTGTTTTTTCTAAAGCATCTTCCTTGAAAATCTCTAACTCGATCAAGCCGTTTGGAGTAATTTCATCAATATCGATACCAGCGAATGACTTACAACGACTGAATGCAACATATTTCTGTCCAGGAGCAAGGTATTTGCTTCCCAAATTCACTGCTGCTTTACTGATGGTACATCCCTGCAATTTTTGAACAGTGACAGCATAACATGGAACCATTGGCAGCATTCTTCGCTCAACACTTCCGTATCAAAAATTCGCATAAAAATTGACAGTTCTTCAATTCAATTTCTTCCACCTGCTGGTAATTTTATATTTTTATGACCACTTTAGGAATGTCATGTTCATTGAGATATTGTCGTCGCCATCCTGGGAATTTAATATCAACAATCGATCCCATTGTACCATTTACTAAGCCTTTGGTTATATCAACATTGTATCGTAACATCCCCCCGATAGAGTACCGATGTGCGAGGAACACCAGCAGTTTTATTAATATTAGCTGGAATGATCCTTTACAATGGGACATTGACTGCATGCATGTATTGTTCTACAAGTCGATCTTGTGCAACAATTTCGAATCTTTCAATAGTAGGGCTCATATTTCTCATAACTAGCTGATTATGGTCTTCTACCATTTTGACAGTTGGCCCAATTCGAATGGCTTCTCCATAAGCAAATTCCCCTTCTTGCTTACTATTTTCAGCTTTACTTACGAGAAGCCCATATTCTTCAGTGGTGAAGTTTCCTTCGTGTAGGTTATTAAGTACACCAACGAAAGTATTATCACCTCTTTGTCGAACTATTTCTTTCAGCTCACAAAAACTGAATTGATGGAACAAATGTAACAACCCTTCGATTTCCTAGAGTTGAATGAATACTGGAGAGACCAAAACAGGAGGAGTTGCATAAGATCCCCGAAAAGTAAAACGTTGGCACCCCCAAAGAGATCGTTATAATCACATTTGAGCTCTTGCAAGCGACAGTGTAAATGGTATAGCATTCTATATGGAACCATCGATATCTCGTCAATGATAACAAATCCGTATATGTCTCCAATATTTTCGCATCATTTCTAACTAAATGCCAGTCCGTTGTTTGTATGCTGGTATAACTCTGCCTTTCTGAACAGTAAATTTGAAGACAAAATGAAGTGTTCAACCTCCAATCAACAACGCTGCCACACCTGTATAGGCACAAACTTTCACATAACATTGACTTACTTTGGATGCAATATAAAGTTGAAACTTGGCAACAGTTCAAGTGGTAGACAGTGCCACCTGGCACAGACTGCGCGACTTTTTTATTTAACAGCCACCAAAATTTTTTAAAAGTGGAATATGATATGCATAAAAGGCGATTCAAATTGAAGAAACGTCGATTATATATATCACATATCACTTCTTAATATTATTGGTGACAGTTGAATAAAAAAGTCACGCAATCTGTACCAGGTGGCGCTGTCAACCGCTTCAACTGTTGCCAAGTCAAACTGTTGCCAAGCAACGCGACAAGCATCTAGTTTAGGAGGCTATGCTCTAACCAACGGAGCTAACGAGGAATGCAATGCGTTGCTTATATTTACTTTAAAAGGGAGGTACCTTGTTTTTTGGCGTGTCACGAAGACATGAGAAATTACAATTTCAATAAAAAACATCTAAAAAATTTATTCATTTATTTATTTTTACTTACATTTTTATTTTGTGCTTTTTGTAACTGAAAAATTACTAGGATACTGTGTACCCAACGAAACATTTTCTTTTATCAATTGACACTTTTTCTATTAATTATTTGCAAAAAATAACACTTCGGCTCGGCAAGGATCGAACACGCGACTCTCGCGTTATCAACATGACGCTGTAACCAGCTGATTCATTAAGAGATACAATGAGTTGCTTACATTTTTTTTTCTTTTTTTTTTTAAAATATATATATATATAATGGAAGAGTTTTGGTTTTTTTACGTGGCAAGAAACCGCTGACAAATCCAATTTCATATAATAGTAATATATACATATATACATATATATAAAGCTTCTAAAAATATTTTTTTTATATATTTTTTACTTAAAACATTTTATTTTGTGCTTTTCTAATATCTAAAATGTTTTGTGATTTCCAATATCTAAATAAAAAATAAAATAAAAAATGCTTTATAAATAACTCTTCAAAAAATTCTTAGTGTAAGCAACGAAAAAAAATTTTTTTTTGTAGTAGTTGACACATTTTCTACTAATTATCTGCAAAAATTAACACGCTGTACCTGCCGGGGACCGAACTCACGACCACCGCGCTATTAACGTGACGCTCTTACCAACTGAGCCAAAGAGCAACAAACGATACAGCTTATATTTACTTTAAAATGAAGACGCCTTGTTTACTAGCGTGACACGAAGACACGATGACCAAGTCAATTTCAATTAAAAACCTTCTAATATGTTTATATATATTAATATATTTAAATTAACTTCAAAATAAATGATAAAAATAATAATTTGCATAGAATAGGCGCTAAAGTAGCACTAAATTTATATACAAAAAAAAAAAAAAAAAATTATCAATTTAAATTATTATAAGTGAAGATATGAAAGTGGAATGTATAAAACAACAAAAAAAAATTTAACAATGTTAATAAACTAGAAAATAAGTTAAATTTAACACAATTCAAGCTGAAAATTTCAATTTATGCTGTTTTCCTTCGTCAGCAGGTGGGATGGATGGATGGTTAGATTTTACGTCGCACTAGTGCTGCACAGATGGGCCATTGGCGACGGTCTGGGACACCCCCCTAGAGTTGGTCCGGAGACATGCCATTACAATTTTGATCCTCCACGGAAGGGATGGCTCTTCCGTTTCGGTGACCCCCAGAGGAATAATTTTTGATGGGAACATGGAGGACATTGCGGCCACGACAGATTTTACCTGCACCAGCCACCATTAATGTACACGACGGTCATTGGCCGGCTCGAGTGCCGATCCCGCAATCTTCCAATTACGAGGCCGGCGCTCTACCAACTGGGCTACCGCGGCCCTGTCAGCAGGTGGGAACATACTAAGAACTATGTACTACTAGCAGGTTTATGAAGATATGTCAAGCTATGTTGTGTTCTGGAGTATGCTAGCTTGACATATCTTCAGAAATCTCTTAGTATTACGTAGTTCTTTTAATAGCTGTGTTCCCACCAGCTGACGAAGAAAACACAGCATAAGTTGAAATTTTTAACTTTAATTGTGATAAATTTAACTTATTTTCTTGTTTATTATATTGTTAATGTTATTCTTGTTTTTTTTACATTCCACTTCCATATCTTCACTTATCATAGTATTAATATATTTACTTATTTACTTTTGTGGATAAATGATCGGCATATATTTTCAAATATTTTACGTCCAAAATAATTGTGAGAAAACTAATTCAAAAGAGAACGAAGAAAAAATGCGTATTGTTCAGAAATTGAAAATATTAAACACTATTCAATTCTTAAATATTAAGGTTCTTACTAAGATAGTTACCTCCACACCTGCTAGGTTTCTTTTTGCCGATGCTGGTAATCCTAAAAATTTTAATCATATTTTAAGTACATTTTGACCCACCCCCCTCCCTTCAGAGCATCAGTTAATTAACATTCAGATGTGAAGCGCATTATTATATCTATCTGCTTAACAAAATAAAAATAATAATAAAAAAAAATCATTTTGTTGATTTTATAAATAATTTTATTATTAATACGAGCCGAACATATTACTTTCAAAGTAGGAAGGAATGAATTGTATCTAGACGAGACTTCGGAATTGGGTGAATTTCTTTTTAGATTTTAAATCGTGATCATAAAGAAACTTATGCTTGTAGTTGTAGGGGTTAAGGTCGACTGTCTGCACTAGGGTCTTAGGCCGTATACATTTTCAATAAAAAAAATATATTTTAATTAAAATAATTTTAAAATTTTACAAAGATATTGGGTTAAAGCTTTTTGCCCAGCTTAACTGTGTATCATCAGGACAGATAAAACAAAGTTTGATAACAAGTACAGAGCGACACATACACTATACATCATAATAAAGCTACATTAGAGTTACAGTCAAGATTCGATCAGTCAGTCCATAAATCGTAAGTTGCAAAAAAGTTTTAGTTGAAGCTTTTGAGGGTTACTATGGAATAACTTGAAGTTTGAAAAATCTTGCGTTTAGTTGAGGCTTTACAGGGATATTATGGAGTTACTTGAACCGTAATTGCTGAGGACCTTGTATGGGACATCGTTGGGAAGGATTTGGAGAGGCGTAGTAGCAAAAACAGGATAGATAACGGAGAGAACCAAAAGACAGTCTGGAGCTACAATACTGAAGTAGGTTGGTGCTTTTTAAGATAATCTGGAGCCACATTGAAAACTTGAATAACTGAAACTTTTTGGAGAGACTGGACTAGTAGGAACATTACCAGGAAGTCAAAACGGGTTAGAGAGCTTCGGTTGTTTCAACCTACTGAAATATACAGTCCACTGAAAATAAATTCTAATTATATATGTGGTTGAATTAGGAAATTCCATATTTTTCGTCAGAAAATGGCATCTTTAGTATTAATTGAATTATTGTATTTTATAATATTGACAGCTTCTGAAACTATTAATTCTTAAATACTTGGCGGAGTAGCAATCATCTCATCTCCATGTGTCCTTTCTAAATTTATATATTAAGTGTGTGTGTGTTACGATAAAAGCTGAAATTTTTATTGGCTGAAATTTTACAATTTAAGCATAAAAATACATTTCAAAAATTTATTTTTTAATGAATCTATTAAGTAATAGTAAAATATGCCTAAAATATATCATGAAATTTTTTATGATGTAAAATTAAGATGTAAATGTACTTTGCGAGGATTTTGAATATTTTTAAATTTGTTAATATTTGAATGGATGTGGATGCGAAATTTTATAATTTTAAAAGGAAAAAAAAAAAAAAAAAAAAAAAAAAGATTCATAATATCCACAATACACTTAAAATTACTGTTAGAGTACATACAAAACACGGTTTTCAGAACTTTATGAGAACGTGCATATAGAACGTTTTCAAAACGTTTCTGTTCGACTGAAAATGAAAGTTACACATTCGACTGTACTTCAGACAGTCTTTATAATGAACAGGTCTTTAGAGTGTACACCTGAAACGTTCTTATAGCGCACAATTTTTGATCAATTTTTGAAAGTTTAGATAATGTATCGATGTTGGTTGGAAGAATATAATAAAAAATATAATATATTTGTATTTAAGAAAAAAAAATGGCATTTTTATCCATTATTATTTATAGTTATACTTAAAAGAATGAAGAAGTGTTTAATTTATTTAAAAAAAAAAATTATTTCCGCAAAATCAAATTAAAAAGTCCTAATTCTATAAGAATCATTATGTGGGTAATTTAAATTTTAAAATAATAAATCGAAATTGTATATATATATATATATTACTTAAGCAATATGTAATGACAAATTGAATTTTTTTTTTTTTTTTTTTTTTTTTTGAAATAAGACAACATTTAAATAAGGTTAAGTTTCTCAAACTGAAGTTATGCCAGAACGTTTTGGAATGACGCTGAAAATCAAAGTCCTGAATTACATGGGTATGCAGTAGAGTAAAGACACAACAAAATATTGTGAAAAACACAACGATAATAAACGGATGATTTTTTTAATCATTGTACATCAGTAAAAATCACAGTCGAAACAAGAAAAAATAGAATGTTAAATGTGAACATATGTGTTAAATAGCATACCACGAGTTATGTTACAGGCCTTGAATTATCGGCGCATGAATGGTCCTTCTTGCCCGGTATCTGTGGAACATCCCAAGAAGTATAATGGTGCGGTCAGTACGTACATTTTACACCAAGAATTTCATATTTCCCAAGAAGAAGTAGGCCATAAAATTAAAATACTTTGAATGAAAGAGTGAATATCGCTCATTTTGCGACGTCATTTACTGTGCACCAATATCATTGCCTTCGTATGTAATTCTGACTCGCCTCAGTCTACATATTATATACCTAAAATTTTATTATTACGACCCTGTAAAGTAAATCCTATTACTGAATCTTTGAATGGAATTTTGAATAAAATTTAATTAAAACTAAACACCCTTCTTTCACGTTCGATTTCAAAATCTTTATCGAGTCAGCACAAAATATATTAACGAAATTCTTCAAACGAATTATAAAATAAAAGATCAACGACGAAAATATATATATATGTATATATATTTTAATAAAAGCCTAAGTTTCTCCTAAATTGAACACTAAATTATCACATTATTACTAATATTTATTATTTTCACTGACGAGGTTCTTACGAGTTGTCATTGACGGGAGGATTGTCGAATTCATGGACATCTGGGAAGGAGTACCCAATATGCGACCATTGCTAGCGCTACCCCTGTAGAGAATCAGAGTGGGCCATGATTCTCTATTTTAGATCTTAAATCCTAGATCTTAGATCGTACTAGATCTTAAATATAAACTTGAACACTTAATTGCTTAATTAACTAGTAAGACAAGGCTCGAATACACGCCTTCATAATTTTTATTATCCGCGATAGAAATGAGAGGAAAGGACGGATCGTTATTTTTTACAAACTGCAAAAGCATATTCTCAGCGATGAATTCTTTTGTATAAAGATTTCATATAAGGATAACGACAGGCATCTGTGAAGAACAGTTATCCATAATGTCATTTTGTATCTTAGAATATTTACCTTTTCCCCACTTATTATTTTGCATTTTTAGTAAATTAACTTAAATTAATATCGTACACTTACGTATAATAATTATATAATCTACCTAAATTTTAATAAAAAATTAAAAAAAAAAAAAAAAAAAGATATATTTTGATTACATACTAAATTGAACTTGTTATATCTTCCGTATTATATATCTTGTTATATCTTGCGTATTTAATTTTTTTAATTATATATAATATCTAATAATACAATTTTCTTTTGTTGACTTTTCTTAATATTATGAAATCATTCATGCAAGAAAGTTCCAAAATCGTTGTGATAAAGCGCCTTTATGGAAAAGATAATTACATTTTAAAATTTTATTATCTACAATAATATGAAGCTAACTAAATGGAAAAATCAATCTTTTTTATAAATAAATATTATCTGTTCAGTGAAGCATTATTGAACTAATAAAGCACTCAAGTATGTAATCTAATTATATCATTTATCATATGAGTCACTTTAAAAATTTAATGAAAGATGGAAAAAGATATGAAAATGAAGAAAGTTAAAGATGAATCAGTTTTGAAATCTAAGCTGGTTTAATTTCTATTCCACATCTTTAATTTCATTTCACTTGAAAAATTCATTTAGATAATTTTAATTTACATTATTGAACAAATAGATTTTTTTTCCTTAGTAAAATGATATAATTTTTTTTAACTTACAGATTACTGAAAATTCCTTCTTATTATTTTTCATTAAAAAAAAAAAAAAAAAAAAAAAAAAAAAAAAAAAAATGAATGAGCTAACGAAGATAACTCTTTATTTTGGGTATAAAATTGCTTAAGTTCAATGAATAAATTTTAATACCAAATACATAATAATAATAATAATAATAATAAATTTATATATATATATGCGGTATACAGATACGTTTGCAAAATTTTGGTACAAATTCGAAAGCTGGAAAGGGGAGAGAAATTAGTTTAAGTGTATATAAAGGGACACTGCTGTAAAGATTTTCTGCAAATTATGCTTGTCACGATTTCATACGCCAGTTTTAGATTCCGGTAGATTTTTTATTTTTTTTTTACAATTTTCTTCAAATTATATTATCCATATGTTACTTTTTTTTCCCCTTACTATCTTTTCATAAATGTTAGTTTGTTTTCAGTGTACAGATAAGTTTGCCGTTTTGGTGAAAATAGGAACTGCGACGAAATATCTGCATGCCGAAAACGGATCTAATGAATTTTACTGCATAAAATACGATATAGAAGCTCCCTGTAGGTGCCATTTTTTAAACATTATTTGGATTATGCTAGGAATTTGATAGGTGTCTTGATTAGGTAAGTTAGTTTTATATTTCAAAAATGGGTGTTTCAAAAAACAATCGTATCTGCTTCATTTAAATTCACTGCATGAAGTATCCTGTAGGTGTCTTTATGACGTTTGTTTTAGTTGACTACTACATCAAAATTGGTAAACGGCTGCTTAATAAGGTCCTTGTGATGTTTTCAACATCAATTATTTAGACGATATGACTCTTTATATATCATCTAGTCTCTTCTCCATAGCCATTTTTATATATTCTGGCTATCTCTAAAAATAGTTTACAACATGCAATGTAGTGAATAATTGAAGTCGTGTAGTTGTTACACAAAAACTTTTTTTATTGTATACAGTTAATGCTTAAATGTAAGAAAAAAAAACTTAATGTTTATATAATTTTTTTTTAAATGCATATTATTTAAATTTTATTGAAATAACATTTCAATACATTTTAAACGTGTTTCTTGCACTGATTTAAGGTTAACATTAGTTAGTCACTTCTGTCATGCATAAAAAAATATTAAATTTTATTAAGGTAATATTACTTTTAAGTATAAAGGGTCAATTCAATAAATAACACTTTTTAAGGCGTTAAAATGCCTGTTTTATATTCAATTAACGAGTAAACTTTGAGAAATCATATTAAGTTTAAAATAAACTTGTTTACATTTACAAAATACATTAACAATTAGCAAAATATATTATACATTAATAATTAACAAAATACATTAATAGTTAACAAAATATATTATACATTAAGAATTAGCTCGTTTTCTCCATAAAACGCTAAAAATCTTTAAACTGAAGAAAAACAGTTTTAATATAACAGAAAGCTTAAAATAAAATAATATTAATAATCACTTTTTTTTAAATTCTATTTACTATATTTTAAATTTATATCTGATACTAAAAACTAAACAAATAACTATTCACTTGACAATATATCTAAAAATATTAACTGCTAAACTCTTTATGTGATACTCTTAATTAGTGCTACTTAAATTCCAAAAGAAAATACTAACAACTCTTCAGTTCTAGAATCAACATTTAATTTCCAAATCAAAAGCTTTTAATACGTAGTTTTCTTCTATCACAGCCTTTAAAACAACTTGACAACCTCATAATGTTAAAAGGAAGTACCGAGACTTCAAGAGCCCTGACAAAAGTTAAATTAAGTTTATTGAAGGTAGCTTTTCTGAAAAGTGGTATTAGTGTCTGACATAAAATTTAATTGAATGAAGTGGAATTTATGTATATGTTACTTCATGGAGTGTTTAACTTTCTTAAAAATGTAGTAAATCTTCTAGAAAGATTGGAACATTTAAAACATTTTATTCGGCAAATTATTAAATCATTTCGTAGAGAATATCTTGGATTTAAAAAAATCTATAATCTAGACAAAACATCTTTCAAAAGAAAAAAAGAATCCGGTCGCTTAAACTAATATTTTTAATAGTAAGTAACATATTCATAACACATATCGTTTTTTAAGATACAGAAAAAGTATTGGTTATGATATATTGAGATACAGTCAGAAGCAAAATTATTGAATCTCTAGTAATAATTGGTATTTAAAAGATGTGCACCTAAAACTGTTTTGTTAAGTAAATATTTGTCGGCTCATGATTTTAGTCTTTATGATGTTTATAAAACAGTAAATTGATGATAAAAATTAGCAATCAAATTTATATATATACATACAGATATATATATATATATATATATATATATATATATATATATATATGTGTGTGTGTGTGTGTGTGTGTGTATATATATATATAGATAGATAGATAGATATACAGTACCCGCCGCTTATTAAAATCACATTCGTTCTAAGGCAAAGTGATTTTATTAAGGGGCTGATTTTTATATCCGACGCAGGTTCTTGCACTCAAGAAAAATGTATTACTGCCTTGAATTTAAAAAGAAATTTCAAAAGTTAGCGATTGATGAGAATAATAAACAGTCTTAATTAATTTTCGATCGAGTATTAAATAATTGCTCATTCAAAATAAGTAAATTAAACACATATTCCATGTAAAATTAATAAACACATAATGCATACAAAATTAGTCAATATTTATACATTAATTTAATATTAGACATTTTCAAAGGTTTTTTGGCCTCTTAGTTATTTCAGAATGAGAACTTAGAATTGTCTTTTAATAATTAACAATAAAAAAAAATATATCACTAGTGAATCAAAGCAGTAACTTATTATTTCGATTTTTAGAATATATTCCTGGAATTTATAACTAAGACAAGTGATGCAGCGAGTTTATTTTGTTATTATGCTGCAGGTGTAAAATTTTCGACAAAGTGAGAAAACGAAGGAGATTGATGTGCTTTATTTTATTTTTAGTAAAAAAAAAAAAAAAAAAAAAAAAACTGTAAATAATTTTTTTGCTAATGAAGAGATTGTTTCTGAATTTATTAACCGGCGATGTTGATTTTATTAAACGGCGGTTTTCAAAGTAGTTTGCATTCATTTGATTCCGATCCTGATAATTTGATCAGATTAAGCGGCTGATTTTATTAACCAGTGAATTTATTAAGCGGCGGGAACTGTATCGAAGCAGGACACTTTGGTCCCGCCGTTTTGGTCCCGTCACTTTGGTCCCGCCATTTTGGTCCTGCCGTTTTGTTCCCGAGGAAATTTTGGTCCCTGGCCATTTTGGTCCCGAGACATTTTGGTCCCGCCAATTTTTCGCTATTTTTTTAAAATATATATAAGTTTTTTTTTAATATGATAGCATATTTATTGATACGGAAAATATGAAGTGCTCTTAGAATGTCTTTGATTAAGGAATATCTTACAGATAAATATATAAAATTTCGAGATTACGATTGCTACCTAGCTATTGATATTCGTAGAATTTTGTACTAATTTTTTACAAACATTTAATATATTTAAACTTCTTTTTCTTTTTAATGCAATTGCACTTTTTTTTTTTTTTTTTTCATTTGATTTCGATTTAATTTACTTCAATTGTAATTTGATTTTTAATTCACTATTAGTGACAAAATTTTGTGATTTTATAAGTATTGTTAACAATAACATAGTACCTTCTTATTAAAAAAAGAATCCCCATTTGATTATATTTATTGATAAAGTCTGAATTAATTTAAAAATAATAAAATACAGAAAAATTTTGTTTAAAAAAAAGGAAAAAGAAAGAAAGAAAACCTTACGATATTAAATATAATTTGCTTTTAGTGGCAGAATGCTATTCTTTCAAAGAACTAATTATTGTCCTACTCCCATCATAGACTCTTCTTCATAAGCATAAGCTTGGGATCATTCATAAAGTTTTTGAACTTACATATGAATTTATTTATAATATGTGTGTGTGTGTGAGAGAGAGAGAGATATACGTTTCATTCGATTTGATTGTGATTTAATTTTTATCATTAATCTAAGAGGAATTTATTTCAAAATTTGTGTTATATTAATAATAATAAAATGCATGTTTGTTTGTCTGTGATATTTAATTACGTTAACCGTGTATATATTTGTATAAATTACTTTTCTTTCAATTATAATGATTTTATTTTAAAAATGAAAAAAATATAAGTAGTCCAATATTTAATAAACTGTGTGCAGTGCAAGCATCAATGTCCAGAAAATATTGATGTTCATTTTTTTTTTTTTAATCTTTTTAGTTTAAAATAAATAAATAACTATATCTGTCTGATATGTCTTTATGACTAAAAATAATTCCCGCATTGAAATCGTTGTAGCACGTTGATATTCGTTTCACACCTGTTTCTCCCACAGATAATAAAAAGGAATTTCACTGTTTTGTTTCCGCGCATTTGAAAAACAAAAGGGGGGGGGGGGAGGTTTTTAATGGAAATTTTCTTAAACAATATTGTAAGGGATTATAATGGAATAAAAATGCTTTTCCAATTATGTGTGATATATGTAACTATTTCCTTTGTTTGACAAATATATCCGGATTGACAGAGAAGAAAATGACTGAAGTTTAGCAGATCTGTATAAACTAATCCTGAGATCATTATTTAGGTTCCTCGCATCTTCTTTTATTATTAAAAACTCTAACATTTAAGAGATACTTGGATAAAACATCGATTTCCCACAAATTTTGTATTCGAACACTCAAAATTTGAATGTGATAATTAAGAGCCGCATTACAGCGTTTTTTTATTAAAAACCTTGTATTTTATTTAAACTGAAATTTTACAGACTTAGATAAATTAACAATGCTTAGATCTTCGCTGATAACTAATACCTTTATCATTCAAAATTCGATCCGAAATAATAAATTTTCTGTTCTATGTATCCTACAGTTACATCATTTTCAACAAAGGTTGTAGATATTCAACACTTCAATTGAAAACATTCAACTAAGTTCTCTTTTGCCCGAAGTTCTCTCATGTATTTGCTGTCCTTTTTCCTCTATCAAAGAAAACAAAGAAAAAACAAAGAAAAAATCTAAATCTTTAAATTTTAGACTTTTTTTTTTTCAGTTTTATTTGTTACTTTAACTTTCTGTCCAAAATAATAATAATAATGATGATGATGATGATGATAATTTTGAATTTTCCTACCTCCATGTTTTCAAGTCAAATGACAAAAATTCGAAATATGAAAAATAATTTCGCTTTTTTTCTGTAATACTTTGATTATTCCTAATATAAGGACCAAAACGTGGGACCAAAACGTGGGACCAAAATGGCGGGACCAAAGCGGCGGGACCAAAACGGCAGGACCAAAACGGCGGGACCAAAATTTCTTCGGGACCAAAGTGACGGGACCAATTCGGCGGGACCAAAGTGGCGGGACCAAAACGGCGGGACCAAAGTGTCATGTACCCGTATATATATCAGTACAAAAACACTTAACGGGTTAAAAGTTTGTGACGCAGCTACTTTATCGCTATAAAATTTTGAAATATGGGTCTTAAAAATAATGATATAAATTTTAAGTGACACTTTACTATTAGTTAAAATATACGTAGATTTTCTTATTTGATCATTTGCTTTTTTCTTTTATTTATATTTACAATGCAAACATAATATTTTTAACTTCAAGATAAGACAAATATATTAAATATACTCACTGATACTTTTTCATTTGCACTTCAATTTCAAAATAACAGTTTTAAAAGGAATGATATAAAAATTCCAGTGACTCCTCGGTGTCATTTTAAAAGATTTGTTTTTTGATTCCATTAAAATTACCTTTGTTTTGTCTATTAAAGTATATTTACACATTGAAACAGTGCTTTTAATTTTCAAATATACTGTCAAATAATCACACTTTCACTGAGTTTGCATTATAAATTGAAATTATTTATTTCAATAAATTGATTTGTCTTTTGCGTCACGCTATCCAAAACTGTGAATAAAATTTATGTAAATGTTACTTTGTATCATAATATCCAACTGAGTGAAAATTTGTGCAAAGAGATAGTGTGATGCAAAGAATACATTTGCACAAATTTTGTTTGCAGTTTTGGATAGCGTGACGCAAAAGACAAATCAATGATCAAATAAGAAAATCTACGTATATTTTAACTAATAGTAAAGCTTCACTTAAAATTTATATCATTATTTTTAAGACCCATATTTCAAAATTTTATAGCGATAAAGTAGCTGCGTCACAAACTTTTAACCCGTTAAGGGTTTTTGTACTGATATCATTACTTTTTAGAGGTTATTGATAAAAAAATTAAAACAAGTCCTTCCGGCTCATAGGGAGATTAGATTGATTTATCTTTTCTTAAGAAGTTGCCACCATTTTTTCAAAATGGCAGCTACATTTTATTAATGAATTTGATGGATTTATTAATGAGGGCTATGTATACATGGAGTTTTAAGCAAATCGGTTCAAGAGTTATTGTGATAATTTTCAAGTGGCCACCATTTTGAAACAAAAGGACAGAGTGACTGAAATGCCCAGTGAACTTATCAAAGGTACTTGAATGATATGTCAACTGTGCAAACGTGATTCGAACTGATTCAGTATTACAACAGTCACCAATTACCCATAGCGCAGTACTTGGGCGATGTTAAATCCAACCTACCTACCTACCTACAACCATGGATCGTATTTTATTTTTCCCGTGTAAAATGACTTCATGACAGAAGACCAACGTCACTGGGAGAAACTTTTTTCAAGGTGGCAAAAATAAATTTGTCGTTTATAGCTAATAACTACTTTAATTAAAATGATAGAAATTTCTAAGCAGCTGAAATGTCTTCCTTGAAGTATTCGGAACACGTTGATACCTCTCATGATGCGAAAGACCCTGCCCTCCGCGAGAAGATGCTGTCGCAGACAAAAAAAATTTGACGCCAGCGACAGTAATTTTTTTTTTTTTTTTTTTTTTTTTTTTTTTTTTATAGAGATTACTCATTACCAAATGTAGTTTTTAAATTCTGTTTTCACTTTCAGAAAATTCACAACCATTAAATTGGTACTCATTTTCGAAGAAATTGATTTTTAAAAATTTTTATATATTTTTTTCGTTCAAAAATGCGAATTTTCACACAAATTGCTTTTTTTAACCACAAAATGAAATACTAAAAATTTAAAAAATCAATTTTTGGAAAATGGGTACTAATTTAACGAATTTGAATTTTCTGAATGTATTTCTTATTTTAATTTTGTAAAAAAAAATTATTACTTGGTAATAGAAATTCCAGATAAAAAAAATACAAAATTAAATTTTACTTCCACATAGAAAAGTTATTTATTTATTTTTCACAAAAGTAATGTCTTTAATAATATAAATGTGACATGTGTATGACTGTATATATATATATATATATATATATATATATATATATATATATAATCAATTTGATAAATATGCAGAAACTTAAAGAGAAATAATAAAAATGTTGAGTGACTCCAGTCGACTTTCTGAACATGAAAGTAATTCACTGTTGTTTAAATAAAATAACGTAAAAGAAGTCATTAAATAAACAATCAAGAAAATTATTTGATTATTTGCTCACAAATAATATATTGTTTAATGGAATGGAATGCATCCGAATTATTTTGTGTATATCTGTAAAAGAACTAATAGTGTTAGATTCACCAAAATGTATATAGTTTGTGTGACATATACTTATAATTTGTATATGAATTCAAAGCTCAATCAAATGAGGCTTCAGACGCCATCACATTTTAAATAAATTCAGACTATAGGCCATAATATTACAGAATTTTTCGTTATTTCCCTGTAAAAAAAACTATAAATGCTAGATTCAGCAAAATATATCTATACGATTCATTCAACAGTGACTGATAACATGTATATAAAAGTTTCAGCTGAATTGAATAAGGAATTCAGATGCTATCACACTTTAAATTATTTGAGCCCATAGACTATAATGATAAAGAATTTATCTTTGTGTCCTGGTTAAAATAAATAAATAAAATTGTGCTAGATTCTCCAAGATGTATACAGTTTGTACTACGATAACCTATAATATATGCACCAACTTTTAGCTCATTTGAACAAAGCATTTAGACAATATTGTGTTCACTCTACTCAGATATGTACAGTCGGGGAAAAAAAAAAGGCAACACCCGCTGTAATTTCGTTACTAATTGTCGCAGGAACATCTAACAGACATCATTCAACAGGAAATTAAAAGCACTTTCTGAATATGTCGTCAAATTCTGAATTAGGGGTCACCTACATATTGAAATGAGCGCCAACTTTGATTTTTTCAATAGCAACACCCAATTTTGACTTCATTTTCGAATTTCTGAGAGTCTGGCAGTGCGGAAAAGTATACTGTTTGTATACTTTATGTTTCGTATTTATAGAGTTATAATCAAAAATGCGTTAGGGGGTTATCTATAAATGTAGAAAAATAAAATAAAGATCCTATAGGATATAGAGAAAATTTTAATGTTTCACACCGGAAATCTTTCAGGAAAAAAATCTTTATAGAAATTAGTAAAACGTTGCCCTTTTCAAGTTCCTTAATTATCCTGAATTCAATTTTCTTAGATTTGTATATACTTCAGTACTTTTTAAAATAATTTTAGGTCTATTTAAATACATTACACTTGCGATTTGTCCAGACTGTACTCTTTGGGAAAAAGTGCAATATTTTTCAAGTAAAAGTGTCTATTATAGCTGTAGCGATCACCAATAAAGCTTGAATTTTGTTTCGTAGGTGTAACATTAAATATGAAATGAAATAATATAGATGTATATATACAACAACGCATAAGCAAATCTTTTCGGATAAATTATTGTAAGGGTTTATGAAGTAAATAGTAAACAATTTTAATCGCAATTACCAGTTTTGTGTCAGTTGAACTCTTTGAAACTGTACGATTCGTTTAATAATTTCTATGAAAATATAATTTCTTAATTAACCCTTTCGCGACTGCTTACATATATTCACGCCATTTGAAAATCTGTAACTCTGTCAGTGGGCGTTTCTTTCTTAATTTGTGTGTTACATATTTCTTAAGTGTGTACCCAGTGTTCATATTTTTGCAATAAAATATACTATGGATAGAAATAGTATATTGATGAGAAAGAATATAATTATAATGTATATCCATTTGTAATATAATTGTGAATACAGAAAATTTGTTCTGAAATATTTTATTTTAAGAGTATAACGCCCGTAGGCGGGTCTTACTGTCAAAAAGACAAAATCCTGCAGTCGCAAAAGTGTTAAAATTTATTTATAAAAGTTAAAGTATGTTTTTAAAAATGTAGTGAATTAAAATATATTAATAAAATTTTAAAGACTAAAGTGTCCTTAAAATTATAAGCGTCCCCCTATATGAAGCAAATGATTATTCCTTTTTTAACTATGACGGTAGTTAATAAACGATTTTACACTTGCATTCTAATTCCATTCGTTTTTTATATTTGACATTTTCACATTAAACCTATTTTTCTATTTAAAACAGTAAACCCCGCCTATTTAGTTAATTTTTTTTCTTCTAGTGTTTGTTTAAAAGATTCAAAATTTATCACCAATAAATCGATGAAGTGCATATTTTTGTCAACATAAAATAAGGGGTTTAACACGAATACTCAATGTTACATTAACTTTTCTTTTGTGTATTGTTTTGTTTAGAAGAACGATGAAGGCGGGGCTTGTCTTCTTTAGAAAACAGGAATTTTTGATGCTAACAGTAATGTCTAAAAATCATCCTTTTTGTTTCATTTCATTTCTTTGCTTTTGACGTTGTTGTTATATAAATTGACCCGTAAATAAAATATAAAAATATTTTGTTTAATTTTCTTTGCTATTTTTTAAGATTTGATTCGTTATCTCATGCAAATCTTTATAAGAGACGGCCCCCTAAACCGCTTCAAAAGAAAGATTTATTTATATCTCGAAAACTAATAACTGGAATGAGCTGCAAATTTGCACACCCATATTTTTCAGCATTAGGATTCATTTCATGTAAAAATTAATATAGGTCATAATTCATAATTTTTATGAATATGAATTTATTAATATTTTTCAGAATTAAAAATATATTTCAGAATCAAAAGTAATGATGGATTATGTTTGGGTTTCTTCACTGTATCTCGTAAAAAAAAAATTATATTGATCATGTTATTTTTTGTGAAGATATTAATAAAAGTTTGAAATATGAATTTAACATTAGCACCTTCAAACTTTGAACGCTTATAACTCTGTGAAAAAACAAGTAAAATATACAACCAATATACTTTTTCGCGTTGTCGCGATCCCAGGAATCTAAATATAAAATAAAAATCGGGTGTTACCATTGAAAAAATCAAAGTTGGTGTGCGTTTTAATATGTAGACGACCCCCAATTCAAAATTTCTGTTCATTTTCAGAAACTACTCACAATTCCCCGTCGAATGATACCTATCACATTTTTCTACATCGATTAGCAACGAAGTTACGTTGAGTGTTGCGTTCTTTTTCCCCGACTGTACATACATTATCGTAAAATAGCAAAAATGAACTCATGGAACTTCAAACATGTAGATACACCAACTTCACGTCAAATTTTTGTTATAATTACAATACTTTCCTTACCTATGTATTTTCAGAAAGTAAAAAATTCCATGAAATATATGTGAATCATTCATTTCATCATGCTTAATAACAAATTTTTTAAAGATGTTTACGACTATGAGGTAGAGAGAAGATAATGTAGTTGAAAGCAGTGGGGCGGGGGGGGGAAAGGAGGGGAATTAAAATTGAAACTATAAACTATACTTTTGCACCCAATTCACCCTTAGAAATTGATATATTTATCTATTAAATATTGTTAACTTTGCATGCCTATTTCAATCATTTATGTCTATTTTGAAATATTTAAATTGATTTTATATTTACATACACAGGTTTAACCTGGCAAAAAAATTACTTTAGCATTTTAGCGAAAATAGGCAAGCACTATTTTAGCTTTTTCGAAAGTTAATTAATTCTTTGGATACCATTGATTTCTTTTACTTACAAGGAACATCACCCAAGCGTCCGGCTCGGATTTCAATGAGAGAGAGGCGTTTCTTTCATATTTGATATGCTATCAAATTTTACTCAAAAATATGCGAAAAATTTGTATTTATACAGCAAGTGAATACTCAAATGAATAATTCAGTTGAAATAATTTTCAGTACTACTATAAATTTTCATTTGTAACTTAAACATGAAAGCGCAAAATCATTTAGTATTTTTAAGTCACACCCAAAGGCGGAGCTTACTGTTGATATGTGGCTGATGTGGTTTTTAACATTTTAAAAATTCAATAAATAGAGAAAACATGGATGATAGCAAAAATTTCTGTGATAAAAAATATTTGGTACATGCCCTCTATCAGAAATTAAAGTTTCATTAAAATCACAGCCAGACACGGTGTTCCTTGTTAGCTTTGTTATCCTCAGTTTTGTTTTCTATTCCTTTTGTTCATTGATGATTTTAACCAAGCATCCATATTTGTGACTTTAAAAATATGAATCAGGAAAACTATGTTTTGATTTCAACAATAGAAAAAGAGGTACTCATATCATACATGTAAAATGAAAAAGTAATTTAAAAATTAAATAAAGTGTAGTGGTAGATAATCGTGAAATACTAGTGCTAAGAATGCTTCTATGAAGCAAATTCTGACATACT
This sequence comes from Salticus scenicus, assembly GCA_963930645.1. NCBI lineage: Eukaryota > Metazoa > Arthropoda > Arachnida > Araneae > Salticidae > Salticus > Salticus scenicus. The sequence continues at coordinate 6,950,763 of OZ005656.1, forward strand.
TTTAAATATTTTTGCATTTAAATTCAATCATTAAATATAAATCCAAATTACTATACAAATAATGATTCCCAAAAATTTCAGTTCTTTCGTAGTTTTTGCCTGCAAATATTACAAAAAAAAAAAAAAAAATCTGAGTTATTATATAGAGATATTTTATATAGTTATCCAGTTTTAGCTTTTTAGTGAAATTCTGACCAACATTTTTTAGCAAAATGCTAAAAAAAACTTATGGCAGTTTAAACCCTGCACAGGGTTCAGGAATTTATTAAAAAATATGGTCGCCAACAAAAAATTATGGTAGCCCATAAAAAAATATTCTCCAACATTTTCTTTCTTTCTTTTTATTCCGTTTCAAAATTTACTTGAATATAGCAGGGGTGCAGAATATGTCCGAACGTGCGAACGATGTTCGGGGGAAATTCTGGCTGTCTGGGGAAATTTTGAATAATTATTATCTTAGAATAAAATAAAAATGAAAACGGAAGTAAGAAAAAATTACTGAAAAAACAAATTTTCGAATATTAAACTACAAATTAACAGCTGTATTCTTCTTTTACAAGTGTATTCCCTTTAAATACCCGTTACCCCCCCCCCCCCCAAAAAAAAAAAAAAAAAAAAAAAACTTTCTGATAATAGGTTGATGCGTTATTTTTGGGAAAATTTCAGAGGTCTGAACATTTTCTGCACCCCTGGAATATAGAAATTAAGATTCTATATACCAATTATTATACCAACTAAAAATCAATTATTTATTAGGCTGGAATGATTTATTTTTTACATCAGGAAACACTTGTTTAAATTTAACATCATGAAACTGGTTTTATTATTTTCACTAAATTAATACACCATCGGCAATGGTACATCATTACACAGGTACAAAAATTCAGCACCAGATCGATAGCATGCACAGACAGGGGCAGTGTAAACCAATTCCCTAAAACGGTGCAATAATTTAACACAGAGTTGTGAAACATGCACGGAGATATGTAAATTCCCTAATTCAACACAGTGTCTCAAAAAGTGGTGAGGGCAAAACAGCGAAAGTAGAATTGGAGCCCGATTTCGGGACCAATTCTTTTACCAAAATATATATATTAAAAAAAAAAAAATCCTTAAAGTTGAAAACATTATTACTAGTTTTAAAAAATATTGGTCCCCAATGGCGACCGTATTTCACAAGCTCTCACATACATATATATATATGGAACATACATATATATGGTTTTATATATATGGAAAGAATAAAGGTAATTTTTAATTTAGGACTCGCAAATAATTAATAGTGGACAAAACGGTATTTTGTTCGGGGCGATTTTAACCAGGTTTTTTCCACTATGGAAAAAACCGAACAACCCTGACCCAAAGCACCCCATGTTTTAAAATCATTAATTACATTAAAACTATTAAAACATAAACGAGGAGCAAACATTCAAACCATGTTTTCGCCTTTAGATACAATTTTTCAGACCAAAAAAAAAAAAAAAAAAAAAACTAATAAATTAAAAAAATAACTCTTTTTTTTTTTTTTTTTTTTTTTTTTTTTTTTTCTTTTTTAAGAAAAAACTTGATTTGAACATTTGCTCCCCAAATGTTTCAATTCGATAAAATGTTAAAGTAAACATATATAATGTGCAGTATATACCTAAATTTGGAAAATATATAGCAGCATGTTAATTAGCAGCACTGTTTGAAAGTACTTGTTTTGATTGAATTGCCATCTTCAAAAACTAAAATATTTTTTGTGTAAATTTCAATTTCAATGTTGCTAATATATTTTCAGTATATAATTATAGGTAATGATGATGTATATAAATGTGAATTCTTGTAGGCATATAAAAAAAAATTATTAGTTTTCATTTTATTTCATGAAATATAATTCATACCCAAATCCAAAATTATCCCTATTCTATTAGCAATTCATGAAATGCATAAGATTTGCAGCTACAAGGAAAATAAATTACAAATATACACTTCCATTACTATGATTTAGAGGCAAGTGTTTTATAGTTTTATTTTCTAAAATGTAGTTATTCATATTTCCGAAAAGTAAATAAATGTCTGTTGATCTGTTGGCTAAAACAAAAATATCTTCAAGTATAAACAAATCACTTGTAACCTCTATTTTTCGAATATGCCTGTTTTAAAGTTCCACACTTCAATATTCAAACATTTACTTGAGAAATTAATCTTCTAAAATACAAAATATTAATTTAAACTAAATGTAATTTAATTCACTTTAATTAATAGTAAATTCTGTTTCTAAACAAAAAAGAAAATGCAGACAACTTATTCATGCACTATGTTCCAGTGGCAGATCTAAAACTTTTTTTTTTTTTTTTTTTTTTTTTTTTTTTTTTTTTTGGGGGGGGGGGGGGGGGGCTAAGATTTTTCAAGATGTTATTCCATATCAATGAAAAATTTCCAATTGTAATATTCAATTATGAATGTCAGTACTTTTAGCCTAGCCCCCCCCCCCTAGATCCGGCGCTGCTATGTTCTTGCATGCATGAGCATACCACAGTTAAAAAGAAAAAAGTGGCAGAATGGCTCTTTTTGCAATGTTTACCGCAAGAGAGTTTTCTGTTTTCAGTGGTGTACAGAATGAAATTCAAGAGGAAAAGAAAAAGTAAAGATATTAACAGACATGTTACTTTTCAGCCTTTTTAAGCTTGAAAATTATTATTCTTGGGATCAATGCAAATCTGCATTAAAACTTTTTGGACATGTGTAGGGGGGGGGGGGGTCAGCCTGAATTTGTGCAATATATTATTAGCAATTTCTATGTGATTGGCTTTCAAGAAATGTCAAATTCAAACTTTGAGAAAATGAAAAAGAAATAGCTCTTCAACTGCATTTTCCTAATAAACTAGAACTACATTATTCTGCTAATCAATTGCCCCAGCAAGCAATGCTTCTACAGAATAAACTTATTTTCAAGTATACGTAATAAGTTTGTCTGGTTTTTAAGCACTTACAACTATTTTAATTATAATTAATATGATATTCAATATGAGATTTATTGTTCTGATTTTGTTTATTGTGTGTGCATGTATTATTTTTATTATTGAAAAATTTATATTGTGTCAGTTGCCTGATGCCACTTTTGAGGGGGGGGGATCGGGAAAAGTTCAGCCTTTTTTTCTGTAAGATTGTACCATGTCTGTATTAATTAAAACTTTAGCTCTACGAAAATAATCAGTTTTAGACACTTTTCATGGTTAATCTGTTTATTTAATGATTTTGGCCGAATGCCGAATATTTGGCCAGCTAATTACTGACAATCAGCTGTCAACTTCCTAATTTTTTTCGAACTATTTAAATAGTACCATTTACATTTAGTAATATTTTACTTTTTTAATTATGAGAAATTAACATAAAAAATTCCTTTTCAGAAATGGTGATTGATTTAAATGTAGAAAATTACTAGAAAATATTACAATACACAGTGGCATGATGCTGAGCTCACAGCAAAGAAAGTTATTAACTGTTAGATTCCTCAATAAATACTTAAACTTTCTTAGATGACAACATCATGTTGCACCCCAGCAATAAAAAATAATCTTTGAGAAAAATCAACTTAAAGATAACAATAAAGCATTGACTAGCTTACAATAAAACTAACAAAAATGCCTCTCACTCAGGTGGATAAACTGCATGATATAGCTTAGGTGGGACACTTTTCATCCCAGTGACATAAAATTTTGTAGCTGTCTGCGACAGGTTTTTAAAATTTCGTAATCTGTACTCAAAAAGCCTGAAAGCTGAAAGCGGCAATCTGGGAGGAGGGGTGGGGGGTTAACAACAGTGGTGATCTCGTGCAACAATACACAATACAATTTTACTACAAAATAATATAGTATAAACAATTATAAAATAATAAGTTTAACTCATTCAATTAAATATTTCATAGCAATGTTTGACACAACACAATATAAAAAATTATAAATAATAAAAGTATTAATTTTAGTTTTGATACAGAAATTTTTATAAGTGTATTTTGAAGTGGAGGAGAAGTTTTCGAGCAGTTTTAAATGAAATTAGCACTTTCCTACATTCCCGTAGAACCTCAGTAACAGGTAACAGGAGAAAAAGAATACATGCATAACACTGCCTATCAAGGGAGATCTAGGCTCCTAGGTCGCCCTTGTTAAGCACTGTTTTGTGTGTTCCTACCAAGGCACCTATAGGGAGTTCAAGAGTTCCTACCACAGAGCGTCTAAGACGTCATACATCAGTAGCGCATTGTCGTGGGCAAAAATATCTAAATTGCAGACAATTTTTTATGACTACAGACAAAAACTGTCTTAAAGTTGTGGGAATTTTTTTTTTTTTTAGTAGTACAGACAAAGAGTGTCTGAAAGTTAGGGTCAATTTTTTTTATTAGTGCAGACAAAAACTGTCTGCAAGCCGTTTTTCTGTGTCCGCGACTATGTCGCCGTGTCGCGGCGTTTCTGCCACTTTGCTTTTCATATGACATAAACTCAAATTCACTATTTTTTTACTTGTATCATGTATCACCTTTTTTAACGGGGGTGGACATAATATTTGTTTGATCTCCTAAAATGTCCTAGATGGCAACATTATCTAAAATACGTGCACTCCTTGTTAACTCGATTTTAAAGATATAATCTTTATTTAAGTACTGTTGTTAACAAAAACAACTTTTGTTAGATATTAGTGCTACACCAAATAGCACTTTGACCGAGTAGTTGCTGAGTGCTTGGACGAGCACCTATTACCAAGTAGTTGCAAGAAAGAATAATTGAAGCATATATGAAAATTTGCACATCTTAAAATTTAAAAAAAAAAGGCTTTTGAACATAAAATTTAGTTAAATGGTAAACAGCACGCTTTCATGCAGAACTTTTGTAGTGTATATACATAATTAGGTTCATTGCTACATTTTCATACTTACAGCATAGTGAATTACTAAAACCAAAACTGATAACTTTATTCTTAACATCTTTTTTAGATGCGAAATTATCATCCTCAGATAATTCTTAGAGAATATAAAAGTTATTATGCTCTAAGACTTAATTTAAGATACATGAAATTTACATATGAAAGGGGAACATTAAAATATTTTATAATATGGCCATAATTGGCAAAATAGCAGATTTAATTATGCAAATACGTTTTAGATAACGTTTTAGTGTATTTACCTTTTTTATATATACCGTAAAATACCATAAAATCCTTTACTCAGTTAAATGCCCCTCCTCTTTTCACATTTTTTTTGTTCTTAAAATACTAAATAAGCACACCTTTTGCTCGACGGTTGACTGTATCTGAACAGATGATAGTTTTTTACATTATTTATTTTATAGTATAAAATTCAAAATCAATCTTTAGATTCATCTAGCCAAATAATTTCATATTCAGCATTACGGTCGAATATCGAATATATATACTGAATATTCAGTACATTCCTAATAACTAGCTAATTATTTTATAAAAGCAGATTTAGTTCTGCATTTTGGGGTAAAATTCTGTTATGCTTGATTTCATAAATAATGCCTGTCTTGAACTGTTAGCGGCAAAATGCTTGTGCATTTTAATAACAGATTACAAAATTATTGCATATTTTGGTAAACAGAACTGAACAAAAAAAAAAAAAAGTAAAAATTTTATTGATAGGCAACAAAATAATGATGAATTTTGGCAATTATTTATATTATTAAACATAAAATTTGATGATAGATACATAAAATACAAATGATTCTGTATTTCAATAACAGGCCACAAAATTATCATGGATTTTGAGAAATAGCTTTGGTGGAAAAAAAAAAAAAAGAATTTTATCAATTTGCAATAAAATACTCTATTCTTAGTAATTATTTGTATTGTGAAAAATAAAGTTTCTCAATAAGCAGCAATATGATTCCATATTTTATTAACAAGCTGTAAAATTATCGCTCAATTCAAAATAGTTTTCAAAAAATCGCAGACTTTATAGATAAAAAATAAAAATAATTGTGTATTATGGCGAAATGTAAGCAAAAAATATTTCAGGAATAGCTAGAAAAAAAAAAAAAAAAAAAAAAAAGTGCAAATTTTATTGATAAGCAGCGAAATAACAGCATGTAAGCAATTGTGATTAAGCTATTAAACTGGTAATCCAAAAAGCATACTTTACTGCTGTCCATAATAAGTTTATCGGAATAATCTGCAGCGCTTGCTGCTAGAAAGCTCCCTCTTAATTATTAAAACAAAAGTATATATTATTATTATTTTCTAGGTTACCGAGCAATACATAAACATGGAACTAAAAAACAGGCATATTTTCAAAATTACAGGCGATTATGAGTAATAATTTGTTTAGGCTTGGCAGTGCAAACAGATCAAAGATAAGATATATAAACACATTTATTGACTAATCGAAAAACAATATGTAACCATAATAAAACACGTACCTCTAGATGCAAACATAGTATTAAATTTTGCTTTTCTCAAATCATTTATTTAAACCTTCCGGTATCAATTAATTTAGGGTTTTCAACTAGAATATCTTCTTTCTTGATTAAATAATGCTCTTCGAAGTAATAAATAAAATAGAAAAACGTAATGAAACTGAAAGCTTGATAGGCGGAATGGGCGGAATAATACACTGCAAACCTCGATGGTAAACAATTAGCGCCTGTCTACAGCGAGTCAGCGAGCGCCAAAAATTTTGGATGTACGCATGCGCTCCAAAGATCATGAACCATGGTATAAATTTGTGTGCATGAGTGATAAACTTTTTCGCTTTAAAAAAAAAATTAATTCATTATAAATAACGATGAAATAGAATATCTATGATTACAAAATACTTCTTTTACTTTAAATATTATCTAAATAATTTTTTGACGAAATGGGAAATTTTAAAATTAAAAATATTTTCTTCATAACAAAAAGTTATTGACTGCATTCACGTTGGTCAGCCAACCAACAAAGCCTTGCAAGCAAGAAGTAAGAACCGATTTACGGCCATTTTCGCCGAAGAAAAGCATGCAATTGGCGGAGTAATATAGTTCTATTTTTAAAACAACTTTTATGAAAAACAAGAGTTTTCCTGAAAAAAACGAAGACGTTACTAGATTAAGAAAGATCCTATTAACAGCATATATTAATTATATGAAAATCCTTCGAGCCGTTTTAGAGATATTTTTCAGAATTTAGTCCATTACACCAATCGTTTTCCCTTTTTGGCTTTAAATTGAGATTCAGATCTCAAAACATACTGCATGTAGAAATGTAAAATTTTAAGGATAGATTAAGACCGTAGATAAAAGACTATTTTGAAAAGATCAGAACAAAATATGGCATATTTGCGGAGATATTAAGTGTCGGCTTTTACAAATCTCTCTGATGTCAAACTAGCCGTATATATGAAATTATATGAAAATCCTTCGAGCCGTTTTAGAGATATTTTTCAGAATTTAGTCCATTACACCAATCGTTTTCCCTTTTTGGCTTTAAATTGAGATTCAGATCTCAAAACATACTGCATGTAGAAATGTAAAATTTTAAGGATAGATTAAGACCGTAGATAAAAGACTATTTTGAAAAGATCAGAACAAAATATGGCATATTTGCGGAGATATTAAGTGTCGGCTTTTACAAATCTCTCTGATGTCAAACTAGCCGTATATATGAGTTCGCAGCGTTCAGTTTGGGCTTCCGCTTGCGTCACTCGAAAAACTGCCGTTTTTCATGATATATATACATATATATGAAAACTGTGGATCTGTGCTTCAATAATGTTGCTGCCGACTGAAAAATAGAAAGAAAAAGAAGAAGAAGAAGAAGAAAAATAATGAGAAGGGTGAGGAAAAAATAAACACTTGAATTGCCAACAAATTTAGATGTAATCATGAAATTTAATTAGAGAAAGTAAAACGTCTGTAAATACTTCTACACATGAAGTAGTCAAATTTCTTAAGAAGTATTGATATTAAACAAATAAAATAAATATAAATATAAATATAAATAAGCAAGAAAGGGAATTTACAATTTTCTATTCTCGATAAATATTCCTCAAATTTCTAGGAATATTTATCGAGATATTTATCGAATATTTATCTTATCACTAGAAAAAAAAATTAAAAGACCAAAAATAAGTTTTTTTTTTTTTTTTTTTTTTTGGTAATTACATATGTTATGAATTGTTAAAATATAAAATTTTTACTTAACTGTAATTATGTTTAGAATTTATCTGTTAATTTTCGCGTTCGTTAAAAAATATACTTTACCACGAAAAAGTACTTACTTTGCTATTTTCCGTTAGTGCACTAAATGATGTGAAAATCTGGCGTTTATAGCCAAACACATGTTCTTTGTCAACAAAATAGCCTCCTTCCATTATCAGCGCGGCTTGTCATTCGAGTAAATTAGTTGCACTCTCTTTATCAAGGAAAGAAGATCATTTTTTCCTTCTCCGCTCCGAGAGGCACATGTGGTTATTGTCAAAGCCACTGGCGACCTTCGGTTTATAAATGACAGTTACCAGCAGGTGTGCGGTCTTTCTCGCGGTTTATAGATTTCAGGATCCGAATGTTAACTGTTTAGGATTAATAGTAATGATCGTTTTTTCCCAGGTGTTCAAAATTTAAAGATTGGGCACTAAAGATGTTTAAATGGGATTTGTCATGAGAAAATCCTTCAGGGGCATTTTAGGGGGTTTTAATTAATTTTAACTGAGGTGGTTCCTTAGCTTAAAGTTTCAATAATAATATTATCAAATGAGTGTGGAGTTTTTTTTTTTTTTTTTTTTTTTTTTTTCATAAAGGAAGTAGCAACGGTGATTGGCCACTTGAGTTTAAGAACTGTGGTTCGTGTGGGGTGCGTAGATATTTTTTATTCGTTAGAATAATATGAATTTGAGGTGCTTCAGAGTTGTTGCAGTTGGAAATATAACAAAAAAAAAAAAAAAAAAAAAAAAAAAAAAAGGTGGGAGGAAGATACTTGGAGGGGCGGCAAGCCCTCTCTATCTCTTCCCTAGATTTCAATTTTATGCTGTTTTCGAGCATTCTTCTTGCGAGCTTTCGTTTTTCCGAGCTCCTCTCTCTGCGACTTCTATTGTAAGGAGACAGCCTCTCGTACTTACCGGCTAATTCACCGATAACCTTCAACTACTAGTTCAACCCCAGGTGCAAAAACTCTAGGCTTGCGACTCAAAACCTGGGTTGAATATTTGTTATTCACCGTTAACTTGCAAAGCTGGTTACTGAACCTGAAGGTTTTCAGCGTAGAATGAACTGCTGAAAGTTGATTGGTCGAATGAAAGCACGTGATTTAATACCCATAAGAAGACACTTCGCGCGTGTTTAAGATTTGTTTTTCTTTATCCGTATGGATCCGAAACGTTTATATATAGATATTGTAAAAAAAAAAAAAAAAAAAAAAAAAAAAAAAGAAAAAGAAAAAAAAAGAAAAAAAAAAACTATTTATTATTTCATAAGAAATAAAACAATTTGTAATAGTAATGTAATGGTGAACCAAAATGAAAATTTTGTATATTTAAGAACATTGCTTTTCTTGTGAATAAGTGAGAAATTAATGAGTATTTTTTAAAAGAAATCATAAAAATATTTTAAACGAATTTTTGAAACGTATATTTTGATATATTTAAAACAATGCTATCGATTATTATTATTATTTATTTTTTTTTTTTTAATAAAAAAATAAATAAATAATTCAGATCAAATGCGCTTTTAGGATGTCTGTAGGAACCATTTTAGCGATTTTCTTTTTCTTCAAAATTAAGTTACAAGATATGAAATCATGTGTACTCACCATGGAAAATAATTTTATTGATTACAATTTTAATAAAAACAAATTGCACGGAATAAAATTATATTGGAAAACACAGAAAAATGTCTTGTCAATAAATAAGTTTATCTTTTAATGTTTAAATGACAAAGGATATAAACTGTTAATTGAACAAACATTAGACAATATCTTATAATTTAATGGGTTGTGAGAAATAATTTATTTTTCTAAAAAAAAAAAAAAAAAAAAAAAAAAAAATGTGAATCTTGCATATTTAATGAGAATTTTTTATTCTCCCATCATGATGTTTTAAATTTAAAATATATATATATATATATATATATATATATATATATATATATATATATATATATATATATATATATATATATATATATATATTTTTTTTTTAATATTAGAATTGCATTTTTAAAAAAAATAATAATAAAAAATATTGTAGATTTTCTATTTTCTATTCATATTATAAACGATAAAAAGATACATACATTCAAATTATTGAAATATTCGCGTTTAGCTAGCATGTTTAATTTTTTAAAGGGAAGGGGGACGTTATGAAGCTTTTTATTATTATTATTATTATTACAGTTGTCAAATTAAGAAAATTTGCATACATATCTATTAAAATATAAGTGTTAATTGTATCTTCTTCAAAACTATTTAAATTAGAAAGTAAAACTTATATATATATATATATATGTGCGTGCGTGTGTGTGTGTGTAATCGTTCAATGCCTTGCTCAGTTAAAAAAAAATTCCCTTTAATTTTAAATTAAAGCCCCAGTAGTAACCGAGTGGTTTTGCATTCAGAGCTGGTAGATGGGAAGTGCCAGGTTCGATCCCAGGTCCTGTTCGTCGACCTCGTTATTCTAAAATTTCCGTGGTTTTCTCCGAAACTAGTATGAATACAGGCCAGGACCCCTTAGAAAGATTCCTACGAAAGACACTCCACCTGCTGGCTTAGGAACCTAGAGTAGTTACAATCGGCATCAAAATCATCGAAGCGTTAACAATAATTCGTAATTAAAAGATAAATACCTAAATCTGTTTTGTTAAGTAAATATTTCTCGAGTCATAATCTTAGTCCTTTGCTGTTTATAAAAAAGTAAGTTGATGATAAAAATTAGTAATCAAACTTAAAAAATAAAGAAAGAAAGAAAAAAAAAAGTGTGGATGTGTGCTTCCTTAATTTTATATCGTTATTGTTCAAATATATATCCCAAACGTATTTAGATATTGCTTTATGGAGCCATTAAAAAGAAATATTTTATGTTTAAATAGTGAAATTTCATAAGAGTTCCAGGTTTTTAAAATATTTTTAATTAGGTTTTAAGTCTAAATAAAAACAAAAACTATGATAGATACGCGGGTGTGTCAACAAGATGTCACTATTATTTTTATAAATTTTATTCCAGATCAGTGGTGTTAAAACCTGTTTAAAAATTAAAAAATATATTTTTTATTTAAATATTTTTGAAAAAATTTCAATATTTTTTATATTGCATACGTATATATAGTACATACAAATTACTGAATACATGCAATATCACTTTCTATCCTAAACAGAAAACAATAACAAAAACACAGCGCAAACGAAATAAAACAATTTGCGTATGTGCACTCGGCTTTTGTTAACACAAAAGTGATTATTTTTACAAATTTATTCTTCAGTCTTTAATAGACTATTTTTTGTTAATTAATGCTCTTGGTTTTTGTGATAAAAGCACCACAGTTATATATATATATATATATATATATGTGTGTATATATTATACGCAATGTTGCATGTATTAGCAATTCCCTAATATCTCTTATTACTAACAAGGAAAATATGAATATTTAATTTAAATGTTGAAAAAAAAAATCCCCCCCCCCTTTTCTGAATGAAATAAAATAATAATCATAATCATAATAAAATGCTTATATTTTGATATGTATATATGTATATGTATATATATATATATATATATATATATATATATATATTACATTTAAATTTAATTATAGTTATTATATACCAGAAGCTACAATTTGTAACTAATTTCATTTTCCGCCCATAAATTATTATTATCGCTTCAAATATTTCGCTAGAGTAAGAGCACGTACACTAATAATAAAATAAATAAATAAAAATGTTTAAGTTAATTTGATAATGTATAATTTATTACTATTATTATTATTATTATTATTATTATTGTTATTAATTTAATTTAACAAAAATGGAACTTTCTTCTACTTCTCTCTCTCTTTTTTTCCCCCTCTTCTTTCTGTTAGTTTAAATAAAATAATTTAAAAATAAAATGTTTGATCATTTTTCTGCTTTTGAAAAGTTATTAAACAGAAATTAAATTTTAAACTGAAATATTTTTTCTTTATTCTTAATTTAATCTCTTGTTATTGTGTATATATGTAATATTTAACTTACTAATTTTTACTTTCCGAACACTATAGTGAGGAAAGTATTGTAATCATGTCAAAAATCCGAATTCGAGATTTTGATGTTTCTATACGTTTTGAGGTCCCCTGAGTCCGTTTTCACTATTTTTACGATGATGTATGTATGTGTGTGTGTATGTGTGTATGTGTATATGTGTGTATGTGTGTATGTCTGTGAACACGCTAGCTTCTAAACGCTTCGTTCGATTAACCTGAAAGTTGGTACGCATATTGTAAGTCACCATAGTACGAACCCTATAGATTTTGGTGAATCTAGCACTTATAGTTTTTTTACAGGGACACAAAGAAAAATTCTTTATCATTATGGCCTATGGGAGCAAAATCTTAAAAGTGCGATAGCATCTAAACGCCTTATTCAATTGAGCAAAAATTTTATACACATATTATAGATCACAAATACTCAATCTGTATAGATTTTGGAGAATCTAGCACTTATAGTTTTTTTACAGGGACACAAAGAAAAATTCTTTATCATTATGCCTATGGGGCCAAATTTTTAAAAATGTGATAGTGTCTAAACGCCTTATTAATCCGAGCAAAAAAATTGTACACATGTTATAGATCACAGTTGAACTAACTGTATAGATTTTGGTGAATCTAGCACTTACAGTTTTTTTACAGGGACACAAGGAAAAATTCTTTATCATTATGACCTATGGGACTAAATTTTTAAAAGTACGATAGCATCTAAACGCCTTATTGAATTCAGCTGAAAATTTATATGAGTATTATAAATCACTGTTGCACTAACTATAAGCATTTTGGTGAATCTAACATTTATAGGTTTTTTACAGGGACACAACGAAAATTTCTTTGTCATTATGATCTATGGGCTCAAAGTTCAGTAGCGTTAAATAAAACAACGTGTAATAGATGGAGAAAAATACTCAAATACTCTATTATGGTTTTCTCTCTTTTGTTTGTTTAACAACTACTCTTTCTTTACTTTATCTACAAAACTGTTAATTACTCAATGTTCGGAAAGTCGAGTGGAGTCACTCCAGATTTTTTTCTACTTCATTATTCATTAAATTTAACTTTTTTGTTTTAATTAAATTAAAAAAAATATTTAAAAAAAAGCAATTAAATTTTAAAACTAAAATGCTTACTTTTGAAATATTTACTTGAATTTATACTGAAATAAAAGTTAAATTCAACTAATAATGAAGTAGAAATTAATTGCTGAATTAAAACTTACAACTGGCAAATTGTTTATTTTAAACTTCTTTTTTCCAGACTTATAAATAAAAAATTAAAAAAAAAAAAAAAAAAAAAAAAAAAAAACTAAATAGGACGTAACGGGGTTTGAACCCGGGTACTGTTGATCTGAAATGAAATGCTCTGCGTCGAAGCCACTAGGAGACGAATAGCGGTGTCCTTATGTTTTTTATAACAGAGTCCTTAAATGAGCATTTTTACAATTATTTTATTATGAACGATGAATTCACATGATTTAACTAAGAATTTATAGCTCTGAGGACGTCAAAATCGATTATTTTCAGAAAGTTATTCTTTAGTCTTTAATTTTAGGGTTATTTTTGTTTTATTATTTTAAGGTAAAAGCAACAGACCAATCGTCACTCGTAAACTTCCTAATCAAATATCTTTAAAACAATTTATTAAACGTATATAGTGTTCACACAAAAAATTTATAATTTTGAAAGTTCTTTTCAAAAAAGTATAACTTATACGCATCATTTTTATTTTTTAAATCACCAGTTTTTATTAAAAAATGGCTGACAATATCTGAGCGTATTTACTTTCGACCATTCACGCACTGTGATTGGTTAGATAGTATTCGAAGCTGAAACTCGCATCTCTACCTACGTCTAACCTGCCGTTTGAGGTAGGTTGAGTTTATGCACCTGGGTTACGTTTTAAGCGGCGCTACCACAGAGGCGAGTTAACGGTGAATAGAATTTCCTTCTGAACCTGTGGTTTACTAATAAACCAGCGGTGGAGGTTGACGGTGAATTGGGCGGTTAGTCAGCGGCGTTAAAGAAATGTGTGTCTCCTTTTCAAGAGACGTACTCCTAATATTTTCAGCATCAATGAGTAAAAAAATTTGAAAATTAAATGATGGTGCTTGTTTCCCAAACAGTCTAGTTGTATTGCCGTAACTCCATCGATGAAAACCCGTTTTCCCGAATGCAAACGACCAGGGAACCAAGATGTTGGGTTACTTTGTATATGGCCTAGGTGGAAAAGGCGGAATGTTCCCAAAGAAAATATTCGAGTAGTTTGTCTGGAAAGGAAATCTCAATCCTCTGTGTGGGTCGGTCATCCTATAAATTGCTTGTAACGTGATTTGCTGGTGAAAGTTTTCTGCATCGGAGAACTCCTGGTAATCTGGTTTATATATTCTCATGAAAATCTTCAACCCTGTAAACACGTATGTATGTTCTTTTTACTTTCTTCTGTATTCAATAGAAGAAAGTATTGGATTCGTAAAAATTTTCGACCTCGGGTTTTGATGGATTTACACGTTTTGAGAGCTGTAGAACATGATTTGACCATTTTTAGAAAATGTCTGTCTGTCCGTTTGTCTGTCTGTATGTCTCTCTGTGTGTGTGACAAAATTTTGTGGCAACTGTATCTCAGGAACCACTGCACAGAATTTCATACAATTTGGTATGTAGTTGCAACTTGACATAAATTAGTGCCTATCAACTTTTGGTAAAAATTGTCTTACAGTTTGCGTTGCCATCCCGCTTTTTCTAAATTTTTAACATGGGGGTATAGGACAAAATTTTTTTATAAATGTGCATAAAGAGAATTATTTTTTAACAATCATTATGAAATTTACCAGAATTATTTATAATTGAGCTAGTCAACTGGGAATTTTTTTTTGTATGTGTAGGATCCTCACCTCCCCCCCCTGGGGGGGGAGTCCCCCATCGAGGGGAGTAAATTTTCATGACGGGTATCTTTCAAAAGAGCTTTAAAACGAATGGTTGAACTATAGATCTGCGATAATTTGAAATGAAGTTATCGATTTTTTTCATTAAAAAAAATAATAATGTAATATTGACAATAAAATTGACCTTTTTTTGGATATTTAGTGTTATACGGATTCTCTAATATGGAAATCGTCTGCATTATCATGCAAGATAATTTTTTTAAATAATAATTTTAATAATTTTTTTTTTTTTACTGAGGGAATTTGTATGGGAAAATGTAGAAGAAAGTAGTGTGGTGGCCACAACATACTAGTTTTGGTTTGAAATGAACTAAACCCCGTTTTTTGAAGAAATAAAAAGGTATTTCCTGATATAGTTAATAATGGTAATTGTAAGAATAATGACATGTTATAAGTTACTTTGTATCAGTAGGTTTTGAAAAATAAAAGTACTTTGTTTAATGTAAATAGGTTGTTTTTCCAGTAGTATAAAAACTCTTGCAAAAAGTTTGTATCGTGTTAGTAAAAGGAGAAAAAAAATAGTAATCTGTTTAAACTTAATAAAATAGTACTAAAAGAATGTTTATGATTGATGTTAATAGTATAATATGTTTCTTATATATATATATATATATATAAATTTGCATTTAAAAGTTTATTTTATGTTTCTGCTTACATTCTTAATCTTTCTAGTTTTCTTTTTGCTAGCTAAATTTTTTGATTTATTCCATTATGGAAACTTATTTTGGTTGGTCTAATTTTGGGAGGGGGGGGGGATAAAAAAAAAGTTCCTTTAATGGAAGCTGTAGCTTCCCTTCGAACTTGGGATATCAATTTATGTACCATCAGAGTGGAGCAGTCAAAATTTAAAGTTAATTAATTTCTTATTTGGTTACCTTTCAACCCTATAGATTTAATTTATTTTTCAGGAGTGGTGAATATACTTTTATGCATAACTTGGAACATCTATTATGAGAGTAAAGATCCAGTTTAATTATTTTAATAAAAATTTTAATTTAGTTGAAAATTAAAATTAAAATTGAATTTAAGGTGAGGAAATTAAATGCATTGTTCTGTTAAAATATTCCAGGTTGTGCAGAATCAGTTATTTGATTGTTCTTGCTAACTCTTACAATTGACTTTTAAATTTGAATAATTTTATATTGCAAGTAATTTCAACTATGGTAAAGATATTCTGTATGCATTTCACAAGATCTGAAAATTTATATTAAGCGATTTTGTGAGGATGCAGGTTATTAAGAGTAAGGTGATTTTACTTATTAATTATTTTTTGTAAGTGTAGTAATGATAGAGGGTGAAAATCTGAGAAGTTAAAATTTTTGAAGTTTTATTTAAAGCACTTTTCGAAAGATTACTGCTGGGTAGGTTTTTGTATATCCACCAAATGTTTTACTTTTTTGCTTCAAGGAATTTAAACTGATAAACAAATAAATTTGGGGTTTTATTTGGATGGATCTTGTATTGGAAATTTTTTAATTGGGCTCTCTCTGATGAGTACAGGTTTTGCTCAATTGTACTACACCTATTCAAAATAAATTTGCTTATTTTAATAGGTGTCCACTATACAAAATAAAAATGTTATGCAGGCCAAACACTTTGATTGCTGCTGTTTTCTTTTATTATTTGTTCAGTTAATAATATAGTGTGGCTCAGTGGCTAGTGCACTGATGCTGAGAGTTTTTTTTTTTTTTTTTTTTTTTTTTTTTTTTTGTAATTTTAGTTTAAAATTTTAGAAAAACAGCATCAATCAAAGGAATATTAAAGTGATGTTAGATATCTAACATTTAAAACAACTAAAAGAACAAATCGTAATAAATGGTGCCGCTGTGAAAAATTAAAAAGATTTTTTTTTTTTTTTTTTTTGGGGGGGGGGAGGGGGGGGTTCTCTTAGTTGTGGTAGCTTTAAAAAATTTTTAGGTTTTATTTTTATTGACTTATATGTGTTTTTGTTTCCTTTTTTATGTGTCACGGAATCTACACTATAAACGGGAAGAGAGGCAGATTCCTAAAAATGCAAAATTGGAAGTAAACATTTCTGGAAGGTTTTGAGCAGTTGTTGTTACTGAACGCCCCTTTTCATTTAAAGGTCATTTAAAGTTAGCCGGTGGTGAGTTAAAATCAAGTTTCTTACTTTCAGTGATCATGATTTTTTTTTTTTTTTTTGAATATCACTGTCTCACTCTCTCAATGACTTTGGAATTTATAACTTGTATGTGTGTATTTGTGTTTTAAGGAGGAATTATTATGTGTTAGTATTTGCTATTAATTTTCTGTGGAAAAAATTTGAGTGTAGTTTGATACCTCTGAAAAGTTGTATGAGTAATTTATGTGGAATTTTTTTTTTTAATTAGTGCAAAAATTGGCACTCTATAGTATTATAGAAATCCCTCCTTTGACAGTTATTTTATTTATTTATTTATTTATTTTTCTTTTTTCTTTTCTTTTCTTTTTTTTTTTTTTTTTTTTTTTTTTTTAATACACAAATAGTATATTTATATATTCCAAAAAGTGTTGTACTTTTCTACATATGAATTTGTTGCATACACAATTGTTTTAAAGTTTTATTAAGGGGTTCTACACATCTTGTAAAAAATTCAGTTTCAATTTACAATACAAACAAATATTTAAAAGGATAAATTGGTTTTTTGACTATGTGGAATTAACACGTGGTAATTTCAAAACAAATTGTAAGAGAAATTCTTCCTCTTTTTTGAAAAAAAGTTAAAGTCATTTTGAAAAATGAAAATTTGAAAAATTTTGTGAAATTTGATTTTTCTAAAAAAAAAAAAATAATAATAATAATAATAATAATAATAATAATAAAGAAGAAGAATTGCTAATTGGAATTTTGTCTCCTTTTTGTAAAAGATTTGTTTTTGTGAAAAGAAAAAAAATGAGTATTTAAAAGGCTGAGTAAAATTTGAGTGGTATAATTAAGTTTTTTGTTTTGTTTGTTTGTGAGATATTTAGTTAAGGTGGTTTGTTGTGCAAAAATTTATTTTTGTCCTTTTAAAAATAAAACAAATGTTTGTATTTTGAAATTACCCTTATATATATATATATATATATATATCTTTATTCTCACACATATTTATGACACCTACAGAAATATATTTTTGTTTGCATGTTACTACTAGGACTATACTGTTTACACTGTATATGCTGGAACTTCATTACTCTGTATGAAACAGTTTTTTGAACAAGTTTTAATTTTACAACAGATATAAATAATTTGCTGTGTGATCAATTATTTGCTATTCTGAATTTATTAAGGACTTATCAAGCTTTTGTGAAAATTAAATTTGTTATTAGGGATTTTCAACCAATTTTAGCACCAGATTCATTTTCATAGACATTTTATGAAAACTTGCGATTGTATGTTTTATATAACTTTAGGGTATTAATTATTTGGTTTTGAAAATCCATCATTTTTCCTGCTGTATTGCTCTGTATCAGTATTATTGTATTTCTATTTTTAAAAATGGTTTTGGATGAAAATACAGATCAAGGTGGGGCAGGTGAGGCGGCAAATACAAATGACCCTAAAAATTTGGTCGGTGCAATCATAGAACAGGATCATGAAATCATTACGTCGCAAAGACGGGGAATTCTTTTAGACAAGTGTCTTTCATTCCCATTTTTATTGGGGGAGGGGGGGTCCTAACTACACTATTAATGATTTTTTAAATAAAATTAAGGAGATTGCACAATTTTTGTCATGGAAGTCAGAGGATTAAGTCTTCGCGGCATCACAGAGATTGGCTGGTTCAGCCTTGCGTGTGTATAAGACACCCCAACACACTATTAAAAACCTTTGTCGGCTTTGAGAAATTTTTAAAGGACAGGTACGGGGAGAAGAAGGACATACGCGAAATCTTTAAGTCCTTTTGAAATGTCATGCAAGATGGCAAAACACCATTCGCACAGAAAATTGTAGCCCACAAAATTCCAGAAATGTTAAGTTTAGAAATTTTAAAATATTTGCATGTGTTCTTGACACTCAATGTTTTATTCAGTTTCACTCCCTCTTTAGTTAAACTATTTTTCCTTTTTTATTAAAACCGATGGTTATTAAAATCTAAGTAATTTATTTTCTATTTACTTTTATAATTTTAAGTTAATAAATATTTAAAATCTCATAGTTTATTTAAAATTTATTTTAGCATGAAATATTATCTTAATAAGTTAGCCGAAGCTATCCGTATGCAAATGACATAAGACTACGTCATCTGCTTGAATTGAATAAGTAGCGTAGCGGAAAAGCAATCGGGTGGCTTTTTCGGTGTTAGTGCCGAGGTGAATCCCGGTAATAAAGAAGCTGGCATGAAAAGCAGTTTGTATTTTTTAGTTTAAGTTTACTTGATAACCTCGACAGTATTAAAGCTTGTGTAGAAAGCTGTTGGTTTTTAGATGAGGTTTAAGTAAATATTTTTAGATTTATTCGAGGATAATAGTCATTTTAAAACTACAAACTTTTAAGCTACATTCAGTAATAGTATAAGCTTCAGTAACAACTCTGCATTAATCTATCTGCCCTGAAAAATATTAAACGAATCGTTTAAATGTGTTATAATTTTTATTTTCGTTTGCCATATCTTTATCTCACTA
This sequence comes from Salticus scenicus, assembly GCA_963930645.1. Lineage (NCBI taxonomy): Eukaryota > Metazoa > Arthropoda > Arachnida > Araneae > Salticidae > Salticus > Salticus scenicus. The sequence goes on from OZ005656.1 coordinate 6,970,515, forward strand.
GATAAATCAATCTAGTTTTTAAATAAATGATTTTATTTAAAAGAAAATCTTGTCATATTTCTTTTTACCTGCTCAATTCAGTTTCCACTGGACTCTTTTATTTCAACTCTGCTTAACTTTGAAGCTTCCCAGGTAACACAGTATAGTATTTTCAACGTTGAACAAACGGCAATGCATTCCGTTGAATTATCGTTTTTCCGTAACGTTAATAATCTGAAAATATGTCTCGTTGATTTACTCATCTTTCAACGGTTGTTTTAATACATTTTACAACGTAAAAAAAAACCGTTGTAAAAGGGTTGTACGAAATCGCAATACTGTAGTTTTTTTTTTTTTTTTTTAACCTAAAAAAAACAGTTATAAAATGGTTGTTCAGAATCGCAATACTGTCGTGCTTTTTATATCAGTTTTCAACGGCTTTTCTTATGTCTTATAAACGTTGAAATCCAAGAAAAATAGCTATCTTTATATATCCATTGAATTTTTGAATTCATAGAAAACAAGTTTTTCAAAAGTATAACTTTTGTGTACATAAAACCTGTTTTTAATAACATAAATTTACTGCATATACTTCGTTCAATAAAACAATAGTAGTGTTACATTATATATAGATATATTTTTTCAGTAAATATGAAAAAAGTAAAATTTTACAAAAGTACAGATTTAAAAAAGAGTATAATATTTAAAGTTAGACCGCAGCCGGAAAATTTAAGACAAGAATTCAAACATAAAATTAAAGAAGGAAAAAAGAAACACTCACTTCATTACTTGAAAAATCTTGTTTAAATAAATAGACGATAAATAGTCTTCATCAAATAGACGAGAACTCATCAGAAAAAATGTTTAATATTATGCTAGCAGGTAAAAAAACCAAAACCAAAGAATATTATAACTTTGAGCTTTTAAGGCTATAATACCAGCTTGCAAGTTTTTTGCAGTTAGTTACGTAAAATGTATTTTAACTTTCACTATTATTTCAATGAAAAAGTTTTAAGTTGCGTTTAATTAATTATTGTTTCACAGAAAACATCCACACCACTTTAACAGGAAAGCGATAATTTCATGCGTCGTTCACATTCACTTTCAAAATGGCACGCGTCGTAACTCGTAAGACGCTTTTAAGGTTTGCCACAATATATATAACGATTTCGCATTGTAGAACGAGAGAAAGCGTACAATATGAACTCCTGCGTTAGTTATTGTTTCCGAAAGCCAAATAACATCTACCACTAGTTAATATACTTTGCCGAAAGCTTCCCTTCTTATCATGCATGTTAGAAGTTCTATCGCAGCACATCATCTTCTAAAACTCTAAAGAAAATTTATAATACGCATGCGTATACATCCTGCCTAATTCACAATCGTGTATCGATATCAAGTTGAAGAGATTCAAAGTCATTTGACGGAAATAATGACTTATAAAAAGTACCTATTAATTCGTTGAAGAAACCATTTTTTATTAGAATCAAAAAGAAAAAGAAAAACTAATAAAATACCTATTTTAAAACGTCGAAAAAATAACAGAAAAAGTACAACCATAGAACAACGTTTGTTATAGGTTTTCTTTATTACTGAATAAATATTCGAAATTGTTCAGTGAGAATATTGCGAAATAAAAACTATTTTTCAACGGACATAAAATAACGTAACCAATTTTTCACTGTTCAGACTTATTTGCAACGATATAACAACGTTATGTGTTACCTGGGTTTAAGGTAATCATGTCAGGTTTATAAACCTGACATATTTTGATTATGGGCCATTGCCCAGTATAGAGCAGTTTAAGTGAAAGTTTTAAAATGACAAAGTTTAGAGAAGTAAAGTTTTCTTGCGGTGTATTGGTTCCAAAGTTTTATAAGAATTTTTAAGAAGTGTGTGTGTGGGGGGGGGGGGCAATACAGTTTATGAAAATGGCAATGATACAGAAAATAGATGGTATAGAAAAATGGTATAGAAAAACTCAATCCTACGAATTATTGTAACTGGTGAGGTGATGTGAAGTTTTTATCATTTGAAAAGAATGCCTGGGATATATTAATCTGAACTGAGGAAAAGCCGAATCCATCAGCTGATCCAAAAGAATTAAAAGATTATAATACGAGGTCAAAACTAGCCTTATCTATTTTATACCTCAATACTGAGAAGGACTTTCGTCGGATTATAGAGAAATTAACGGATCCGGCTGAGATATGGAAAAAACTTAAACAAAATTTTTGTCCCGATGACCGCGCACGCCACATGCAGTTGTGCAGGGAACTGATTTCATGAAAATAAAAAGTGGAGAGAAAATTGATATGTATGCAGCTAGACTTATGAGAATAGCTGACTTTTAGAAACAATTGATCAGCCAATGAAGGAAGTTTATCTATCATTCCAGTTGCTTCGTTATCTCCCAGAGAAATTCGATAGTATAGTTCAGAGCATACTTAGGTGGCCTGATGATAAACTTGTGTTTAAAGACATTTTAGTTGAATTAATTAGTGAAGAATCAAGGATAGAATTGCGTGATCAAGATAAGAGTGAAGAACTTTTCATTGAGAGTCACAGCACACAATATTCAAGATCAAATATGATTTGATTCCGCTCTGGAGTTCCGGGACATATCAGTCGTTTTTGTCCAAATTTAAGGAAAAACTTCGAGCCAAGATCAACATCGAGAGGATATCAACGCCGGAAGTCGCCATTTTTCCAGAGGCAACGTGCTCAATAACTTCACAGACCATGGCGAGCTAAACCTCCAGAGTCAACTATATCGACTACCAGTTATTCCAGTCCTGAGAGATCTAACCAGCGAGAACCTGACCATTTCCAAAGAAGAGTCCGTTCCAGACTCCCGAGACGAGCCAGAAAGGACTCTAACCAGGTTATTTTTACTTTTGCTAATTTCAGTAAAGGGGTGTGTGACAAAAGTAGTTGGCTTTTTGATTCGGCTGCGAGTCATTACTTTTGTGGCGATAAAAATTTGCTTTCCAATTTTAAACCATTGTATAATGAAAGATTAGCTGTTGCAATAGATAATATTGATTTTCCTATTGAAGGAACTGGTGATGTTAAATTACGATTCGGTCAACAAAATATAACCTTTGCTAATGTAATGTATTCCTCTAAATTGCAAAGAAAAATTAATATATGCTCCAAAGATGGATATTGCAGGAGCTAAATTTAAGGGGGGGATGGTAAAATTAAAGTAACTAACAAATATGATCAATTTTTATTTACTACTAAATTGCATGATGGTATTTATTATTTATTTCCAAAAATTCCATCCAAAGAAATGAAAAATGTTAAATTTGAAGTTTCTAAAACTTCAGGTAAAAGAAACACTCAGGATACAAAAACTGAAGTTTTACATACTCAAAAGTACAGTTTTAATATGTGGCACAGACGTTTTGCCCATGCTAGTCCTAAACTAATTGACGGAATTTGTAAATATGATAGTGTGAGGGGGCTTCCTAAACTAGAAGTCAATGAAGCTTCTTGTGAAACTTGTAAACTTAATAAATAAAGACGAATTCCTTTTAAACCCCATGGTCAAATAAGGTCTAGACATCCTCTTGAGTTATTACATATGGATGTATGGGGATCATGCAAAATAACTGGCCGTAACGGTCAAAGGTATTTCTTATCAATTATCGATGATTTTTCTCGTAAAGTAACAATATTTCCTATGAAAGCAAAAACTAAGGTATTTAAAAACTTTAGAAATTATGTAACAAGAGCGGAGAGATTTTTAATCTGTCAGGTAAAAGCTATTTGATCAGATAATGGGACAAAGTTTCAAAATAATAATTGTAAATCTTTTTGTGAGCTGAAGGGCATAGAACATGAGTTTACTAACATTAATTCACCAGAACATAATTCTGTTGCAGAAAGATTCAACCAAACTACTGTTGATGGTATGAGGACAGTTTTAGACGAAAGTGGGTAAAAAAAAGTTTTTGGCCAGACACAGCTTTATACTTTGCGTATACCCGGAACAGAATTTGTCATACTGATTTAGAGAAAACACCGTTTGAGTTGTATGGTGGTTATAAACCTTCAGTAAAGCACTTAAAAACTTTTGGCTCAGCAGGATACGTAGGGGTACCCAAACAATTTAGAAACAAACTTGACCGTAAAGCGAAAAAAGGAATTACGATAGGTTTCGCCTTTAGTACAAAAGGTTACAGGATATGGTTCCCAGATGAAAAGAAAACAATAGAAAAAATTAATGTTAAAATTGAAGAACCGATAAATATTGGGGAGCGCAGTGGAGCAGTGATGGGTCACGAAAATGAAAGTTGGTTATGTTCAGATGAGGGGTCAGATTCAGAAAGCGTGAATAATGCTGATTCAGATGCTTTTAATGTATATCAGATTTACCCTGACCATTCTGAATCTTCGGCTGACGAGGAGATTAAATCAAGTCGAGATATAATTAAACGAGTCCCGATCAAAGGCTGTATGGTTTAGAACTATTGTACCCCGTAAAACTAGTAACAAAATCGACGTTTATTATTGTGAATTTGGAAAAACTGAACGTTTAAAATGTCATAAAGATGTTAAAAAATATTGTAGGAAAATTGGTATAATTTATGAACCAAACTTTTTTTAATTTCAGTCCTAGAGAAAAATATGTGGGTAAAGTTAATGAAAAATCTTGTTCTAGTGCAGAACAAACTTTAAATTCTGATGAAATTAATTCAGATAGTGAACTTGATTCAGATAATGAACTTAATTTGATTCAACCTAATTTAACTAAGAAGAACGATTGACTAGACGTGTATCAAATCCCAACGAGTTTTAAACAGGTTTTAAAATCTTCTTATAAAAATCAGTGGCTACAGGCTATGAAAGAAGATATGGATGTTATTCGGGAACGTAGTGTATGGCACCTCACAAAACGACCTCCAAATTCTAATAAATTAGGGTGTAGATGGGTCTTCGCTCTTAAACGTAATGAAAGGGGGGAAATAGCTCGTTTAAAAGCTAGACTGGTGGCGCAGGGATATAAACAGATAAAAGGAGAAAGTTATGACGGTACTTTTAGCCCTGTCGTTAACTTTGGAATAATACGCTTCTTTTTCTCATTACTAGTTTCATGTAAAGGATGGACCCATTTACAACTGGTTATTAAAGGTGCATATCTTTACGCATCACTCGATGAACATATTTATATGTCGCTACCACCAGGTTTCATAGAGATTGGAAAAGAAACGTTTGTAAGTTAAATCGCGCTCTATAAGGCCTACACCAAAGTGATAGAGCCTGGTTTTTTGAAATGAATAGAATTTTGATCAAGTTAGGTTTTAACAAATTTTCATGGTGTAACTGTGTTTATATTTTTAACAAGAAAGTAATTTTATTATTGTATGTCATGACATAGTATTGTTTGCAAAATTTAAAAATCATATAGATGAAGTAGTGGACTTATTGAGTAAAAATTTTAATTTAAAAATTTTAGGAAAAACGCGCAAACTATTGGGTGTAGAATTCGAGGAAAATAATGGAAATTTAACTATTCATCAGCATTCATATATTAGTGAAATATGTAACAGATTAAAAATTTCAATTTTCCTATATCGTCTCTCCGCAATAGTAAAGGGATAATTTACTCAAAATCTCAATATGCACAAACTAACGCTGAAACAATAGAAATGTCAAAATATCTTTATAGGAGCATTTTAGGTTGCTTATCGTTTCTCTCTAATAGAACTAGACCTGACATATCGTACGCGGTTAATATTTTTGCCCAATTCCAAAGTAATCCTGGCATAATGCATTTAGAATGGCCTGTTAAAACTCTTAGGTTATGTTTGTTATACCAGAAATTTAAAGTTAAAACTTGAGTGCAGGAAACCACATATTACTGTTTATTCAGACGCTGACTTTGTGGCCAACAGAGACGATAGGACTTCAATAGGGAGAAAGCTGATTTTACTAGATAATTCACCTGTAGCTTGGAGAACGTTTAAGAAAGAATATATTAGTTTAAGTACTAAGGAATCGGAATTCGTAGCCATGACCGAAGCTGCAAAAGAACTATTATGGTTCGATAGAATTTTAGAATAATGCTTTAATAAAAAGCTAATACAGGGTACTAAAGAAAAAACTTCACTTTTAGTCTATAACATGGCTGCTATAGATTTCGTGAAGTCGAACCAAACATATCGACGTAAAATTATTTTTTATAAGGGATTTGATTTATAAAAACATGTTTAATATTAAACACGTTAAAAGTGCAAATAATTGGTCAGATATTTTCACTAAACCGTTAACAAAATACGGGTTATCTCTTTTCATAAGTAGCCTATTTTCATCTACTGAGTAACATGTATATTTAAGGAGTAAATTTTGAAAAGAATTAAGGATATAAACGAATTTCTATTTATTTATTTTTTTTTAATTAAGTTATTTATTTCTAAAGAGACAGAATGTTTTTTCTTCTCTTTAATATGAAAATGTATTTCTCAAAATGTTTATTATATTGCGAAATGTATATACTTGTTTTATATCATATATTGATTAATTTATGTATATGAAAATGCTTAATTATTTATATTATATCTTCATAGCAAGAAGTATTTTCTGTATAACTTTGAAATGAAGCATTCCAAAAATTGGACTGTTTTGCTAAAAACTTGAAATACCCTATTGGAAGACGATTAGTAGCAAGTCGTTCTTGAATCTGTCAACTTATATTATTTTTTTAAGTTTCTTTTGTTATTCAAATAATATGATATGAACTTGTAAATTCAGAGCAGATATATATGTATATATATATATACAGTAGCCGCCGCTTTATAAAATCACGTTTGTTTTCATCAAAATGATTTTATTAAGCGGCTGATTTTTATATCCGGCTAACATGCCCGAACTCAATAAAAGAGTATTCATTACCTAAATATGGAAAGAAATTCTTTGCCCTTCCGCCTATTAACTAGCCTTCCGCAGGAATGGAGTTTTCGTTACTTATCATTCATGTACAATTGTCAGCTTTTAAGGACAAAATTATATAAAAGAGGGAAATTTTCTTTGACCTGGCATTATTGTATTTATCGAGAAGTGCTACGTTGATGACTTTTGCTTTTTCTATTCATTTTCGCTTGCGGTTCACTCTTCCGTTTGGTACACATTAGTCACTAATATCATCATTATCCTTATGATTACATGAAGAAAATTGAGAAATTTCAAGCTTCGATGTCACCTTCCTTTGACTATATATTTGAAGAAAACGATCATACAAAATTTTACGATTTACCTTCAAAATAAAAAAATTCCGCTTGCATATCTTGTAGCTAAGTTGCTTCAAAATAAAAACCGGAAACTCTATTTGAATATTTACCGACAGACAAAAATACTCATTGGCCAATCATTTGGCGAATTCATTCCTTGAACTCATAATTACAACACATAATGGGGCGTTTTTTTTTTTTTTTTTTTTTTTTTTGTTTTGTGTGTGTAAAATTTTTGACAAAGATTAATAGTGTGATGGCTTGCTATTTTTTGTTTCTTTTTTTCATTTCAAAAATCCGGTGAGAAAATTTAATTCGTTGTTTAGCTTATATACATGATCATTTTTACTGTTGAAGAAATTTACTTTTGAGTTTAACCGGCGATGCTGATTTTATAAAGCGGCGGTTTTAGTTGATTTGATTCCGGACCCAGCAATTTGATCGGATTAAGCGGCTGATTTTATTAACCAGTGATTTTATAAAGCAGCGGGCACTGTATATATATTTCATGGTCTCGGTTGAGTGTCAAGAAGGGGGGGGGGCCGAATGGTAGAGTGGCTATGGCGGTAGATTCCAAAATAATAGGGGGCAGTCTAGAGTCAGAAATTGTGACAATTATGAGAATTTAAAAGGGCAAGGGTCTCGCCGAGCAGGACAAAGATGAGATACCCTATTGATGTAAATATTTTTCCCAAATCAAGAGAAGTGTCATTTAGCAACTGGTGTAAAGGTGTACACAGTAAACTTCCAGTAATAGAGATAATTTATAACCAACATTGTTGCGTAGCATAGGTGGATTCTGGGTCCTCTTGTAATTTAATTGCAGAAAATGTTCTGACAGGTTAAAATGTAAATAAGCAACCGTGTTCTGATGTTTTAAGATCCTTGTTAGGCGGCGAGGTAGCTTTGCAGAATAAGTGTAATGTTCAGTTTAATTTGGGAGAAAATTTTGAGGATTCTTTCGTTATTAGGGAAGGCTCTTTGTCGCCAAATTTCCAAATTAGGTGTCCCTTGGCTTGTCAAATATGGTATTAAAATTGACTTTGAAAATAAAAAGATGAGAAATGGGGATTTTTAATTAAATTTTATGTTTAAATAAATTTTATGAAACTGTAAATATTTGTGAAACTTTTTGTAAACTTGTAAATATTTATGCTGAAAGCAGGTATATTGTCTCGAGTAGGTCTGAAATGTTTTTAAAAGTAAAATGCCAGGGTAGTAACACTTTTTCTTCAGATTTAGTGTTTTTTTTTTTTTTTTTTTTTTTTTTCCAAATAGAGTTATAGCAGATGCTGCTTTAATTGGTAATGCTGTTTATCAAAACTATATTAATAATTTGTGTGTTAAGATTATTAATGTTAGGGACTCTCCTGTACATATCAACAAAAATACGCATGTAGGCTTTATGGAACCAATTTTCGAGAGTCTAGAGGAGACCTCTCACTGTGTGGAAGTTACCGAAGTAGGGTGTGTGGACCAAATTAACTTAGAGTGGAGCACAAAATTTAATTTAGACCATTTGGAGGAAAATTTAAAATCTCGAGTTAAAAATATTTTGGATAAAAATAAGGATGTGTTTGCAGCATCAGTGCTCGAGCTTCCTGGATGCGATATGGTGATGCACAACATCAGAGTAGCTGACAATGTGCGGGTTAAGTGCAGCCCTTATCGTGCATAGCACTCTGAAGCATAGCCAATTCGTGCTGAGATAGATTAGCAAATCAATACTTTGATGGAGGCGTCCCGTCAAATTCAAATTACGCATCCCCGGTAATTTAAGTCAAAAAAGCTGACGGCTTTTTTCGGCTCGCGTGCGCTTTTCGCCGCCTAAACAAAAACAATCTTGACTTATAACTATACATTGCCGAATATTAGTGAGACAAGCGATTCGCTGGCTGGCTCCAAATATTTTACGACCTTAGATTTAACGAGCGGGTTTTTCCAACAGAAAATTCCGTAGGAGCAACAGCATTTAACAGCCATCGTCACACACGATAAATTACTTCAGTGGACCAGGAGTCCTTTTGTCTTGAAATCCTCTCCTGCGGCGTTACAACGTCTAATGAATATTGTAGTTAGTGACTTGAAAAAATTAAATATCCTAATTTATATTGGTGACATCTGCTTGGCTTTCTCGGAGGCCGAGTCTCATTTTCAAAAATTAAATCCAGTTTTTAATCGCCTTAGGAAACAAAATCTAAAATTAAAGCTTTCAAAATGTATTTTTTTTCCAATCCGAAATAACATTTTTAGGTTTCAGGGTCTTAGATGAAAATATTTTCCGGGCTAGGGAAAACGTCGAAGTTATTGATAAATTTAAACGACCTACAAATCGTAAACAGGAGAGGTTTTTTCTAGGCTCCATTGGGTTTTACAGGCGTCACATCAGTGACTATTCGAATAGGACCATAAACCTTACTAATCTGACTAAGGAAAAAATAAATTTGTGTGGACTGAAGAGGCTGAGGCAGAATTCAAAGATTATAAGCAAGCACTTGCTAAAATTCCTTCTCTTTGTTTGCCAGACATGTCAAAGGAATTTTTCATTTATACAGATGGGGGCAGTTTTTAGCCAGTCGGATGAGAATGGTTTTTCGCATCCTGTAGCCTTTGCTAGCTGAAAACTTAAAGAGGTTGAGAGCAGGTACTCGGCTACTGAAAGAGAGTTTTTGGCTGCAGTGTTGGCCGTACAATATTTTAAGTGCTACGTTTTTCACCGAAAGTTTATAGTGTACACATACCATGCCGCACTTACTCATGCTTTAAAATTAAAGGATCCCACGTCAAGGACTGTCAGATTGTTCTGCGCATTCAGTGATTTTAACTTCGAGCCGAGGTACATAAAGGGTAAATGCAATTCAGTTGCTGATCTTTTGTCCAGGTGTGTTGACTACACTTTAGAATTTTTCAAGAATGAGGTTGTTACAGAGTGTAATTTTGTAGAGAAATCTGGACAGGTGTTGCACATTTTAAGCAACAGTTCATTGTTGAGTGAGATTCAGCAGCTCAAGAAATAGATCAGTTTTGTAAATATGTCAGCGCGCGTCTATGTAGATTTAACTGTCAAACCTGTTACGTATACATTTTTTTGTTAAAAACGAAATTATAATGTGTCAAAAATTGTCGCCAAAATCAAAACTTGAAGCTGGTGAAAAATTGTTCTTACTGAGGCTTTAGTTCCAAAAATTTTCAGTTTGACGCACGATTCAGCCCTTGCATGCTATGCCGATTTTTATAAAACTTTTAATCGCTTCCGTGCAAACTTCTTTTAGCAAGGCATGTATACGAATTTAAAAAGACTTATGGCCTCTTGCCAGTCTTGTTTGGAGTTCAGAGCTCATAAACCCAAACGGTTAGCCGAACTCCAAACGTTAGAAATCCCCGACTCTCCCTTTTCGACCATACACTCAGATGTTTGTGGGCCTTATCACATCACTGAGAGGGGAAATAAATTCATAATTGTGTACTTGATAGTTTCTCAAAATGGCCTGAAGCACTCGCAGTCCCCAACATTACTGCTGATACCGTCGCCGACTTTATTTGCAAGTACGGTACTCCCGCTAAGTTTGTTACTGACAAAGGTACAAACTATATGAGTCAAGCCAGTGCTAAGGTCTATAAACAGTTAGGTATAAATCATGTACACACGTCGAGTTTCAACCCAGCTTCGAACGCGCATGTAGAACGCAATCACTCAACGATGAACCACGCTCTTGCTCACCTTGTTAATGTTCATCATAACGATTGGGATCTGAAGTTATAGTTTGCTTTGTTAGCTCTGAGGTCGAGCATTCACTCAACAATTGATGAGTGAGTCTCCTTTTTTTTGTGACGTATGGTCGTGACATTAGGTTGTCTTACAACACTCTTGTGGGAAAAAATGTTATCAATTATAATGATCAATTCTCTTATTGAGAAAATTTGATCCCCTCTCTAAGACAGGAGTATTCTCAAACTAGAAAATTGTTATAACAGGCGGCTATCAAACAGGAAAATTCACGTAGTAAAATAGCCTGTGATAAAAAAAAAATGAAAAAAAAAAGAATTACTAGATTACTTAAATGCATTCATGTACTTGTTTATTTACTTTTTGTCACAAACAAGATAGCAATTACATTTAGCATATCAATTATATTCAATGAAAATTTAACTACGGTCTATAATTAATAACATTATCAATCTTTTCTATGAATATTTTAATTTCCAGTAGCTTATCTATTATATATTTTTTTATTTTAAAAATCGGGTAAATTTTAATAAGATTTGAAATATGTGAGAATTTGTGTGTGTGTAAAAAGAAATAATAATAATAAATAAATAAAAATATAACTAAACCAATATTATTTATTTAGTGTTTAATTCGATAATCACAAGTACAATTTATAAAATAAATAAATAGTCCAACAATATTTACAACAATAAATAGTACAGAAAAATGACCTAAAGTCCAAAATATTTCAATACTATTTTACCCGTTTTATCTTTTATTTATTTATTCAATTATTTATTTATTTTTATTTTTTTTTTTTTTGGGGGGGGGAGTATACATAAATATTTATTATTATTATTATTTTTTTTTTATATTATTGATATATTGCCATCAACAGCGTTTTATTGAATGTTGTTAAGTTAGTATGTATGCTTGAATTTTGTCAAACATAAGTTTAAATTAAAAGAAAGAAACGTTATTTCTGAGTTGAGACGTTTGTAATAAAGTGTCTCAATATATTAAAAAAAAATGACTGTCGCTGCCGTCGATTTTTTTGTCTGCGACAGTATCTCCTCATGGAGTTCAAAGTTCTCCACATCATGACAGTTATCAATGTGTGCCGAATACTCCAAGGGTGTCATTTTAGTTGGTTAGAGATTTTTATAATCTTACAGGATCCGGAACTTTCGCTCCTAGCATATCGCCCCGGCATTTCGCCCAAAGCATCTTACCTCCGGTATATTTCGCCCCTGCAAAATTTCGCTCCCGAGTGGTGTAAAATATAAATGTAAAAAACTATGGAATCATTTTTTTTTTTTTTTTTAAGCATTTTGTTTGCCTACAACGCGTTTCTTCTGTTAAAGTTTTATCTTGAAAATATGTAAATGCTAAAAGTTATTAGCAAAGTAAAAGTAAAAGTAAACAAAAAAAAAAAAATTGTAATCGATGAATTATTTAGTTTAAAATATTTTTATGTACATTTAACAACACTATATTTAACTATGAATGTAAAATTTTAATTTATATGAATTCTTCAAAACACATAAATCGTTTAGAAACACCCTGACATAATGTGTAATTTCATAAAATATTTTAACAAAATTCTGAATGATATCCTTTGTTTTAAAAAGAAACTTTAAAAAGTAGAAACGGTACATGTTTTATGTTCAATAAAGTCATTAATTTTCTGAATTAAAAGAATGCAACCATTTCTGATATACTAAATGTATAATTTAATATATTTATCAGAGCATGAAGAGCGTTGTTTTACCAGCGCATTCTTAAATCTCAATCATGCAAACGTATAAGATGTCAGAAAATTATTCACCGTAAAAACTTTTATAATTTATCTAGGTTGAGTTATTTATGCATAAATAAAGGTTTATTTACTTCAAGATAAATCATTATCTTCAAGGCATTATGCAATATCATAATATATATTTTAAAAATATTTAAATAGAATATTACCTATATAGTTAACAAAATAAATAGACTTATTTCCTTATAAAATTGTCTAAATATATTTAGAAGAAATAGATACTTATGTACGTCAGTTATTTACACCTGTCAATGTACAATAGTTTCTGCTCATTAAGCCTGTAGATCGAAGGTAGAAAAGGAATTTAAATTCGTTTACGCATAAATGTTTTGAAGTAATTCTGATTAATATTTGAGAAATGCGAAATCTTTAATGATTTTTCTAAGCTTTTCATTTTATTAATTCTACGAAACACACTTTTTACTTTTGCTATCGAATTAAATTCCTTCCTTTAAATTTATCGATTTTGTTAATATTTTACTAGAGTTCAAGATTTCATTCGGTACTAAAATATAATAAAACATAAATGCGCTCTCTAACGCAACTTTATAAAATCACATTTGTAAGCGATTTTTATCTGATTGCAGCCGGAAATTCTTTAGGAAATATATTTCTATTTATATTCAAATCAGTGGTCACAATGAAAACCCCTTTTAAGATCTGTCAAGTGTGTTTCCTGTACAGCTAAAAGGAATTTAAAAGATTTAGCTTTTTAAATATTACTAAAACAAAATTTATAAATGGTTTAAATATACATAGTTTAATGTATGATAATAGCACTTTTAAAATAGTGCTTTAAGAAAATACTTTGATAATTAGATAAGAACTAGACTATCCCTAAAATATGTAAATTATTTGCTTTGCATTTGAAATGGCTGTTACGTAGAAAATGTAAATAAATCATAGAAAAAAGAGGTTAAGAATGTCTTATACAGTTTTAAAGTTTTTTCATGATATTTATCGATAAATCTATCAACTCCATTTTTAACTGTATTTTAAAATATTAATTTTATGAAAATATTAGTTTACCCGAAAGAAAGTGTTTTTGTGTATGGAAAAGTATTTTATAAATATGGAATGCATTTTACAATTCCTATAAATATTTTTTATTATTTAATTAATTTTTAACTATAATCCACATGCTGCATTAAATACCCATAATGTAACTTTGAATGCCATTCAAAATCATAGAGTTATATCGCTACATTTGTTTATTTTAATATACTTATTTTTCGAGGTTACGGTCTACACAGTGTAAAAACTTTTGTGTAACTTTACTCAACAATTTTGAGGCAAGACTATGTTGAGAAAAATTACCAACTTGCGTAATCTTTGCAGTCAAGGAAAAGAAATTACACACTTGCAAAGGGTAACGTTACAAAAACATTTTGTGTAATATATTCATAATAGTTGATATGATTTCACTCTCGCAAACGGTAATTTTACTCGATATAGTTGTGTAACATATGCAAATCAAAAGATAAGGTTCCACTCTGACAAACGGTAAGTATGCAGATCAGTAGGTAAGGTACCACTCTGGCAAACGTAACTTTACACAACATTGTTGTGTATAACGTATGCAGATTAGTAGGTACGACTCCAATTTGGCAAACGGAAATTTTACACAACATTGTTGTGTAACGCATGCAGATCAGTAAGTAAGATTCCCCTCTCGCAAACGGTGACTTTACCCTACATTGTTGTGTAACGTACAGATATCAGTAGGGAAGGTTCCACTCTGGCAAAAGGTCACTTTACACAACAGTGTTGTGTAATGTATGCAGATTAGTAGCCAAGATTCCACTTTGGAAAATGGTAACTTTAAACAACATTATAGTGTAACATATTCAGATTAGTAAGTAAGGTTCTTCTCTCACAAACATTAACTGTACACAACATTGTAGTATAACGTAGGAAGATCCATTTGGTAAGGTATTCCTTTCAAAAAGGGGTAACTTCACGCAATGATTTTGTAAGACCCATGCAGATCAATGTGATTGGGGACTTAAGTTTGTTGTTGTTTGTAGTAATACAAGTTAAATACAGATCATTAATTAGAGTTCCACACTTATGTTCGTAAATTTTACTTAAGTTTGTTATTTAAAGTATGCAGACGAGTAGGAAACACTTCAATCTAGGGATCTATTACTATACATAAGTTTTCTCTGATATACAAATCAGTAGGTAAAGTCCCACTTTTCATTCAGTGACTTTATGTAATTTCATTGTGTGTAGATCAGTAACTAAATTATCACTTTGGAAATTGTGAATATTGAACCTTTACAAAAAGATTTTATAATTATTTTGAGATGAAGGTGGAGGTCACAAATGTTTAGTAAATTATCGGGTTAGAGTTATAAATATCTGCATACATCTGAATTAAATGTATCAATAAATTAAAATTTTCAAAAATTATTTAAATTAATATATATATATATATATATATATATATATATTGAAAAATATTTAGATTTTTAATTCAAAATTAGTATTAATTTTCCACTATAATTTTACATTATTATACTTTAATTAAGTATTTCAAACATGTTTTTGTTACGTATTGGGTTGTTAATTCATTGATAAATTATATTATATATACACCGTGACCAATAAGTTCTCATACACTTTCAAATTTTTATTACAATAACACAAAATAAATCATACAAAAACTTTTTGCATCAAATTAAAGTAGCAATCCTTGAGTATGTTTACAATAAATCCTTTGGAATAATTCCGCCTTTTAGTTTTTTAACGAGCTTATGTCTCTTTTCAAACCCATCTCATGCGGCATGCACGGCTTACATTGACATTTCCTACGTATCTTTTGAATTACATTTTTGAATTTGCTCAAATCGGTGATTTGATAGTTATTTAGTTGGGAGAGCATATATGACCACGCAAAATAATGAAGCGGGTTTATATCGGGGGAGTTGGGGAGCCATTCGTTCTTTGGCAAAAAGTCAGCTAAATTTTGACTGCACCACTCCTGAACCACACGTGCAGTATGAGAAGGGGCACCATCTTGTTGGAAGCAGAAATATTCCGCCCCATACATACTCTGGACATTTAGGAGTAAAACCTTTTCCAAAACCTCAGTTTTATAATATTGGGCATTGATTTTTAACCCTTTATCCACGTAGACTAACAAGAGTTTTCCTCTTTTGGAAATAGCGGCCCAAACCATCAGAGACGAAGCAATTTGATAACTCGGAACGTAATGTTGGCTTTCAGGGATGTTATCAATGGAAACTGGCCATACTCTGTCATTTTTGTGGTAGGGACTTTGCTGTAAAAAGAATAGTTTCTCGTCTGAAAAGACAAATTCATCTCCAGCGTGCCAAGCAAGAATTTCTTCCACCCTTTGTTTCCCTTTCATCTTAGCAGATTCAAAAACTCCGTGAATTTTACGTTTTCTATAAACCCTGCATCCATTTTCAGAATGTTTAACATTGACCCCTTCGATATTTTGAGCTCTCGTGCTAGTTTTCTAGCAGATCTTTGTCCATTTCGTCGTACCCTTTCCCTGACCCTTTTCGCAGCCTCTTTTGTCCGAACGGACCTCGGTCTGCCAGATCTTTTTCTGTCATCGACAGAGAACGTCTCATTATACATTCTGATAGTTCTGTAAATCAAATATCTCTTCAGCCCCAGGGCTTTCAAGTCTCTGAAAATAACCGGCTGCTCTCTTTTGACGAATTTACTTATCACAATTTCTCTCAATTTTTTCATTCTACCTATTTAAAGAAAAATTATAATTACTACAACATTTACATTTTTTCAATAGCTTTATACCTTACACTAAATTGCCTGCAAAATAATTGGGACTACAGTAACACTACAACTTTTTAACGTGCTTCAAAAGTTGTATGAGAACTTATTGGTCACGGTGTATATATATATATATATATTTGTTTCAATAGAGAAATTGCATAAAAATTTTGGCATTAAAACAAAACGTCTAAAAATCTGATCAACCTATCGACAATGTAATACTCAAATTTGTCTAAATATGCTGTTTAATTATAATAATGTAAAATTGAGGGGGAAACTTATCTATTTTGCACGCAGCATTTTTTTTTTTTTTTTTTTTTTTTTTTTTTTAAGAAGTTTTATCTATTTTTGATAATTGCATATGAATATGTAATTTCTTATTTGTAAAACCCAGTAATATATATAATGTGAATCATTTAGTAAAAAACGAAGATATTGCCGAATCTATTTCTATTTTTATGGTCATTTTAAAACATACATAATAATTGGTAAACATTCTGAAAAATTCCAATTTTTTATACAATAACTTAATGATGTTTAATTATACACTGGTGTTTAAAATTTAAACAACAAACTGTTCTCTCGTTTTCTTCTTTTGTGCATAATTTTTAAACAAATAAACATATGAACATAAAACTCGGATGGCATGTTTGTTATCATATCATTAACCGAATTTTATATAATTTTAACATAAGTAATAATTTTTAAACTTATAAATATTAATTTTTTTTTCTTCAAAAATAAGCTTTGGAAAAAATAAAAAATAAAAATCTACAATTTTAGAGAAAAAAATCTTAATGCAAAATGGTCATAAGGATACATTACAGACAGAAGAAGATGCACATGCATCCACGTGTTAATTTTCCTACCCTGCTGAAAAAAAATCTGGAGTGACTCCACTCGACTTTCCGAACATTGAGTAATTAACAGTTTTGTAGATAAAGTAAAGAAAGAGTAGTTGTTAAACAAACAAAAGAGAGAAAACCATAATAGAGTGTTTGAGTATTTTTCTCCATCTATTACACGTTGTTTTATTTAACGCTACTGAACTTTGAGCCCATAGATCATAATGACAAAGAAATTTTCGTTGTGTCCCTGTAAAAACCTATAAATGTTAGATTCACCAAAATGCTTATAGTTAGTGCAACAGTGATTTATAATATTCATATAAATTTTCAGCTGAATTCAATAAGGCGTTTAGATGCTATCGTACTTTTAAAAATTTAGTCCCATAGGCCATAATGATAAAGAATTTTTCTTTGTGTCCCTGTAAAAAAACTGTAAGTGCTAGATTCACCAAAATCTATACAGTTAGTTCAACTGTGATCTATAACATGTGTACAATTTTTTTGCTCGGATTAATAAGGCGTTTAGACACTATCACATTTTTAAAAATTTGGCCCCATAGGCATAATGATAAAGAATTTTTCTTTGTGTCCCTGTAAAAAAACTATAAGTGCTAGATTCTCCAAAATCTATACAGAATGAGTATTTGTGATCTATAATATGTGTATACAATTTTTGCTCAATTGAATAAGGCGTTTAGATGCTATCGCACTTATAAGATTTTGCTCCCATAGGCCATAATGATAAAGAATTTTTCTTTGTGTCCCTGTAAAAAAACTATAAGTGCTAGATTCACCAAAATCTATAGGGTTCGTACTATGGTGACTTACAATATGCGTACCAACTTTCAGGTTAATCGAACGAAGCGTTTAGACGCTAGCGTGTTCACCCACAGACATACACACATACACACATACACACATACACACATACACACACACATACATACATCATCGTAAAAATAGTGAAAACGGACTCAGGGGACCTCAAAACGTATAGAAACATCAAAATCTCGAATTCGGATTTTTGACATGATTACAATACTTTCCTCACTATAGTGTTCGGAAAGTAAAAATTACGTTTTTCCTGTATGGGTCGAATCGACCCACTTTGTACAGTTTGAATTTAGGTCTTAAGAAAGAATTTCCATTTAGCTCATTTTACATCTACGTTTCCAACAACTATCGCCATCTATTGAATATTCCTGAAAATGAAGTCTACTCAAAAGAAAAAATTGGTGTTTTAAGCATTTCTATGCATGTTAATACACGTTTCTATGCACGTTTTACCTGTGTGGGTCGAATCGACCCACTTTGTATAGATTGAATTTAGGTCTTAAGAAAGAATTTCTATGGAGCTCATTTTACATCTAAATTCCGACAACTATCGCCATCTATTGACTATTCCTGAAAATGAAGTCTGCTTAAAAGAAAAAATTGGTGTTTTAAGCATTTCTATGTATGTTAATAATGTGGGTCAAATCGACCCAGACAGGTAATATGTCACATATTTTTTTAGGGTGGTTTAAAACAAACCAATGACTCTGAAAACATCATATATTAAACTAATGCATATTTTTGAGGCATACATAATGTTTGAACAATCAAAATTAAAATCTGTAGAAGATAGCAAAATATCAATTTTAAAAATGGGTCGAATCGACCCATACAGGGTAGAATGATTAAATTAAAAATGAATCTTTTTACTTGTATTCAATCCTCTGTTAATTCTTTTTTCTTCCTTTTTTCGCATGTGAATAACTTTTTAAAAAATATACATACAAATATGAAAATTGTATAAAATGTTTATTACAAAACTATTTCTCGACATTTTTATTATTCTGTTGATGCTCATAGTTTACAAATTATTAATTATATGTATATATATTAAAATTCTATTATAGATGTAAAAGAAAATTTAATACAGAAAGAAAAATAGAGATTTAGAGTAACACTTCAAGGCATGTGCTTCTTTATCAATCTGTAATACATCTTTAACACCACTTTTCCTTAAGTTTTCTTTTCTAAAATTGTTGAAAATTTTCCTTTATCCAAAGCATAATTTTGAAAAAGAAAAATGAATAATTTTTAGTTAAAAAATTATTACTCATGCTAAAATTATATAAAATTCAATTAATGGTAGGATAACGAGCATGTCACCTAAATTTTATATTCATATGTTTATTTGTTTAAAGATATGCGCAAAAGAAGTAAACGAGAAAACAGGTTGGTGCTTAAATTTTGAACACCAGTGTAATCTCTTTCCGGTATGGTGACAAAGCGACAGTTGTTACCCAGTTACTAACAATTGTCGCCTATACGATTCATATGGACGACAAATTTGTCCGCTAAAATATTTTTATTAATTTATTTCGATATTAATAAGCTTCTAACAGTAATTTTCTATGCTTGTCTGGTATATATCATTAATTTTTCATGGTTGATTTGAAGATTTTCTCTACATTCATATTTCTGTTACTAGATATGATAGATTGTTGCTAAATAAAATTCTTACGATGCTGTTGAATAATAGGTTCATTGTATCACAACGTTTATTTAATTTCTGTAAATTTATTGTAAATTATAATTTCATCTCACCAGCAAAAGGCCTTTTGGCTTTGTTTCTAAAAGAGAGAAAAGCCTATACGTTTTACAGGGTTATGCAATTCGTGTTGACGATGAAAACATTTTATTATGTTTCCTTTCGTGCTGCTTATAGTGACTATATTTTTCTCTCATGAAGGGTCATGCTTAATTATTTCGATGCGAAACGACTACTGTCTATCAGTCTATGTGCATCGCCAGCTATATATATTGCATAATTTATATATTTAAATAATTTTTTTAAATTTAAATTTTAAATTTTAAATTAAAAAAATAAAAGAATTAGTATTATTAAAATGGAAACACATAAAAACTTTATTGTGCCATTAATTTAAAGCAACTTTAGACGAACAAAAATGAGAATGGTTAATTCACCGCATTTAAATAGAGAAGAAAAAATTTTATATGTAAATTATAAAACATGCATTTTTGGAAAAAAAATTTAATTGTCAGTTGCATGAATCCTGTGTCTTGTTTACTTTTTGTAGGGAATTTAAAATAAATAAATATGAAAGTGGTGATGTAATTCAGAGATGGTACAAGATAAAACGTTCACAGGATACTTCTGAGAAACTAAATCTCCTATAACAAAAGTAACTGAAATTCACAGTGCAGTATTACCAGACTAAAAAATAAATAAAGCTGCAAAGAAACTAAACTAACAAGAGTAGATTTTGTTTTCAAACTTTATTGAATGTTTGATGCAAATTAATTATGTAAAATAAAAAAGTTTACTTTGAAAGTCAATATTATGTACATGAGATTCTAGAATTTTCCAAAATTTTTATTGAAAAAAGATGCAGTAATTTTATATATCAATAAAATACCTTTCTCCTGCAAAATAATAAAAATTAGGGTGTTTCACAAATTATTAAACTATCCAAAAGAAAAACAAATGTAACGATTGCTATTAAGCAATAGATAAGTAATTAGATATTCCCTGAATTGATTATTGAAAATAACTTTAATGCTCATCTCTGTCAACCAAAGCTTTAGAAACTTCGTTACATTGTTAAATTGTAGAGTTGTCCGTATTGAAGAACTTAACTGCGACATGAATTCATTTACATTAAGTTTTGATGCAACATCAATGTTACGTGCCCACTGCAGTTTTCAGAGTCTGACATCAGTCTTTCTGTCACCTGAAAATGAAAATTAACAATTTCTTTTAACGTAAAAAAAAAAAAAAAAAAAAAAAAAAGTAAAATAAAATGAGTAGCGCTTTTTTTTTTTTTTTTTTATTTAATTATATATATATATATATATATATATATGTTTTTTTTTCTTTGATGTGGGGGAGGTAGTTAATACTGATTGACTTCCCGAATGCCCTAGGCTTGAGGTGGTGTGCTCACTGTGAAGGTCTTTATAAGGATTCTAACCCATATTTACGCAAGTTTCAGAGAAAACCAGAGAGCACTCCGAACGACTAATTCGATATGCGCTAACCTGGAAATGAACCAGACATTTCCCGTCCACAAGCTTTTAGCACGGAATCGCACAGCCACTGGTGGGGGCATTAATTTTTAAGAAGTTTTAAATCTGTAACACAGATTTGAAAATATCTACTCAACATGTATACTAAATAAAATATTGTGGCAACTTAAAACAACTCACCAAATTTTTTACTCTCCTGCAATCTTCAAAATTATAAACTAAATCTCTGAAAGTGCTTTACATATATATTTTTTTGTGAGTTAAAAGTTATATTTATAATTTACTTTACATTAAAATTTTTTATTATAATTAATAATATAGTCGAACCACTGTTAACGCGAATTACTTTTAACATGAATTGTTTCTACAATCCCCATCAAAATGAATATTAGTTTAGTTATGTGAAGATTAGTTACTGATTGCATGAACTATAAATAACAAGAACAATTTTTTTATCCCCTTCAGGTTTACGTTAACGAGGTTCGACTGTAGTTCAGATTTTAAAATAAATGAAAAATCTAAAAGCACGACAGGTATTTTTTTTTTTTGTTTTTAATGGGAGAGGATGGAATGGAATTAGTAAACCATATATTATTTCATTGAATATGTTAAAGCATTTATTTATGATCATTTTTAGAGGATAAAGAAGGGGTTTAATTTAGATTATTATTATTATTATTATTATTATTATTATTATTTTAATATATTGGTATAAACATAGTCTGTTAGAATATTTTTTCTAAAATTCTCTAAGTTATAGCTTTTCATGTAATAATTTTTAATGTTTTTAGCATTAGAGAATTTTTAATAAAAACACCAGTCTTAAATATATCAAATGATGCAAAATCATAATATTTTGAAAGTCTATAACTTTAAAACTTTTTAAGATAGAAAGAAAAAAAGTTAGAAGGTTATTTATAAATATAAATATAGAATTCTGTCAAGTTCTATAAAAATCTGTGGTGGTGGGTGGTGACATATTGACATAGAATGTCCCTTATTTGAAAAATATTATATATATATATAAGCAATTTACGCATGTTATGTTTCAATTTTGATGCTTGCTGGTGTCAATTCTATAAAATTATGTGCGCTCAAATATTAAATCCTCCCAATAATTTCATCCTAATACTATGAGCATTTTTATATTTTTATTTTATCTGCAGTCAAAACAACCAATCGCTGCCTTTTATCAAATGGTCAAAGCTACAATGTACCGGCTCGTACATCATAGCTTTTATGCTGCACTTGAGTTTGACACTAGATTTTTCTTTAACAAAAAAAAAAAAAAATAAATAAATAAATAAATAAATAAATAAATAAACTTAACATTTTATACGTTTTGTAACTTTTTTGCATGAAAGTAGAATATTCATTTATTATTTAAATCAGTTTTAAGTAGTTTTATGTTGCTGTCTTTGTCATTTTGAAAAGAGAATGTTTTAACAGATTGTACCTGTTTTTCTTTCTATACATATAAAATTATATTGCAGAAAAACAATTTTTCTGAATTTGTAAACCTGCTACTTTAATGCTGGTGACATTGACATGATAAAATAAAACAAATAATTTATTTTATTAATTTCAGTATATAATTTCTTTTTATACAAATTCCATATTTTCAAAACTTTGCTTTCTATTTCTCTAACTAAAAATTCAATATTAATAAATTTATTGAAGGAAAAAAACAATTAATGTATCTTTTTATGTTTAAATTATCTTATTTTACGAACGTATATCTCTGTATATGAATACTTTACATGTACACACTATACAACTTTAATGCACAACTACGTACTTTGAGCAGTAAGGTTGGATGTAGCATGAAAGTGGGGTTTAATATGTTATGCATTGGGTACTTTTAACAGCTGCTTATATAATAACATTTTGTTAACATTCTCGATATATATATATATATATTTGGGGGGAGGGGGTTAAATTTTATTTAAAGTTTAGTGCTCCTAATTTTTCATGAAACGAGAAATGGTCTTTCTTTTATCCATTTTTTTTTCTTTTTGCGTGTGAATTCCTTCTAGAAATAATTTCATTTGATTATGGAATCAATAAATATTTTACCTCCTTTGAAAAGTTTTTTACAACAAATTAACTGTTTGAATTTTAGAGCTTTTTGTAATTAAAAGTTATTTTTATATATTTATATAATAATGTGCATCATGTAAATTAATTTATTATGGTGTACGTCAGAACTGTATACAAAATTCTTAGAATATTTATTTTAGAGTTACTAGTATTTCAAAATATATTATGTACGTATCACTTTCTTTAAAATTTAAATACGTTCTCTTGAACACTATTCATTTTCATTACATATTTAGCAGTTCGAGAAATACTCCTTAGAAAATTTTTAGAAAATATAAATGATTTAATTAAGGATGGGTTAAGACCTCATTCACACTTACCAATAGTTAAATCATTTCCAATTTCTAATATGCGCGCTTCAACTTTCGCTCTTCCCGCCTCAAAAGGTATGCTTGCTCTTGCTAGCAGAGATGGGTCGATCTCGATTTCACTCAGTTTCGCTTCCGTTATGCAATGACGTAACATAAGAAGTAATGCAACCTAATTGGTCAACTTTTTAGCAAATATCATCCTCTGTAAGTCCTATATATATATATTTTTTTTTTCTCTCTCGAGTTCTCTTTTTCTTGTAATGTCTCTCAAACAAGATGTGTAATGTATCTCAAAAGAACAGTGTATTCTAAAAACCTAACTCTTTCCACGCGCATGTTGAGGGAATTTACGCAACGTTCTTGAAGAACATTAGTAAAAGTTTTTACAGTGCATTGATTACGAATAAATTTTAGTTTAATTGCTTAAATATCAAATGATATATTTTAAAACATCATTAAATGCCATTTCCAGTGTGTATATCCTTATATATTAAGATATAGGAATGTACACTCAAATATTTTAGTAAAATTATAAAACATTGAATCTATTCTTAAGGCTCTAAAACATAGAATATAGAGAGTAAAAATGACGCCAATATGCATAACAAGTTTTAGAAAGTAAAATACATAGATACGCCTATCGATTGTTTTATTATTATTACTGTTACTATAATATTATTTTTATTATATTTTTAAATGCATTATAATTCAGTAGTTAAAGATGAATGAAGAAAAAAAGGAACTTTTCTATGCCACCTAAATAAACATTCGTCCTTTAAAGTACAATACACACACTTTCAACGAGGTACTGGGACAAACATCAGCTATATTTTTTTCTAAAGAGAATAGGTTTCGCAATTTATAAATTCTTGAAAATTAATGTACTAAAACATAGGAATACAAAACGTAAAACAAATGACGCCAAAATGTATGGCAAGTTTTAGAAAATAATATATATCGGTATTCCCATTGTTATACAAAACTAGAAATAGTAATTTGATTTTTGTATGCCGGATTGCCACTTGCAAAGAAGAATTTACTTTTTGATATTTCAACTCTAATAAGTTTATTGTATTTAACTGTAAATACTTTAATTTTTTTTCACTGTTGCAAGTTTCAAATCTATGTGAGTAGCTATTTTAAGTAGATAATTCTAATTATATATATTTCATGGCAAAAATAGCATATTATTTTTTGAAAACAGTCATTTATATACTTTAGAAGAGGAGAATATAACCTTCCCGTACACAAATCTAAATCATAAGCATAACAGCATCATCAGTTGATCCATAAATGTCTAAATCAAAATTGAATAGACTTTTATCATAACTCTTTTACCTATCCTATTTTTTGCAATTATACGCTATAGAAGCTGAGAAATTACTCCCCCAATTTGCATTAAAATTTTGATAGATACTATTAAGTGTCAAGTTTTAGCTAAGTAAAAAAATTTGCAGACTATTTTTCATTCCTCGGGGGAAATACAGCACTTGCACACATTTTGTGGTACGCCAGATAAATAAGTATTTTCTTAAAAAGTTATCATGTTCAGGATGTTTTAAAACATGAAAAATCATCAAACAATGGATGTGAAATTTTTGTTTACGAAATCAATATTTTTTTTTCTGTAATTAAAGAAGAAAGTAAAAACTTCAAGGTAATTATGTACAAGAGTCAAAAATATCTAAAAAAAAAAATCATAAAATATTTCAAATAAGAATTAAAAGGTAAGTATATTTTGTATATTAAAATATATTCTAGTAGAAGGAAGTTATAAATGCTTATTTACATACTCTACATCTCTCTTTTAAGTAGCAACTCTGATGTAAATTCTTATTTCATTTTTATTTTACTTTATTTTATTTTATTTTTTTTATTTAAGTAAGTTTTTTATTTAAGTTCATAAAAAAGCAGCATTGACGTCCTTTTGACAAAAAAATAATTAGTTCGAACCTTTGAATATTGTTTTTGATGATACTTTTTTTATCAAATGTTTCATCATACTGAATTAAAAGTTTGCTATATATTTTGTAATGAAGAATGAGCATTTTTATTAATATATTTTCTAAACAGAACACGCGCACAAAAAAAAAAATAATAAATAAATAAATAAATAAACGATTAATGAAGGATTTTTTCTTCTTTTTTTTTTCTTCTTATTATTATTCTTAATCAAAAGTTTTTTCTATTAAAGCAATGAAAAAAAAAAAAAAATGTTAAAATATCATAATAAGAATTAGACTTTGACACGACATTGATAAAAAAAAATTAAAAGCATTTACAAGAAGTTTTTTTTTTTTTTTTAAGAGACTTTTCTTTATTCTTTATTTCTTTATCTCTTTTTCTTTCTTTCTTTCTTTCTTTATTTATTTTTTTACGCGCATAAAAAAATAAAAATTAACTTACTATGGCAAATTCATTAAACATTTTTTATAGCATTAAATCTAAAGATCTTTATTTTTTTATACGAAATTATTTTTTGTATAAAACTTATCACCAATCAAATTTTACAAGATCTTAAAATTTATTTAATGAATATTTCTAGCTAATGTGCGCTCATAAAGCATCTGGATAGATGGTACCGAGTATGAACCCACGCTACAATTTTCTATCAAACTGATGAAAATTTTCCGTGTTTTTTTTCCAAAACTCTAATTATGCACTAAGATTCTTTGAAACCCCGCGCTCGGGTGTCGCTCCTTCTACTCTAACGTAGGCATTTGTTCTTAGTTTGCTGACCTGTGCGACCTATCTAATAAGTGATTTTATAAGCATATTTTTTTTTTAATTGTGTTGCAAATCAAATTTTTCTGTGACACGTTTTCTAAAAAAAAAAATCTTTGGAAATTTTTTTGGGAGTGGTCAGAGTGAGACATGTTTTACATTTTGAATATTTTCTTTTCTAAAATCCATATTTTACTTTCTCTTACCAATAAGGCAGAGAAGGTATTGTTTTTGAGTCAAACTTTCGAAAATTTTTGTTATATTTACACGATTTGAGGCTTCCTGATTACCGAAGTCAAGTTTTTTAACATTTGATATTTGTCTGTGTGTCTTACAGTAACTTAAAAACGAATAATTTCAGGAGATCCAAAAGTTGTATTTTCAAATTAATATAAGTTTGTTGCTGGAAAAGTTTAACCGAGACTAATAAATTCCAAGGATTGTTGCGTATGAAAGTTATCTGAATAATTTTAAATGAAAATTAATTTTAAGTGAGCTTTTAATTTTAATAACAGAATTAAATTCTATATACATGTAGGTACAGTAATGAAACGGGGGGTTCAGGGGGCGGTAGCCGCACTCATACAGAACTATTTATCATATAAAACTCTTCCGAAGCCTAATTTGAATTGTTTTATCATAGGTTTACATAACCGTACTCGTTATCTTACCTCTTAATCTCAAACTTGTATTTTATAGTATTAAATTTCAGGGTAAGAGAAAGTCGAGTGAGTGACACATCAGATTATTATTATTATTATTATTATTATTATTATTATTATTATTTGTATTTTTTATACGCAAAATTATACTTAAGATATAATCTCTAAGATATGTAGTAGTTAAAAATACTTAACTTAGGATTCGTTCAGCTCTGTTTAATTTGTGGTAATCTGTATTTATATTTGATACACTATATCGTAACACAGTATCATTTTTCGAAAAATACCCTCAATTTAAATTATTACTTTACTTTTTCACTTAAAGCCTGATGATACTGCTACAGGACCTTTAATAAATTTTATAAAAGTAAATTTAATGAAAAAATTCAATGCACTTTTACAAAAGTGCATGAGATTTCTTCATTAAATGTGACAAAATTTATTACTAGAACACACATTACTTTCTAACAGTTTTTAAGCAGAATAATTTAATTAGCATTTTTTAATAATGAGGAATTAAGAGAGCTACATAATAATTACAAATACTATTTATTAAATCTCCGAAATAAGAGATTATTTCCTTGGTTTTGAACGACTTTAAAATTAAAATGTTAGCTATGATATTCCCACCAAATATTTTCGAACTCATTGGCAGATTTTTTTTTTTTTTTTTTTTTTTTTTTTTTTTTTTTTTTTTTTACGAATTGTTGAACTACAGTATGTCTAGCAAGAATAAAGGGCTATTAATTTAAAGACAATATCTTCGTTTACTGAGCACTGAACGCACAATTTTTTTTTATCACATACTCAGGTTTGTGAATCCATAAGTGTAAATCTTATAATGCCGTTTTAAATACACTAGTATCGCCCAGTGGTCGAAACTCGACCATTTTTTTTGCAAAGCGAGGCAAAGCAAAGTTATTGCCTTGTCCTAAACGGAATGCAATTGCAACACAGCTGCGGCAATTGTTTGCCAATATTCACTCTAACTGAATCAGCAGAGTTTTACTTAATATAACTATTTCTCTCTGTAGATGTTAGCCTTTCCTGAAATGAGAGAAAATCGCAACGTGAAAACGCCCCTTGTTGTGTGATACAGCCCAGAAGCTAATAGGTACCATGTCAGACCAAGGTCCAACCAAGTATAAAATTCTGTTAAATTATTTCGATTGGTTCATAAAGTACAGTGTTTGAAAAAAAAAGATATTTTTCAAAAATAGTCGAATTGAGTTCGGGAAATTTCAAAACGTGTAACTTTATCGAAAACCGAAAATCTAAAACATTTCTGAATCTTATACTTTCTAATTATATATGCAGAGAAAAGAATAATAAATCCACTTTTTAAAAAATAAAAATAAGTAGTCAATTTCACTTAATTAAAATGCAAGAAAATCTCAAAACGTGTAAATTCATCCAAAACCAGAAATCAAAAGTTTTTATGTATCTTCTACTTGCTTCTTCTACCCACAAAAGCTAGCAATAAAGACACTTTTTTAAAAAATAAGTAGCCAATTTCAGTTAATTGAAACGTAAAGAAAGCTCAAAACATGTAAATTCAGCAGAAAACGGAAATCGGAATTTTTTCCGTATCGTCTACTTATACATGCAGCAGTTAGTAACAAATCCATTTTCCTTTTATTTAGTATATTAGTTGAATATTTATTGTTTAAATATCAGCCTTTGAAATGAAATGTTTATGTTTACATTCGAAACTGGAAGTTTGCCATTTTTTTTTCTGGAGTTTTGTGATTTTAAATTAAAATGTTATCAATTTTACAGAAAAAATAACTCAATCAAACACATGTAGACAGTAACTTATATATAACTATACCCAAATATCGGAATTAAAATCGGCAGATAATTTCCGTTATTTTTTAATAATTTTTTACAAAAAATTCAATGGACAATTAACATAGAAAATCTTTTACATGGCTCCATGGACAGACAGTGACGTCATCACTTCGCTTGCGTATAGTGATGCTACATTATACAAATTACTGTGTCTATGGTTTTATTTGAGCTTTATGAAATTGCCAGATTTAACAACTTTCTACTTTTAGGTATTTTTTAATGTGAAGGAATACGTGTATAAAAGGGAAAAATGGGGGAAAATGCATAAAAAATAAATGTATTTTTAATTACCTTCTTGACATCGTAAGAAAATAATATTTGTATTCGCACCTTCCGGCTAACCATACCTTTCGAATGATACCATTTTCAACCCCCTACTCCCATAATTAATATGTTAAAAAGGGACAAAAAATTTTATGCTTGCCTATTAATATATAGATATGCATGAAAAAAAAAGATACTACATATTAAATGTTTCATTTAACAAACATTATGTTTTACAGATGAATTTGTAATATCCCTCTACAGATATCTATATATATATATATCTATATATATATATATATATATATACATATATAATCTCTCTCTCTCTCTCTCTCTATATATATATATATATATATATTGATAAGCTTTTAACTGAAATATTTAACAACTGCAACTGCATTTTACGTTTTGCAACGTATCTTTACATATTTTATCAAAATCAAAACCAATATTTGTGTTTTAATGAAAAACATTTTCCATATTTCAAAATATTTCTCCGGTTTACAAAATGGTTTAAGATATCAAATCATATTCAACAAGACGTTTCTTTCACATGTAATTCAAATCAGATATTTTAGATTAAAATATTAAAGTCATACCGCAAAAAATATTTTTATAGTAATTCAAAACACAATGATAAATAAATTTCTTTATATTCTCAGAACAAGATCAAAGATTTCCCAAACATACGTTTGTAAAATACCATTATTCAAAAATAAATGTTAATTCATCAGTTGCTGTATTATTTATTTTGAAGGAATGAGTATCTGCTTACTGTATATCTTATCCTATTTGTCAAAATAGGCAACAATATTGTAATAAGTTGCTTTATAAATTGTTCTTTTGTAAATAAATCTGTCGGATGTACTAGAATATTACTAGTACACAATTTTCTGAAAACGATATTTAACAGCAAAATCAAGTATTGAGGAGTAAAAAATAAACATTTTGCTTTTAGAAAATAAGATAAAAATTTAATAACTTCGTTTTATTTTTCGTAAGAGTACCGTGTTATTATATTATATACAAAATAGTTGTGTCTTATTGTACCATAAACAAATAAAAAATCGAAACTATAAAAAGTTTTATCCATCAATTATTTTACATTGTATTTAGCCATTTTTGGGGATATATATATTTTTTAATGAGTTAAAAAGAAAAGAAAAATATTAAATATTTTACAACAACAATATTTTTTAACTAACTATAGTAATGAAGAGGGAAATACACTAAGTAATATAAATGTATTTTTACAGGGTGTTCCTGAGATCTTGTTCCATATGTTAGATGGTTATTGAAGACAACTTGGCAAGCACAAAATACTTTGCAAAAATTAACTGAACTTATTTTTAATGCGCTCTTTGCGAACACGGTAGAGACGAATTTCACAACAACGACTTTTATTTGCATTGTGAAAAAGAGAGGAGATCGATGCATTTACAAAAAGGGAGAATGTTGATATGCATTAAAGGTATTTTTCTGCAGATGATAATGTAAAGGAAGCCGCTAGATACTTCTTTTTTTTTTTACGTATTTCAGCGGTTACACAAATAATTGTTATAAATGAGGCACTTTCTCAACTGCATAGAGAATAAGGGTGGCCATAAAGTTCTGTAAAGGAATCCGTAATGGTTGAATGCATTTTATGTCGAACTGAAATGTGGACAATTGGCGATGGCCTAGAATTCACTTTTATGAGGAAACTAGAAACATGTCATCACAATTTTAATCTACTTCTTTGTGCTAATGTCATGCCTAGTCACGCCAGGCTGTCAATAAGCCAGGCGTTAACGTTGCCAGGCCCAAATTTTCATGAACCAGCCATTTTTAATGTACATGGTGGTCTTTAACCGACTCAAGTGTCAAACCTATCTATTGTGTTCTACCAAATACGAGGTCGACGTTCTGCCAACCAGGCAACCGCGTACCATGCCCCCGTAACAAAAAACATTTTGTAGTGTATAAGCAAGCGTACTCAGTGTAGTAAAGGAATATTGTCGCAAGCTTTTAATGTGTCCATTGATGTGGTGCTTCGAGAGGAAAGATTTTACTCCTCTAAGTGAAGAGGCTTCGAGACCTGTGAAGTGCGGATTATGCGTCATATGTCTCACTTGCTATGTGTTTCTTCCAGTCGAACCTACATGGATTTTGCAGCCTATGAGTTACCGACGAATGTACATTCCAGCTAAATGGTACATCGAATTTTGAAAACTGTCATGTCTAGGAAAATGATAATCCTCATTCTACGAACACAGGACATACCAGCGTCTTTTCCAAACCCACGATCATTCTGGAATTGACTAATACAGACTGAATATTCCATATTTGTTTCCAAGTTGCCTGAACTTATTTTCCTAGATTATATATTAAAGTAAGAACCACAGAGTTATTAAATCCTGTTCAAGCAGATATGAAACATAGCTTGCGGTTCTAACACGACGGGTGATTAAATCATTACTATGTCAATCTCGAAAAGCCTTCCATACCATGTATTTGGGACCAGAATTTTATCGTAGAGGCTTAATTAACTGGGTGGTCGTTTAGCATACGTATTCTTTTTGGAAATTGTCGTATGGAATGATATGCAGAGTTGCGCTTACTATGGAAACCCTCAATGATTCCTATGAAGAGCTGTTGTCCGGTTATCTATTATTTCGGGAACCATTATGGTTATGTCTGTACTTTCGCACATGTACAGTAAATACTTCATCGATGGTACATCCATGTCTGCATTATTGTAGGCGGCTGCTAATTTAAGCATCTTTTCTAATTGGTATTGCAATTCTAGTTTGTTAGTCAAAACTATTTGTTTTAGTTCAATGTAAACATTTCAAGTTATCTCTGTCTTCTACTTTGATATTTCCCGATTCCGTATGCTTCCCCTTTTGCAGATTTATCGCTTGTTTTCCACCCATGGTATGCAATATTTTTTGGCATGTTCCATTTGTGGAGTTCAGGAACTCAATTTATGAAAAATTCATAATTTAAACGTTAATTTATATCTACTTTGTTTAAAATATAAAATTTATTATTTTTATACTCGAAAGTAATGAAGTAATTTGTTTATTAAACCATGCATTAAATGTAGCTAGTAAAGCAAAATAAAGTTTTTTTTTTTTTTTTTTTTTTTTCTTTTATAAATTTAATATACAATTACTCCGGAAAAAGATATCTATTGAGAGGTAGTTTAGTTTTTCAATGAAAGTTTATATTTAGCAACAGATATTCTATTTTAATAATGAAAAAAAAAAAAAAAAAAAAAAAAAAAAAAAAAAAACGTGCTTGTAATATATGTAGTAATATAATGATTATGTCGTCCCGTAAATATCAAAATTCAAGTTAGGCACGGCTACAGGTATTGGGGAAACCTTTGACAAACGAACAGTCATACATAAAGTTCCATAATTCAGGCGGGGTGGAAACTGCCAACTCCAAAATAGGTTTCGGGCGATTTATTATTATTATTAATATTTAATAAAAATATATATTGATAAATTGATATATTTGCCAGTGAAGCTAGCAAGTTCTGCTAGTATACATACAGGGCGTCTCGTAAGTCTGTGAATAATCTAAAACTTCATAGAAACTGTAGAAATTGATATAATTGAACGCGATTTGCGAAAAATTTATTCTCACTGAGCGGAAATTTTTTGTTAAGAAAAAAAAATTAATAATAGTTAAAATTTTCGTCGATAGAGGGCAATATCGTGGATAGAGTAATGCTTCATTCACGAATATCAGCATCGCAATTAAAACTTTGTACATGGCAAGTAGAAATAACTACACAATTGAGATGCTAATATTTACCGAACTCTGATTCGTATATTTTTTTTTTTTTTTTTTTTTTTTTACCTGTTACAAATCTGTACTATCTTCTCTACCGACAGAAATTTTGATCTTTTTTTCCCCTTTTACAAAAAAAAAAAAAAAAAAAAAAAAAAAAATATATATATATATATATATATATATATATATATATATATACAGGGAAACTCTTTTGCAAACGGCTTTTACTTCTACTAATTCCTTCAGCTTTTAAGAATAAAAAAAATAAAATATTTAGGCTTAAGGGATACCTGTTACACATATATATACGCTAAGCGACAAAAAAAAAAAAAAAAAAAAAAAAAACGCACTGCAGAAAAAATCACTTATACCTTTTTTATTTGTAATAACTTTAAAATTAAAGGTTGAAACAAATAAAACTGTCTTCAATATCAAAGGGATAAAATGATACCTATGTACATTTTGGATATAATAATTCGCTTTAATACACTCTACGGAATATTTTATAAGAATCTGCCTAAAACTTTCGTTTTAAGTATAATGCAATAACCATATAGGTTGTATTCTATTATGATTTATTATATAAAATAAACAAGTTATATTTTAATATGTGAAATAAAACTATTTATTTGTTAGATTTAAGCAATTTTTTATTAAAAATATGTATTGTGTATTGGGTTAATTCCTCCTTTATATGCAATTACTGCTTTAATGCACAATGGCATAGTATTAAACACCGTTTTAATATAAGTCTCATATATTTCAATGTGTCAAATACCACAAATAATTTTTTCTAGTTCTGGCAGAGTTGTAGGCTGCAAATTTCGAATCCTCTCCCCTTTTCCTCGCCTTTTTATAGACAACACATTTACGAGCAGATACCGATATGGACTAATTCCATATCTAGTAAAGAAGAAATTTTACTATATCTTTTGTGGGATATAACTTAAAGGGAAAAAAGGTATGCTTACTTACAGAATTATAGGTTCTCATGGGAATGGATAGGAAATTTATACAATTTGAAATGAATAAACTTACCACTGACGCCACGTAGTAAGGTGCATTATCATCTTGAAATGCTGTTTGCGGAAATGTCCAAGGTACCTCAAAAATAGTCGGTCAGGCACCACTTTTATAAAGACTATGTTTTATTTCGAGTTAATTGATCCCTTGAGCCCGACTTTTTGAAAAGTTATGTACTTCCGTACCATAATGTACGGAGAATGTGTCACTGTTTTAAAAGTGCGATTTCAATTAAGTAGGTCATATATTCGTTGTCAGATCTGCTTGTTTTCTTTAGCGCGAAATAAGTTAAATGTGGCTCATCAGAGAGAGCCAGTTCAGCCCAATAATTATCTAATCATTTTTTTTTTTTTTTTAAATTTTAAACCATTTAAAGGTCTTGCTTTCCTAATTCTCTTCACTAAGAGTGGAATTTTTTCAAATTTTCTGTCATTTAAACCTGCATTGTTTAATAGTTTCTGCACTGTAGTTAAAGAAACCATGCTGCTAAACACTTTTCTGAATCTCTTTTATGTTCTAAATGTAATACAAACCGATTTTATAAGCAATGACCTTTTAACTTACGGTCATTTCGCTTGGATGAGCAACATGACCGCCTAAAGCCGAATTTCCATTTTAAACGGCCAAAAATTTTTATATCGTGCTAAAAACCATTTTACCAATATTTCGTTAACATTTAATTATTTTGCCATCTCTCGTATTAAAATATGTTTTGCTTTTCATTCAAAAATTCATACTCTCTGTGGCATCGTTAACTGCTTTATTCTTGCCATTTTTGAAATTATTTCTAAAATTTCAATTTTCCTGACAATTGCATTTTGTTTTTAACACTGGACTCAATGCTAAAGTGTATGTGGAGGACAACATAATAAAATCTGTTCGAAAATTTGCCTGTTAAACAATAAAATTGGCGGTTGTAGAAGGTGTAAAAAAAAATATCGAAGTGTGGCTTTTTTTTTTTTTTTTTTTTTTTTTTTTTTTTTTGTCGCTTAGTGTATGTATATTCACACCTAATAAGCTGAATCCCAAATCGGTAGCTGACCCTTTTAAAAACAGATATATTTACTAAACTTATGTGAAAAAACTAAAAATGTTTTATCACTAAATATGATAAAGATTCTATGAAAAAATATTTATACTAAAAGTTCAAATCTACCTTCCGTATTTAAACATTATTGATTTAAGGAGTTTGATTTATTGATATTTTAGTATGAATTATTTTGTTTAATTATTAAGAGAATTTTATATATTTTTATTAGTGATATGAAATTTAAATTTTTATAGATTTAAAATTTTTAAAGACTCAATTTAACAGAAAACTCTTTAAAAATTAAAAATTCAAGAGTAATAAGCGTCTGAAGAATCTTGTTAAAATTATTATTCATTGAATTTTATAAAAAATAATTTTTTAATGATTTATTTATGATTACATTAAGATGATACTGCGATTTCACTCCTCTTATTATTTTTTTTACTAAATAAAAAACAGCAGTGTATATTTAAGATTTATAAAAGAAAGACTCACTATTACTTACATCAAGTATTAATCTTAATTTACACTAATCTAAAATTTTACGAAAAAAAAAAAAGTTAAATTTTCACTGAACAAAATTTTTCTTTATTTCCTTTAAAAATTAAATTAATCTTTCACACATTTTATAAAACTTTAGAAAATTATCCAAATATTAAAGGTATTTATTTTTTATGTATTTTTCATATTTTTGTTTTTTTTATATCTAATGAATGTACATTAAAAAAAAAAAAAAAAAAAAAAAAAAAAAAAAAAAAACTTTCTCATTCAGAATGAGTCTTTTTACGTCTGTTTTAAAATATCTTACACCGTGTTTGTTTAGCAGGTTTAAGTAATTAGTTAAATAATTAGAATTTTATATACACGAAATTAAAAATTCTATCGTCATCTTTTTTTTTTTTTTTTTTTTTTTTTTTTTTTCAATTATTTAACACAGGCCTAAATTAATATATTATTTTCAAAAAATGCATTGTATTCTTTTAAATTTTAACAGCTCTTGAATATCATAAGTAAACAGATAATAAAATTAAAAATAAAAATAAATAAGTATTTCTAAATAAACACAAAATACGAAATTACGGGGAAATATCACGAAAGTAAACATATGATTGTAACATCATTACATATATTTAAAACCCACATTTTAAAATATATTGTTATTTATTGAAATTTATATTATTTGCTTATGATTATTTATATTATTACTTAATACTAAAATTTTATTAAAATTCACTTTAAACAAAAAATAGAGCCAATGTCATATACTGTGAGTTCACTGCAATCGTTATTCTCGAATTGTAATCTGTGTTTTAGATTACAAGATTAACCATGCTCATAAAATTCATCATTGATTTATATTTTGTTGTGTTTAAATATAAATTTCTGTAATAAATGTTTAATATATTTTCCTAAGACATTCAAGTACTATACCAGATTAACAGTTATCAGTTCGACTTATCTAGTATTATCTAGATACACTGAGAAAAAATTCTGAAACTGACATCTATAATCTAAATTGTGGCTCTAGAAAAAAAAAAAAAAAAAAAAAAATCCATGTCATTCTTGTAAATTCTAATACCCTTGAAAAGCGAGTTCTAGAAGACCCTATTAGAATTCTAGAGCGTCTACCTATGTTATTGAGGGCAAAGTTTTTTAAAAATCTCTGCAAATAAATGAGACTACAAGAGTCGGGTTTCAGCAACTATAATCTTGACTTATTACCCAATCCAAGAAAATCAAGCGAGAATTTCTCGCATTACAAAAGATTCAGAATATTCGGTATATTGTTTCACCATATTTTATTCATTATATTACTGAAGTTATTAAGGCCACCATAATCTGATTGAGTCTTCTTTCGACCCGAAACAATTGTCGCGATTTATTGCAGTTTATTGCGTTTATTAAAATTTTGCACCTAGTATTTTTAAACGTATATTCTTAAAGTATTTTCAGCTCTGTGGGTCTTTTTTATAATTTTCTTCTATGATTATCGGAGAACAAAATAACAGTGAGGTAACACTGTACCCGTGATAAGCGTTTTGTACTTTTACATTTAAATCTTTCAATGCAAGACATTCACGAAAAATTCGAAAGTAGAATTTTAAACTTTTTTTTTTTTTTTTTTTTCTGCCAAAAAAAGCAAATATATTCGTATGTTAAATTTTAATATTAGTAAGAAATTAAAGTACAATGGTTTAAGATATGTGTTCTTAGCAAAAAAAAAAAAAGAAATAAATAAATAAAAAGAAAAAAAACATTTTTATAAAAAGAAAAAAATAATTAATAATTAATTGATAACTTAGTAAAATATAATATACTCGCATACTTTTTTCTTTCTCTTTAATAAACAGCAACTTTAATATTATTTGCTTTTTCTCCTATTTTAGTAATTAATTCTTCTTTATATTTAACGAAAAAGAAAATCAAACATGATTGATGCAACTTTAACAAAAAATTAATTAGTTTCAAACTTTGAACATTGTTTTTGATAAAAATAATATTTTTAAAAAGTTATGAAAAGTATATCATTTTAATTAAAAGTTTATTATACAATTTTTTATGGATAGTGAGCATTTATATTAAGCCATTTTCTAAATAGAACATAAATAATCGTTTAATGAAGGGTTTTTTCTGTTTACTGGAATAAGCTTTTTGCTTATAAAATAATGAAAAATAATGTTGGGAAAAAGCTTATAATCAGGTCTAGTTTTTGACAAGATATAATTGAAAAACGTCTATATATATATATATATATATACATATTCTGCTCTTAGATCAAAATAATAAAACTAAACCTATTATGTTTTTTTTTTTTTTTTTTTTCATTATTTTGTAGCTTTTACTATAAATCTTTTTATTTCTTTATACAATTTTATTTGCTACAAGTGTACTCAATAAAACTGTATAAAGCCTAAAATTTGTTTAATGAAAATACCTTACTAATTTATGCACACAAACCTTATATAAGGATGGGACCGTAATCGAATACAGGATGCATTCATCGATGTAATTGTTCAGAATTTTCCGAGATATTCTCTAAAGTTCTACATATTGATTATGATTCTTAAAAAAAAAAAAAAAAAAAAAAAAAAAACTTCAAACGGATGATATTTGTTCTACCTTAGCGTAAATTTCAGATAGTTCCCTTACTCTCTTCCCATGTTATCCTATGGGATTTTTGTTGCTTCGTTTTACAAGGATATATAATTGAAAAACGAAGTTTTTTTTAATTCTCTTTTTTAATATTGTTCTTTGAATATGTCGCTTTTTAGCTTAGTGAGCAATTTTTGGAGAATATATATATTATAACTATTTTATTTTATTAAATAAACTAGCAGGCTTTGCCCATTTTACTGGTCACTAAAATTAAATGGAAAAGAAAAAAAACTTTTTCATACCGTTTTAAAAGCAGAAATATAAAAGAAAATACATTGAAGCCGTTCAAAAACTTCGCTTTGTGTCCTCGCTGCCTTCAGCAGGAACTCCTTTCTTGTAATGTTTGGGTCGTTATCACTAGTGTCTGCGGCAACACCTTGCGCGTGAACTTCAGTTGGAGTGTTCAATGGATGACAGTTTTGAAACGCACAGTATCAAAAAATATCGAAGTAGACTTTTATATTTAAATAACAATTGTACATAAACAACATTTTACGTACTATATATAGTACTAAGGTCATGGTATTGCCTATTTTTATTTGATGTATCTTGTCGAACATAAAATGATAGCAATTTCACGACAATGCCCCTTAATACAATATGCTATGAACGCTTTTCAAAAGGATTTTAGACAAATAATGTTTTTGTGATTATATATATTTTTACTTTTATTTATTTATTTAAATATTAATTTGAATTAATCAATTTTTTTGCCCGATAACGTGCAAGTCCAATCACACATAGCAGCTCATTTATCTCTATGTTAAATTAGCATAGTGACGGATGTATAAAAAAAAAATAATAAATAAATAAAATTCATGGTACACAGCTTTATTTTAACTCTTCCTTGGCGGCTTTCTGAATTTTCGTCGCCATATTGGCAAATTTTTTTTTTTTCTTGTATAAAATGAATGAATTTCTTCAGTACCTATTTTGATAATACTTTTATCAGTTGCACCTTTTCTTCAATTTATAAGAATCCCTCACATTCTATTTATATTCTAAATGGTTTATAGGTTTAAAATAGTGTTTGTTTAAATAAATTTTCTATTTCTAAAACTGCCTTTCCTTCTATAAAATTATTTACTTTCATAAAAATAGGTCATTTATGTAACTATTATTTCTGTTTCGATACATTTTTCTGAAACATGTAATTTATTTATATTTTTGATGGTTTACTTATCTTAAAATGACTATTGCTAAATTCAAGTTCTTGGCGAAAAATGTTCAGTGTACTTCAACGCTAAAATTTAAATAATCGCCTATGAGGATTTATAAAGAAAACTAATAAAATTAAAATTTTATTATACAAAAATTTCATATTTTAGAATTTAGAGATGTAAAGAAACGCGTTATACATTCAAATGTTACGTCATGATCAGGTTATTTTTTTTTTAGGACTGAGGACTGTTAGTCTCAATCTGCGGATTTTTTCGATACCAGTTGTACGATAGTTGGACATTTATCGAAATCTAAAATTTATCGAAAATATGATTGAATAATTTGAAAGTTATGTTATAATTTGAAAAAAAAAAAATATTATTATTATTATTGTTTTTCAATATAATAATAATAACAATAATGATTTTCCGCCATAAACTAAATTCTGCTTTTGCCAGAATTTCACCAAAATAATTTTCTTTTCAAAAGAAAAGAAAAGAAAATTAAAAATTACCTCGAACCGAACAAACCTCTGCCTTGTGATCCCGGTGCCTCCGACAGCGCATACGCCGGCCGCTAATAACATAAAAAAAAATCCACAAAATTAACCTGAAACCAAACGAACCCGCCCGGTGTTGTCCGGTCCCATGCTACCTTAAATGAACCTTAAATTTGTGTCATTTTACTTCTTTAACTCGATTTTGTTTGAATTTCTATTTTTAAATAAAAGCATCACGGAAAAAATAATCATCTGTAACTAAACAATTACCTCGAACCGAACGAAACTCTGCCTTGTGACCCCGGTGCCCGCGGTAGCGCATACACTGGCCACTAATAACATGAAAAAATTCCCAAAAATTAACCTGGAACCGAACGAACCTGCCCGGTGTTGTGTTGGTTCAGGGTAATAACCTTAAATGAATCTTAAATTTGTATATCTTAAATTTTATATCTTTAACTCTATTTTGTTTGAATTTCTATTTTTAAAAGAAAGCATCGTGAAAAAAATAATTATCTGTAAAAAAAAAAAAAAAAAAAAAAAAAAAAAATCCTCAAACCAAACGGAACACAGGTTCGTGACCCCGGAGCCTGCGGCAGCGTATATGCGGCTAATAAATGAAAAAAAAAAAATTGTTAAACATTAACCTTGCACCGAACGAACCTCTGACTCGTGTTTTCGCTACCTGTGGCTGCGGGACAGTATATTAGGCATGCTACGCACGCGCTGCAAAATCCACTTTCATCTATCAGGGGGCGCAGTATGTTGTATACGAACATTACCAATCGCCTTCAATTTCCGAGAACTTTCAAATAAGGTTTCACATGGTGGTGTCAACTGCAAAATTATTTAGTTGCACTTTCCACCGCCAACGGACACAGTGTTTTCTGTACGAACATCACCAACGGTCAGGAAATACCAAGACCTTTAAAATAATGTGTAACATAATAGCGCCTACTACAAAAGCACATAGTTTCATTTTTCACCACCATGGGGGTTAGTATATTGTATACAAACATCCCCAATCGACATGAAATTTCAAGTCCTTTAAAATGAGGTGCTACATGTGTGGGTCTATAATGATTTCCCTCTCAAACTAATTTCCCCCCCCTTTTCCACCTTTAAAATCGAAAATTCCAAAATAGCAGAAATTGATTTTTTAGTATTCGAGTCTAGTCCTCCATCTACAATGTCTTCACCGTGATGTAATTTGGAGCTTAGTTAAGCTCGCAAACGTGTTTTCAAACCCTGCCACCCCCAGGGGGGGACCGTTCAACTTTTTTTATTTTTCTCTTTTGAAGACACATCTGCGGACCAAGACCTTCTTTTAGACACCTCAACCAAATTTTTACACATAGCCGTTCTCTCAATTTAGTGGATACAGTCAAAACACGTTTCAAATTGATATATAGATTAAGGACTCAAGTTTGGATCTATACTCAAAACATTTAAATTTGTTTTTTCACAAAAAAAAAAAAAAAAAAAAAAAAAATCTTACTAAGCTAAAAGGCGATATATTTAAAGAGTAATTTAAAAAAACAGAATTCGAAAAACTTTTTTTTAAATGAGATATTCTGATAAAATGAAACAACGAAAATTCCATCGGATAACATGGGAAGAAAAAAAAAAGAGGAATTCCTACTAATGTACAGATTTAATTTATTCGACCTAAAAATAAGTTTTGTTTATTTCAATCAGCTTTTAATGATATATTACATTTACACATTTTT
Organism: Salticus scenicus; assembly: GCA_963930645.1. NCBI lineage: Eukaryota > Metazoa > Arthropoda > Arachnida > Araneae > Salticidae > Salticus > Salticus scenicus. Next base: position 7,012,214 of record OZ005656.1, read on the forward strand.
AGTATTATTATTATTATTACTTGCAGACTTTGCCCGCTTCGCTGGACACTACAATTAAATGAGTTGTCAAAATCCCATATCATTATAAATAACATAAATTAAAGTCCCCGCTGTGTTCGGTACAGCTTTTTCCCGCTGACAACGTGTGGGGTCCTGGTCCCCACTGCCTTCGGCAGCAACTTACCCGCTTCTTACTTCCCCTTCCCTATCGGGTAAGATTGTGAAATCCCACCAAAGTACATACTGCATACACTTAATAAAAATCCACACACCAAAATTCGCTACTATAAGATAGTTAAAAGCAAATTCAAACGAGAAAACGTGTTTATTTCCACCCGACGCCAGGGGTGGGGAAGTAAGGGGGAAGTCACGTAAAATTCCGTTACAACAACAGTCAGATATATATATATATATATATATAAATTTACGCACCAAATTACGTGACAGCAGAACCCATAGATTTTAGAACCCATAGACAAATTTAGCGCTAAAAGCGGGGTCTTGAATTAGCGCCTTTGTAACGCCTTCACCCGAAATATATATACATATATAAAATAAAATAAAATAAAATCGAAAATTACAAGAAAATGAAAATGTGTTTTTGGAAATATCCTAAAGAAGACACATGGATGTTTTCAATACCTTTGTACCAATTTTTGTAGAGCTCTTCTGAAAATCCGAAATTTCTGAAATTTCCCCCCGAAAAGGGAATTTTCCCCTCCCTTCGTTGAGAATAAAGAATTCCAAAATCGTACATGATGTTTTACTTATACTCAAGTCTAGTCTCTTCATATGAAATTTCTTCACCGTGAAGTAATTTTGAGCCAAGATATGCTTACAAGCGTTTTTCTGCTTCCTGCCCCCATAGGCAAAGGGGAAGATTTCAATAAATCCAGTTTTTTTAGGCCTCGGATACATATAAGCAATACAACACCAAACTTCGTGACCGCAGCTCTCATAAATTTACCAGGAAAAATTTTGCTCTAAAAGAGGTGTCTCGAATTTGCGCTTCGTAACACATATCCCCATCCCTCCTCCCCCCCCCCCCCCGAAAAAAAATGGAAGTTCACCAAAAATCAAAAATGTGTTTTGAAAATATCTGAAAGAAGAAGCATAGTTGTTTTCAACATATTTTTTCCACTTTTCGTAGAGTTCTACTAAAATATCCGGAATTTGCAAAATGTCCTGCCAAAAATCGATTTTCTCCCTCCCTCCCCTTAAAAATCGAAATTTCCTAAATCACAAATAATGTTTTATTTTTACTCATGTGTAGTCACCCCATGTGCGATTTCTTCACTGTGAAGTAATTTGGAGCCGAATTATGCTTACAAAGGTGTTTTTGCCTTATGCCCCCTCCTAGGGAGTGAAAGGGGGTAAATTCAATAAATCCCGTTACTTTAGGTGTCGGATACATATAAACAATCCAAGCACTAAAATTCGTGACCGCAGCTCCCATAGATTTCTCAGGACAAATTTAGTGTTAAAAGATGTGTCTCGATTTTGCCCTTTTGTAACACCCCCCCCCCCCAAAAAAAAAAAAAAAAAAAAAAAAAAAAAAAAAGAAACTTGTTTTTGAAAATACCCGAGGTAGTTGCATAGCTTTTTCCAACATCTTTCTTCCATTTTAGCCCTTTATCTACTGACGGTACTTATAAGTACCACCCACTTCAAAATTACATGGTACAACCATTTTTATGAATATTCTGATGATATTTAATAAGAACACTCTTTTAATTCCACTCTTCCAGGATACATGGCAGCACGAGTTTTATGATGAGTATTTTATTGGAAAAGGCGATTAGTTTTAAAACTGAAATTTCGTTTTCAGCTGCCATTTTGATCGGATTGACAAGATTGTCATTTTTGTTCTGTAGAAGCAGTTAAAGTCAAAAAGGTAAGTGCCTTATTTTTTTTATATGTTAGTTAAGACCTTAGAAAACGATTTCACTATTTATTTTAAGTGAACAGTGTATATAATTTATTTTACAGTTGAATAACTTTGTGGTACTTATAAGTACCGTCAGTACACTGGATGTTAGAGAAAGCACTTGGTGTATACTTTTCGTCCGTGTAGTTTGTTATTGTATTTCGTTGTTTTGTAGCGTCATTACTAAACTGTAATAGAATTATGCTTTTTTGGCATTTCTTTTTAGTTTAACTTATTTATTTGGGGTTTTTTTTATTTATTCTTTATTTAGTTTTTTAAAGTTTTCGAAAATTTGAATCTGAGCTTGCTTTTTTTTTTTTTTTTTTTTGGCCACACAATTAAATGAAATATATATTCTTCATTCAAAAATTAACAACATATTAATTTCTTTGTGTATAACTGAGATTTAACAATAACAGGAGGTTTTAAAGGTGCTATTATTTTTTTCCTCTTCTTAGAATGTTTGGAAAAATGAAACTCAGACTTCAAAAGGCTTAACATTTATTACAGAGCCTACCATATGAAAGCAGTTATGCACTAACAGATGATTCTTCAGATGAAGAAGTCCCAGCAAATTAATCTGCTCGTCAAGATTCTGAAGTAGACGATCAAGAGACTGAACAAGTACCATGGTGCAGTAGTTCATGTTCAGAAAATTATTTCCTACCACAGGACGCAATATATCAAGAGTGAATAGGCAATGGAAAAAAAGATGTCCAGACCGAAGATCCCATTTTACCCATAAAAATCTGAGTTTGTGGGTACCATATTTTAACATTCGGTTGCGTATATAGCAAATAATATTTCAAAGCATAGCTTCTTTGGAATATAGACTTGCATAACCAAAGGACTGCTTACAAAATCCAAAGCACAGTCAAAACGTTAAGGAAGACCCAAATTTAATGGTAGTGAGCAAGTTTTTTGTGCAAACAAGAGGAGGAAAGGGAACATGTCTGTTTGTAAAGATTAGTCATTTAGAAAATCGTGGATGCCATTGGCCAACATTTGTTTCGAATCGGGGGTCGTTGTGAATTTTGTGCTTTAAAAAACATTTAGTCCAAACCTCACTCAAAATACACTAAGTGTAAAGTATTTTTGTGTATTAAGGAAAAGGAAACTGCTTCTTTGAATATTATCAAATTTAAGTTCATGTGTAAGACCTGTTTTTATCTGTAAAAAAATTAATAAATTTTAAAAATTTTATAATTTTGAAAAATGAATTTTTTTGTGCTGTAATATACACTGACTACCAATAAGTATTTGGACACCTATGCAAATGACGATATCTGCGGTCCTGAGGTACGTCACGGCCTCCGCCGGTATATATCATGTAGGAAACAGCATCGGCGTTAGTCTCATGCAAGATGCCGCGCAGTTCCGAGCTCTCTGATTTCTAGAAAGATATATTCATCGGTATTACAAATGTGGCCGATCCTTAAGGGTCATATCTAGCGATCTGAAATACCCAAAATCGACAGTGGCCTATGTGATTAGGAAGTGGAAGGTGAGCGGTGATTTTCGGAATGTGCTCTGAGTCGGCAGACCAATGAAACTGGGAGATAGAGACCGACGAGTGTTGTCCAGAGAAATTCGGAAGAACCGCACCCAACCGATGGTCCTCATCCGCGACGAGTTTCAACAGGCGTCCGGGAGTATTGTTTCAATGAAAACCATCCGTAAGGAAGCACATCTGCTTGTTTTTCATGGTCGTGCTGCTGCCCATAAGCCTTTCATCACAAAGTCTAACCGCGCTGCTCGGTTAATGTGGTGCAAAGCACATCGAAATTGGGCCGTAGATCAGTGGAAACGGGTTCCTTGGAGTGACGAATCAAGGTTCACCCTTTACCGTTCGGATGGCAGGATCTAGGTCTGGCGTCTACCTGGAGAACGTCTCCTGCCAGAATGCATTCTGCCAACAGTCAAGTTCGGCGGAGGGGGAATTATGGTCTGGGGGTGTTTCTCCTGGTATGGACTGGGACCCTTGGTCCCCATTCATGGTAAGCTCAACTCCGATGCCTACTGCACTATTTTGGATGACAATGTGCTTCCTACGTTGCGGCAGTTTTATGGGTTGGACCCCTGTTACTTTCAGGACGACAATGCCAGTTGTCATGTTTCGGCGTTAACCAAGGCTTGGTATGGTGCCAATGGAGTTCATCGAATGGACTGGCCTGCCCAGAGCCCAGACCTGAACCCTATCGAGAACCTCTGGGACGAGTTGCATCGCCGAATTCAGGGGTGCACTACCCGTCCAAAATCGGTGAAGGAACTTCTATGTCTTCTCCAAGCCGAGTGAAAGAAAATACCACTAGCTAGCATAGAAAGACTTGTGGAAAGTAAACCCCGGAGGGTTCACGCTGTAATTGCCTCTCGTGGAGGCTCTACCAACTATTGATTTTGAATAAAGTTAGTTTTTCTTTTCTATCACAGGTGTCCAAATACTTTTTGGTAGTCAGTGTATTAGTGTTCTCTGTTATTTAGCATTTTTAAGAGTTAAAACTGCGTTAAAAAAGTCATACGGTCTTTTTGAATTATGAGAACATTTTAGCCCTCTGTGTACTGACGGTACTTTAAAGTACCAATTTAATTAATTAACTCTAACGGATTAATTTTTCCAAAGATGAGTGTTTTATTTATGTATATCCCTTAATTTTCGATGCAGCGACTCAAGAAAAAATATTGCACTAAAAAAATTGCAGTACATCATAATGCAGTAAATAAAGGGTTAGGTAGCGTTCTACTCAAAAATCCGGAATTTGCTAAATTTCACACCAAAAATCGATTTTCTCCTCCCTCTCCTTAAAATTCTAAAAATCCTAAATCGCAGATAAGATTTTATTTGTATTCATGTCTAGCATCTCCATGTACAATTTCTTTACTGTGAAGTAAATTGAAGACGAATTATGCTTACAAATGTGTTTTTAGCTTTTGCCCGTCCAGGGGGTAAAGGGGGGGGGGAGGGAATTCCGAAAAAGTTGATCAATATAAATTTAAATTGGGTAAAGGTCTAAATTCTTGCCAACCGCTGTTGCATTTCGTTCAGCTGTTCTCACGTGATACCTTGACAAAAATAGCGTTACAGACAGACAGACACAACGACACACACACACAGAGACAAAATCTTCTGTAGTCTTTTTTGGCTTTCACGGTGTGTGAAATGTGAATAGATCGTAATTTTTTTTTAATTTTGACAAATTTGCAGACAAAATTATGATTTTATTAATATAAATTGTTATTATTATTATTATTTTGAGTTTTGTGTCAGAGTCAAAGTGCTTTTACGCACAGGACACATTTGTGTAAATACTTTTATTCTCTGTATAACTTTTTCTATTTAAAGTTATTATCTAAAGTTCTTACACAATAAACTTTAATATACATGTTTTAAAATACCTGATTTTCCTTGAATCTTAAAATACTTGACTTTAGACTTTGTTTGCTCAAATTGTGATCTTGGAGATACCCAAGAAATCTCTCGAGAGGAAAACGGATATAGAATTAAACGAAAAGAAACGGGGGATTTCAGTTCAAAAGAAAATCTTTAAATTTTTATACCACTGATATACAAAAGATTTTTTATTGAGTGACTATAATATATTAAATTGATTACAAAATTTACCTCTGGATTGTTGAAAATTGTCCAAGATCTATCTTTAAACAATTTTGTTGACATATTAGTTGCACACAGAAATGAAAATGAACAAAGAAATGCGATCAGCTTTCTCATCTTATCATATCTATATTAATAAAATCAGACTTTTGTCTGTAAATTTGTCGGAATCAAAAAATTTTGCGATATCTTCACGTTTCACCCCCCATAAAAGCCGAAAATGACTTCAGAAAATTTTGCCTGTGTGTGTGTGTGTGTGTGTGTCATCGTGTCGTATGTCGCTTTTTTTGTCCGGGTATCACTTGAGAACGGCTGGGCGGAATTCAACGGCGCTCGGCAGGAATTTAGGTCTTCACCCAACTTAAAATTGTATCTATCAACTTTTCAGAAATTCCTCCCCTTTCCCCCCTGGGGGGTAAAAGAATAAAACACGTTTGTCCGGGGATCACTCGAGAACGGCTGGACGGAATTCAACGGCGCTTGGCAGAAACTTAGGTCTTCACCCAACTTAGAATTATATCTATAGAAATTTTCAAAATTATGATTAGTGTTTAAATTGTGGGTAAAAAACGCCTGCGCATGCGCCATAAACACTTTTTCACTAAAACGATTTGAATGGAAAAATAAAACATAAAAATAAATTTGTAAGTTAAAGACTTTTTTATTCGCGTGATTCGCACTACAAATTATGAAAAGATTGAAATGAAGTGTTGCCATCTAAGTTTCACACTTTAGTTAATTTTAAAAAACCTAATTATCGTATCGAAAAACTTTTTACACCCCAGGATGCAGAAAAATCACCCCTTTCATTTGGCACTAAATTTGTAACGATAGGTCTGATATTTCTAATTTATTTTTCCCTTTTTCGGTTTTTCCGTTGCCACTTAAATTTCATACTTTAGTTATTTTTTAAAAATCGAATTGTCGCATAGAAAAACTGTTTGCACCTCTGGATTCAGAAAAATCGCCCCTTTCATTTGGTACCAAATTTATAAATAAAGGTCAGATATTTCTAATTTATTTTCCCCTTTTTCCGTTTTCAGCCCAGATTCGGATACGCATTTATATATATTTTAGTTTTCGAGAAATAAAATGAAATATTTTTAATTTCACGTGATTAATATTAAAAATTAGAGAGAAAAATAAATAGTTGACCTACAAAAGTTTTTTTTTTTTTTTTTAAATCAGGAATTTGCATGTGGATAAATATTTTCATAGAGATATTTGGCATTAGTTTAATATTTTTATTTAATTAAGCAGTACTTTTCTTTCCTGCAGTAAAACAAAATTTTTGATTGTTATTATGTACCTTATGAGGTTCTTTTATGCTCTCCCCTTAATTGTAAATGATTATAATTTGGATTTTATTAAGATTTTATATTTTTACTTTGTAAATATCAGAAAAGAGTTTTTATTTTATTTATTTATTTATTTTGTGTATGGAGCAGCTTTAGTATCGGATCCCTTTGGCAAAATTTATAATTCGGCACCGAAGTAGCTCGGACGTTTCTCGCCAAGATCTTTAATTGCACAATTGAGATAGCCAATTCAGTTCATTGCAAAAATGGCTTAAAATATTTAAAGTCACCAAAGGGGTCCCATATTAAAGCTGTGCTTTTTGTATTTATTTATTTATAATATTTTCTATTAAAGACTTCCGTGGTCGCGAAATTTAGGTACAACTATAGTATTTCCCCACAGCTGAATTTGGCGATTTTTCTTTGGCGCCGATTTGAACGATAACGATGTCGTTCTGAACTGTTTGCGATATAATATGGCAGCCTGCATGCTATTTACTTTGGATTTATGATTTTATGATTTGATTTATAATTTAGCTTACAATTTTATTATTTATGCTATATGATTTATGATTTTTAGATTTATGATTTAGTCATAATCGCCAAAAATAAATCGCCAGATTCAGCTGTGAGGAAATATTATAGTTGTTCCCAAATTTGATGCGTGAATTGTTTGTATGCATCTAGCACTTATTGTAACTGGATTTCACAAAATTCGAAATCCCCCCTCCCCCCCCCCCTCTCGGAGTCGGAGGGCAATAAACATGTTTAAAAACATGTTTTTCCGTTTGAATTCGCTTTGAATTATCTTAGAATGGCGAATTTTTGTGTGTGGATATTGATTAAGTGAACGCATTATGTACATTAGTGGGATTTTGCAAAACTTCGAACTCACCCGCTGAGGAAGGGGAAGTAAGAAGTGGGTAAGTTGTGCCGAAAACAGTAGGGACCCAGACTCCTCACGTTGCGAGCGAGAATACCTCTACCAATCACAGCGAGAACTTAGGTTATTAATAAAGATATGGGATTTTGACAACTTATTTAAGTTTAATGTCCAGCGAAGCGGGCAAAGCCTGCTAGTATAGTATAATTTTAAACATGCTGCAGAAATTGTTAATAACAATACATTAGTGTATGGGGTACGTTTCTCTCACTGGACATTTCTGTGTACAAAGTTCCTGAAAAATATAGTTCAATTTTTAAGTTTCTGTAATTTGAATTATCTGAAATTTAAAATTCATGTTATAATATTTCATACTCGTTTTATACGCCTTAGCTATTTATAGCATACGTTCAATATTTATACATAAGGAATTAAATGCAAAGACTTTTCACTGTACATTAACTTATTTTTTCTATTCAAAGTGTCATGTTTACAAAAACAACTAGTTGGCATAGGTGGACCCTGCTCAGTTCCCCATCATATTTTTGTTCTCAGAAATTTTTAGTGCGAGACATATTACAATCATGTTAAAAGAAATGAATTTGACCAAAGCTTGATACAAGTGACAGAATGAAATCCCCGCCTAATAGGCTATCCACCGTTCACTTGGATATAATTATCTTATTCTAATCTATTAATTTATTTTATCAGGGTCAATTCTGTTTTTTAGTTTGCATGCTACTATTTCCAATGCAATAATCCTCAAAATTCATATTTATATGAAAAATTTACAATTTCGCTATGTTGATAAAATCGAAAATTACGAATAATTTACGAAATTTTCCTAGTAGATTATTTGTATTCAATCATATTCAAAGAAATATCATAAACGTAATTTTGAAGTTGTCTAATGTATTTAGGATCCTCAAAATGGAAGTTTATTTGCAATTTTGCCTTATTCTGTCATGCTAAGTAAACCGTAAATTCCAAATAACTTACGAATTTTTTAAATTGGAAAAATCATAGTCTATGATATTCATGCCAGTATCCTAAATAATATTTCGAAAGTAGTTTGACATCTTTTCGATGAAAATATCCCTCAAGATTGATGTTTATGTGAAATTTTGCTCTATTCTGCCATGTTAAGAAATTCGTAAATTTCCAATAACTTACGAAATTTTTATATTGGAAAATTCATAGTCATTAATATTCATACCAGTGTCCTAAATAATATTTCAAAAGTAGTCTGACATCTTTACCATGAAAATAGCGCTCAAAACAGATGTTTATGTGAAATTTTGAACTATACTGCCACGTTAAGAATTTCGTAAATTTCCAATAACTTGCGAAATTTTCAAAGTAGCATATTTATAGTTACTGATGTTCATTCCGGCATTAAAACTGATATTTTAAAACTGGTTTGTCATTTTTACAGTAAAAAGTTTCCATTTAATGCACGTTTAAGTGAATTTTTTTCCTATTCTCCCATGTTAAGAAAATCGTAAATTTCTAATAACTTACGAAGTTTTTTAATTCGAATGTTCCAAATAAATAGGGTTCTTGCCAGTATCGAAAGTAATATTTTAAAACTGATCTGATCTTTCTGCGATTATTTGTTCGTGAGATATCGTGTTAACAGACTAACAAACTAACGGACTAACACACTAACGGACTAACCCCCTAACACACTAACAGACACCCTACAGACAGAAACCATAGAAATTTTGTCATTTTCGGATTCCTCACACCTGAAAACGTGTAGAAAAGTCAAAAAACCGAGGTCGAAAATTTTCACGATTACCTAAGTTCCCCATACCTATAGTATGATGAGGAACTAAAAATGAGTTACAAATTACCAAATATTTTATTTAGCAACAAACAAACAAAAGGAATAGAAAAAGGAAAATTAACCAATGGATATCATTATGTAGCGAACAAACTTTTGTTTAACAAAATTGCCAAGATAAATATCTTTTTGTTTGGGCTGAAATAAAATAACTTTAAAAAGGCTGTAAAATGTAAATAAAACATAAAAGAAAAGAGTCCTAAAACACTGATGCTAGATTTAAGATTAAAAGTCAAAGAACAAGAGTACATTTATAATGTATTATATTTATAGTTTATTATTACTTCATCTGATTTATTTGATAATACTTCTTAATAATAGTACGTATTTAAAATTATATTCACTCATAAATTAAATACATAACATTAAATCAAACTGCTAATTATGTAATTTAGCTAACAACTTTAAGAATTTGATTTAGAAAATCACAAGTCGATCATCTTATCTATATATTAATAGGCAAGCATAAAATTTGTAGTCCCTTTTTAACATATTAATTATGGGAGTAGAGGGTTGAAAATGGTATCATTCGAAAGGTATGGTTAGCCGGAAGGTGCGAATACAAATATTATTTTCTTACGATGCCAAGAAGGTATTTAAAAATACATTTATTTTTTATGCATTTTCCCCCATTTTTCCCTTTTATACACGTATTCTTTTACATTAAAAAATACCTAAAAGTAGAAAGTTGTTAAATCTGGCAATTTCATAAAGCTCAAATAAAACCATAGACACAGTAATTTGTATAATGTAGCATCACTATACGCAAGCGAAGTGATGACGTCACTGTCTGTCCATGGAGCCATGAAAAATATTTTCTTTGTTAATCGTCCATAGGATTTTTTGTAAAAAAATATTAAAAAATAACGGAAATTATCTGCCGATTTTAATTCCGATATTTGGGTATAGTTATATATAAGTTACTGTCTACATGTGTTTTATTGAGTTATTTTTTCTGTAAAATTGATAAAATTTTAATTTAAAATCACAAAACTCCAGAAAAAAAAATGGCAAACTTCCAGTTTCGAATGTAAACATAAACATTTCATTTCAAAGGGTGATATTTCAACTAATATACTAAATAAAAGGAAAATGGATTTGTTACTAACTGCTGCATGTATAAGTAGACGATACGGAAAAAATTCCGATTTCCGTTTTTTGCTGAATTTACATGTTTTGAGCTTTCTTTACGTTTCAATTAACTGAAATTGGCTACTTATTTTTTAAAAAGTGTCTTTATTGCTAGCTTTTGTGGGTAGAAGAAGCAAGTAGAAGATACATAAAAACTTTTGATTTCCGGTTTTCGAGGAATTTACACGTTTTGAGATTTCCTTGCATTTTAATTAGGTGAAATTAAATACTTATTTTTATTTTTTAAAAAGTGGATTTATTATTCTTTCCTCTGTATATATAAGTAGAAAATATAAAAATCAGAAAAGTTTTAGATTTTCGGTTTTCGATAAAGTTACACGTTTTGAAATTTCCCGAACTCAATTCGACCATTTTTGAAAAATGTCTTTTTTTTTTTTTTTTTTTTTTGTTCAAACACTGTACTTTATGAACCAATCGAATTAATTTAACAGAATTTGATACTTGGTTGGGCCTTGGTTTGACATGGTACCTATTAGCTTCTGGGCTGTATCACACAACAAGGGGCGTTTTCACGTTGCGATTTTCTCTCATTTCAGGAAAGGCTAACATCTACAGAAAGAAATAGTTATATTAAGTAAAACTCTGCTGATTCAGTTAGAGTGAATATCGGCAAACAATTGCCGCAGCTGTGTTGCAATTGCATTCCGTTTAGGACAAGGCAATAACTTTGCTTTGTCTCGCTTCGCAAAAAAAATGGTCGAGTTTCGACCACTGGGCGATACTAGTTTATATAAAGAAGCAAAAAATTGCCAATGTAGGATTTAAGACACAATAACATGGGCGTCGTAAATTAAATTTTATTAAACATACTATCTTTGAATGCGCGAACGGCATTGCTTATCCATAAACGGAAATAATATTTTTAGACATAATTTGAGTTGGATTTCTCGAAATGATTCACCTTTGAGTTGAATCAGTCCTTTTCACTTTCAGTCAAAATGAATGTTCTACAATCGAATCACACCTAAAGGAATTTCAACCTTTTTCATTTGTTTCAACCAAAACCGCGAAATTTAAGCTCCATCTATTGGCCACATTTCGAATGACAAAAACAAATTGTTTATACAATACAATTCATGTTTAATGTATTGTTTAAAGGCAAACATACAGTCGAACCTCGTTAACGTAAATCTCAAGGGGGGATAAAAGATTTGTTCATGTTGTCAGTAATTCATGCTATCAGGAACTCAGAAACTAATCTTGCTTTTGAAGGAGATTGTGGAAACAGTTCATGTTAAAAGTAATTCACGTTAAGCGTGTTTACGTTAAGGAAGTTCGATTGTACCTATATATATATATATATAATATACGTGCGTGTATATATATTAAGGATTCTCATTGAATAGTAAAGCAAACTGGCAAAGTAAAAGAATTATTTTGATGACATTTAAAACATTTGAAAACATTTTAGAGACAAATGACGAAATAATAGAATTCTAAAACCACTAGCGCTAGTAATGAAAAACTAAAAATAAGTAATGAAAGTAAAAACAATTTTGAGAACCACACACATACACACACACACATATATATATATACACATATATGTTAAAAAAAATAACCATGCATTTACTTTACGTATACATTTATTTAAGTCTAAAGTTATTTTTTTATTATCTTCATTAAAACATTTCACTTTTTTTCCCCCAAAAACTGAGTTATGTCTTATTTATTAAAATCAACATCGGAAATAATATCCTTATGCAAACTTGTTATATAATGTTTTTTGAAATTTTAGTTCAAAATCAAGCGAGAAATTCTGCAAATTTTCTGATGAATTAATTTTTCATTCACCAATTCCAAAACGCGTTATAACGTATAGAATCTGAGGCCAAACATTTTCATAATTATCTAAGTTCCTCATACTTAAGAGGTGATTGGAGCTAATAAATTGTTTAAATTAATTATAAAGAAGTTAGTACGCATTACATTTTGTTAAATCAAATAACATATTATTTTTTTAATTTTATATAATTATACATTAAAAATTACTTTTGTGGTTTAAAATTTGTTTAAAATGTGCTCCATTTATTTATATCTACATTCAAGTTTTTTTTTTTTTTACTTTCTCTTACTCATATGGTAGCGAAAGTATTGTTTTTGGGTCAAATTTTTGAAAGTGTGTTTTTGTTATATTTTCACGTTTCGTGGTCCCCTGAATCCGAAAATCATGTTTTTTGCGGTTGGTCTGTGTGCCTGTGTGCGTGTTTGTCTGTCTGTTATCACCATATCTCAAAAACAAATAGTAGCAGAAAGTTCAAACTTGATATTCTAAATGTGTATGATATAGGGATGCTACACGAAGATTTTTGATGATATGAAGCAAATGGTTCGTGTACAGGGACTCCCAAGATAATTCAAATACATTACGTCTATGGGGAAAATTGCATGTAAGAAGAGCTTAATATCTGTAGATTGCACTAAACCAAATGAAAGAAGCATATATTTTTATATGCACAAAAATATTTCTTATGTAGAATATGGTAGAAAATCATACACTGTCCATTTACAGGGCTGCGCAAAAGAAGTAGTTTACCGTGTTACAAAAGCTGAAAATTGATGGAAGTGTATTTCAAGTTTTGCCGTTTATTGTTACTATAGTATTATATTTAGATTCACCATGTGGTCTGTACATAATCTTCTAAAGATATACAGTGCTGCTAATATTTAGGCGATAACATTCTTTTTTCTTGTTAGGGGAAGTGCTTTACTATAATATTTTACCATGTTTAGTAAAGCTGTTCAGGAATTGAAATGAAGTCTTCATAGACATATGGTAAATAATGTATGTTTTTAAGCTAAATATTCATCGAGTGCTTTTTGTATATTTACACGTTTTGAGGCTTCCTGATTACCGAAGTCAAGTTTTTTAAGGTTTGATCTTAAAGTAACTTAAAAACGAATATTTTCAGGGGATCGAAAAGTTGTATTTTCTAGTTAATGTAAGTTTGTTGCGGGCAAAGTTTGATCAAGATTGATAAGTTTCAAGTAATGTTGCGTGTGAAAGTTGTCTGAATAAATGTAAGTGAACTTTTAATTTTATTAACAGATTTAAATCATATATAAATGTAAGTGCAGTGCTGAAACTTGGGGTTGAGGGGGCGGTAATGCACCTCACACAAAAATAATTATTATATAAACTATTCTAAAGGCTAATTTCAATTGTTTTAACATAGGTTTACATAACAGTACTCGTTATCTTACTTCTTAATCTTCAATCTGTATTTGTAATATTAAATTTCAGGGTAAGAGAAAGTCGTATGAGTGGCATACCAGATTATTATTTTTGTTTTGTTTTACACAAATTAAGAACATGTATGTATGAACATAAATTTTCTTTTTTCTATTAATACATATTAGAAAAAATATTTTTTTTTTCTAAAAATTTATATATTTTTAACATAATATATGTATTACTCATATATATTAAATTTTATAATATCTTTCAAAAAAAACTTTAAAAAAGTTAAATTAATTAATTTTTAAATGAGTCTTAATATAATGTATAGATAGATAAATAAATATAAAAGTCCACACGAGTTTTACAATTTCAACGTTTGAGATTTTCAAAACGTTTTGTCTTTTTTAACCTTCGCATGGGTTAAAAAATGTATTAAAATTGATCGAGAATGAATAATGTACGCAAGTAAATTTTCGCAGCAAAAAGTGGATTCATGGATTTGGTTTTGCGAAACTTATTAAAATGGCAGCATCCAAAAATCAATCAGCTTTCTGTGATAAGAAACTATAAATTTAAAACTATGTCAGACAGATAAAACATATCAATAACAGAACTCCAAAACATTTATAATTAATACGAATCCAAATTTAAATAACTCAGCTACAATAAAGTACCCTAAATTTTAATAAACTGATGCACGTCAGTTTAAAGGAAAATTATTTAGGGCATAATTAATAATGTATTATGCAGATGCATTGATATAATGCATAAAAATGTAATGGATTTTGCATATTTTGGTGGCATGAAACAGAAAGAAACTGTACTAAATTGGACATACTCTTTGTAATATGCATAACCTTAGCCTAGAAATTCCCATTTAGCCGTGTAAAGTTACAGATTTTAGCCTTGATCTATTTTAATGATTTTTTTAGAAAACAAAATAAAAATAACTAAGAAAAAAAAAATGCTACATTTGAACTTAAATATCTTTGTCAATTCTTATCACAGAAATGTGGAATCCCTAATGTTAACTTTCTTAAGATCTGTATAAAAATTTATTAAATATAGTTACAGAAAAGAAGAAACTGCATAACAGCTAGATTTTTTTTAAAGTGCAAGTTTAAAAATTAACATTTTCAAAACATAAATATTTACCTAATTTCAAAAACTAATTTAATTGGGGAGAAAGGGATTTTTTTTTTCTCTTCAGACCTAAAAATATGTTTTATACTCCTAGAAATGTACGTTCAAATATGTATTTTTAAACATTACTAATAAATGTATAGTTCAGATAATGGGAATGTATTAATCATTTAAAAACTAAAGAGTAATAAATCATAACATGCTCTAAATTAGTTTCGATAAACATGCAAAGGGAAATAAGAAATAAAATAAATTGCTACCGTAAATAAAAAGTCGTCATATCTACGTTTATTGTAAATTGCATATGAAGAAAATTAATCAAATATATGGCAAACAAGGTACGTGCCTTGTTCATGTTCCAAAAATAGCTGTTTTGCTATATGGACATAATTAAACCGCAAAAATCAAGATGTTCATCTATGTTTAATCACCTAATTTATTTTCTGATTAAACAGAACAAAGCTAAAACCTTTAAACAAAATAAAACGTGTAGATAAAAAGCTCTGATAAAACTATATTATCGAAAAATCCATTAACTACCAGTTTGTTTGACAATTGTCAATATTTCTTTATTTAATTTAGGTAACTAGTTGCAGCTTAGGAGTTTTTATTATTATTTATTTATTTATTTATTTTTAGAATTATATTTATCATATTTTATTATATTTGATAGATATTAACAATATATTAAAAAAATAAACATTTTTATCATACCTTATAAAGAACTGTATTTTTTATTTCTATCTTTCGTGTAGTATGTATATTTAGTTATGAAAACTGCTTTTCTCAAAATGATAACTATTAATTAAATAAGAACTGCTCATCAGAAACATTCAGAATTCATGGGATTTTCTTTGCCTCGTATTGATTAAAATATGGAGGGTTTTTTTTTTTTTTTTAATTCCACTCTTTGAACTTTATCACTTATTATCTTGGTGACCAATTAAATTAATGATTAATTAATTATTTAATGAAAAAATAAATGTGTATATCTTCTCGAAATTAAAAATTACATCAACTGAGTTTATTTAACGAAATAAAAACTTCGGGTAGTATATATATTTTTAAAAACTTCTGTTTAAGGCTACATGTTCCATGATTAGAATTCAGAAACAGAATTCTGTAAAATCTTAACTTCCATGAGATATTCTCTCATTGCAACACAACGAAAATTTCATAAGATTATATGCATGGAAAGTAACAATGAATGTGTGTATGATTTGCAACCTCAATAAAATTTTGTAAAGCTTTAACATATCATATTGTGAAATTAAAAACATATTTTCCAAATTTTAATTTAAGTTACTATGAATTTGATTATTTTAATCGTAAATGTATTCAATATTTATATCAGTAAAATTTTAAACAATGTTATCAAGAGGACTTATAAAATAAATTACACTATAATATTGTATGAAAAAGTATTTTTAAAATTATGTATTATAAGTAAATTCAATATGCATAAATTTTAATTATTATAAATGGGAGTGTTATGTATTCCAATATTATATAGGTATACCGTAATTCGAGAACAAGTTGAATTTCTTAGCATTTTCCATGAGATTGAAATTAATATGAATGTTTTTTGGGATCACTGTAATTAAAATAGTAGTAAATTAGTATTATTACCATCGTTTTTCGCTTTTTTTTTAGATTGCATGAAATTGACTTTCAAGAAAATCCAAACGAAAAATTTCACAACTGCAACGAAGTTCACAGCAGGGAATTTTGAAGCCGAGTTCAATCGTCTTAACAGACACCTATCATATACAATGTAAGATATTGTGTATAAGTGGATCTATAATGTTATGAAACCTCTTTGTGATTTTTTTTAACATCGTGTATTTAAAAATAAAGAAATTAATAGCTTTTTTAAAGTAAACGCATAATTTCCAAGAGCTTAAACCCACTCTCTAATAGTTGATGAATAAAAAAGTTATCTTAAACAACATAAATAAAAAAAGTAAATATTAGTGTTAAAATATTTTATTACGTTTCTTTAACATGCAAATGAATTTAGGCATGATTGCAGAATACAAACAACAGAGGATTCATTCGGTTTTGTTCAAACTAATGACGGTTCATTCTGAATTATTTCGACCTAAAAATATTGTTACGTGTTTTTTTAAATGTATGATGTTTGTTTGCAATTTATTTATTTTTTGGATAATACAGCACCAAACTGTTAAAAATAAGATTTAACATTTTATAAGAAATTAAAAAGACACAAATGTGTTCCATTTCCTATGCAACTCATACTTTTTAGAAATTTTGTACTAAAATTCTGAAATTGGCAATAATAAAATTTTGAAGTTCAGTATTTCATGAAGTAGTAAATTTCACAATTCATAGACACTCCAGTAGAACTGCGAAATTTAGTACTTGCTTTTTTGACACCAGTGCTTAATTGACGCTACATTTTTAAGTAAATCATTTTAAGTCATTCTTGCGCACAGCTCTAGAGGTAAGCTATTTGACTTGTGATTATGAATTATAACCATTAAATATATTAGCGTGATGTGTTATTTTGTGTTTTCCTGTTTATATTATCCATAAAACATTTATATAAAATCAAAGCTTAATGTAAAGTCCGAGCTTAATGTAATAAAAGAAATGGACTCCTATAAAACCTGTTTAAATAGAATCTCAGTTAATAATAATAATAATATAAATAAGAAAACCTGGATCATACGTCAGTACGACATCACAAAAGCTCTTGAAAAATGTAAAATCGATTTTTCATATAACAATTTAAAATTTCATTAAAAAAAAAAAAAAAAAGAAAACCTCAATGAATGTTGAATGCCATTATACAGACGATATATGATCAAAATAAATATTTATTTTATTAATATACTTATTTTTATAAATAAAATCAATTTTATAAAACAACAAAGAGGTATTCTAAACGCATTTTTTTACACATTTGCCATCCAAAAATCTTTTGTACATTGAATTGCAATTTCCATAGATGATTTTCCAAAACATATTATGAAACCACAACATTTGCTTTCACTTCAATACATTTTAAAATATTCATAAGTTTTTTATTGATACCTTTTAAGTGATAATATCAAAATATTGACTCATGAAAAATATGAAAAAAAAAAAAAAAATTCAAAAGGTTATCATCTTTCTTATAAAGAACACTTAATATTTCTTTTTGTGGATATCTTATAAAAAATATCTTGTCATGAACTGCACTGATGTGATGTATTCTTTAGCATGATTTCTTTGGAGAGAATGGCACATCTACGAATAATAAATTATTCATAAGAATAAATCGTTCCCTGAAAATGTATTTTCTGTTATAAAAATACAAACATATGTTTGAGTACAATAGAAACCGAAGTGATTTGTAATGTAAAATGGAACAATGTTTCATAATGTATAAAACGTTATAAATTAGTTATAAATATGTTATAAATTAGTTATAAAATAAAACCGTATATTAAATACAATATTAATGCAAGAATGTGTTTATACGCATCATAAGGATAAAGAAATTATATTGATTTAGAATAAACAAATATTTTTCAGTGCAAAATGCACTCCGTAGATTAAAAAATATTATAGTAATAATTTAGATAAGCTTTTTGTCTTTAATTTTCGAGTCCCTTATATCAAACATTTTTTAGAACTTTATTTCAAAGGAACTGTATTTATTTTTGAGCGGGTTTTACGTCACACTACAACTGTACAACGGCTATTACATGATCAACTAAAAAAGTGTGTATGAAAAATCATTTTAAACATTAAGTCATTTTTATTCAGTCTCTCGAATCGAATCAGAATATATATCGAATCGGTAGATAATCGAGGAGCATAAGACGAAATCTATAATAATAAAGAGAAAGGTTTGTTGGACTGTATGTATGTATGTTTATTCTTCTGTACATTGAGACCTATTGAACGTAGAAGTACAAAACTCGGCATGCAGTTGAGCATTTACGAAGTCTTTATATTTAAAAAAAAAATTGTAATATGTAACAAATACATGGATACCTTTACCCTCTTTTACACATATACTGTGAACTTTGATTAGAGATAGTGTGGTCAGAATAGAAAGAAATCGATTTAACTAATCATGACTTTTACTAACTAATACATATGTCATAAAAACATCTAAAATGGATTTTATCTAGAGATTAAAAAAAAAAAAAAAAAAAATGTAGAACAGAAACACCCATTTCAGAGATATAACAGTGACTTAAATAACTAGTGCACTTTTTAATTTCCCAGTATTAACTAATTAATGCAGTCAAAGATACATCTAGACTGGAGTTTATGTAGCAGGTATAAAGAAAATCGCCCTTTTGTTGCCCTTAGTGACGTCTGCACCACTACTCATTTTATCGAAGCTTCAGAAACTCACTGTACACTGGAAATCAATACAAACGAACGAATGTTTAATTGGTAACTAAAATAGCGAGTTTGCACAAAATCTGTAAAATCGTTTTGTAATAAAAATAATGCTGAGACTCAACATTGTACTGTCAAATCAGGATGCTTAATTATCTCTTTTAAAAGGAGTAGAAATGTATGTATTAGTTTTACTTGGTGGCATTGTTCTATGGCAGTACTCGCTTAGTTGAACATTTATGGAATATTTATATTAAAAAATATCTAATAATTAACGAACACGTTAATTACATTGCCCACTATTATACATACTGTGAATTTTTTTTAGATAGCGTGGTCAAAAAAGAACGAAATTAACCTAACTAAACATGACTCTTATCTAATACATATATCGACAGCTAAAAGAAATTTTAAACGGCGAGTAAAAAAAAAAAAAAAAAAAAAAAAAAATGTAGAGCTCTTTTTTTAAATATGCATTTCCGAGATGTAAAACTCACCTAAATAATCATACCATCTACCATTTTTCTTGTACTAACCAATTAATGCAGACAAATATACAACTCGACTAGGATTTATGTAGCAAATTAAAAAAAAATTGCCCTTACAGACTGACGTGTGTACCATTACTCATTTTACCAAAACTTCGCAAACTCATCTATACACTGGAAATCAACTAATACATACGACATAATAAGTAAATAAAATGGAGAGTTTGCACAAAATCTGCAGAACTGTTTTTTTTAAGAAAAATAATGCTGAGACTTAAAATTGGACTGCGAAATCAGGACTCTTGACAATTTTCCTGCAAGTAACAAACAAATATATACGAAAGGACATCTGCAATGTGGTATAAAATGAAACATTTACTGTGTAGATACATATTTAAAAAAAAAGATGGATTGCATCTTTCTCCTTTCTTCTTGATCCACTCCATGGCTGATCAAATTGTGATAGTATGTCTTAAAACCAATCCTAGTATAATGGGGGATAGAGGGGAGGGAATTTCAAACAGTTACCAATTGTCTCTTGCATAGTTCTAGTGCGATATTAAACTCATTCTTGTCCTTTTTAATCTTGTTTCAAATGAAGTAGTTGGGTTGTCAATGGCACATATCGCCCAACAGATAATCTAATAAGAGGAATGAGATAACATCCGATAGCCTCAAATGCTTTCATTTTTGTTTTAAAGAAGCAGTTTTGTGCTTTAACCCTCCCAGTACTAAGATCAAGACATTACTGCAGAAAATTGGCTTTAGGGTACTGCTTGGTGCATTTTACAAAATTCTCCAACATGGTGCCTTTCCGTATTGCCCAGTGATTCACAATAGAGCGAGTTTTTGGCAAGTAAAAAAAAATCTACATATGTACAGTCACCCCAAAAAAAAAAACGCCACCCCCCCACCTAATTTTGCCGTAAATTATCGTAGAAACATGCGACTGGTACCAATCAGTTTGTAATAACGTCTAGTTTATAATGTTATAGTTAGATTTTACTTAGGGGTCGTCTACATATTAAAACTGACATCAACTTCATTTTTTTACAATGGTAACCCCCATTTTTTATAATTTATTTGAATTCTTTGGATCAAATCATCACGGAAAATGGTATAGTTTATATATTTCGCTCAATTTTTCATAGAGTTATAAGCTGTCAAAGTTTGGGGATGCTAATGTTAAATGAATGTGACAAACATTAAATCATATCTTCCGAAATAATTATGATATTTAAATTCTGTTTTTTTTATTCATTAGAATGAAGTGACCCAAACATATTCCATACAAATTTTTGCTAAAAAACATTTTTTGAATTATGAAAATTATTAATAAATTCATATTTGAAAAAATTATGAATTATGACCTATGTTAATTTTCGCACGAATAGAACGGGCATCATCAAAAACACGGGTTTCCAAATTTACAGCTCGTTCCTAACATTATTTTTTGAGTTACAGTGATATTTCACTTTTTATTCCTGTTAGGGGGCCGTCACTTGTTATAATCTGTATCCTCTATAAGTAAATGTTTGTATATAATTTGACGGAAAGCTATTTTAATTTACCTTTATGTTATTTTTATTGTTTCCTAAGCAATATTTCGATGTTTATTATACAAATTGGCATATTTTTGTAAAGTTATCACAATGTAGGCGAGGGATTGTGAAAGAATTTCAAAAGAAAAGAAGCCCCGCCTCTGATTCGCTGAAACACTATTTTAAAAAGAAGAGAAATTTGCATATTCCTATTTGACTCTGTATGTGACGCTGGTATGCATAAATCACAATGGTATTTACTACATCGATTATTGAAGACAAAACTTAAATGATTTAATTACAAATATGCAAAATTATTTTGCTTTATATTATAAAGTTTTAGAAAATTTGTGAAAAGGCGTGGCTTACGGTACAAGAGAAGAATAAATCCCATCCTAATATGTTAAGTCTTTCTTCATAAGCATTAAATATCTTTTTCTAGTTTTTCACTGATAAAATTCTATTTTAACCCTGTTACACTTTTTTTCGCATTTCAATATTCAAGAGTACGTACACCTCTAGTTAAATATCTTGTTTTAGAAAACACGGTACAGCGAAACTGATTGCATGAAACAGCAATTATGCATTCGACAATCGTTTTATTCTTATTATTATGAATATTTAATAATTTTAAACAGATTTTTTACCATAAATTTTCTGTTTAAATTTTGTTGTGACATATTTGCATTTGGTTACTGTACCGTTTGTAAGCTTTGTGTTATTTAAAATTTATCCCATAATGTAACATAATAAAATATCAAATTTCTATTAAAAGTTTTTTGATACAGAATCAAATAGTGAAAAATTGCTTTATTATTATTAATTTTTTTTTTTTTTTTTTTTTAAGTTTATAAGATCTATTATTGGAACATAGCTCAATAGTATTTATTTTCAATTTCCTAATCACGAAATCAAAGTCACAGTTATTATGGAATAAAAATTTAAAACAAAGGAATAGTCTTATTACTTTCAAATATATAGATATTGATCTTACAGAATCCTGAAATTTCATTTAAAAGACTTTAAACGTCTAAATTTAAAAATTCAAAATAAAATAAATTAATCTAAATGCTTTTAAAGTTGAAACGGGAAGATTTCAAAATATATGAAAATTGGCATTTGTGTTTTGAACATTTTGGTGCGGCAGATATTAAAAACAATATTTTTATGATGAGCTGAACCTGAGCTTAAGAGAGGGCGGATGCAGCTATTTAGCACGAGTGATATCACCTGACTAAAAACAGAATAAACAACATTTAAATTTATTCCGGCGTACTTTTAGCCCACTGTTATTCTTTTTTTTTTTTTTTTTTTTTTTTTTTCTAATTTCAACACTAGCTACAGTACGCTTACGTCCTATTTACATTAAGCCTTGATATGGAAGCTATGTTGCTGTTTTTCGATGCTGCGAAATTTACTAAATATATTTGTGTTAATATACTATACAGATAGAAGAATAATTATATAATATCAACAAATCTTCTTTAATCAATATGTTTATATACATTACTGTATGGAAATGTTTATGAATATTGTATTTATTTTTAATGAGAAATATAAACACAAAATACTAAAAAAAAGAAGAAAATGTGTTATAAATTTTTATAAATCAAGCAAAATATATATGCATACTTGCCAACCTAACCCGTAACATTGTTAGTTCCCGCCCCTGTGTGTACACAATTTACTTTTTAGAGTAATTAACTTCAAATACATTTACGATTAACTCATTGAGCGCCACGCGAATTCTTATGGAAATCCCATTCAGGCCACACGTGCTGCTTAGAAGCGTGTTATGTTTATCGAATTTCAATAAACCCCATTAGGCCTTAACGATATAATCCTATAAAAATCCTATTAAAAAAAAAAAAAAAAAAAAAAAAAAAAAAAACATGAAGTAAATTTTAAATAAATTGTCAGTAATTACTTAAAACTATGTAAGTTCTGTAGTTTTATATCATATTTTACACTGCCGGCTGACTTAGCCTAAATGGAAAGATCAGTGTCAGCCACCGATGGCTGACACGGCTCTAAAAAGACTGAAGTGAAAAAAATGTACGGAAAGGGGAGGGACCAGTAATCTTCCGGGATAGGTTGACAAGAATGTATATACATAGAGCAATGCCAGAAAATGTTCTTTATTTTTCATGAACCAGATGAATGGAACTTTTTTTCTGAATAGTCTATGTATTAAATATAATGCTGCTTTAAATACCCTTTAAATGAAAAGTTTTATTACATAAAGTAATTTTCTGGCACTCTACAGCTCCCAAATGACACAAAATACGAAACCCCGCCTTTTCCCAGTGTTTAAAGGGTATTAACGTTTAATATGCTTTATATTCGTTTTGATCTTTCCTTCTCCTCCTTATCTTCATCTTTTTTCCTTAAAAAAAAAAAAGAGTTGTGTAACATTTTGACCTTTTCAAGTGAAGATTTAGATTAAACGTAGTCAGCCTTTCTACACCCACCGTCCACTTCGGTATCTGTGTTAAAGTGTAGAATTTTAGAACATCCCATTAAGTAGTAGGATTTATTATTTTGCATATTAATTTGTTACACATTATAAAATATAAAAACAAAAGAATATCGTAGAGATTTATGTAAAACTTTTTAATAATGTCATGAAAAAAAAAATAATAATAATTAATTAAAAAAAAAAAAAAATCTGTTTTAATATTTTAAAAAAGTCAATTAAAGAAAATGAAAGTACTGCAGTATCAGAACAAACTCCCATTGTCACTGTGAAACGGCCGTGGGAACCAGGTTGAGTGCCGCCGTTTCAGACAATTATACGGCAGCTTGAGTTAAAATAATTTTGAATTTTCAAAGAAATTTAAAACCATTCACCTTTTTTTTTTTTTTTTTTTCTTTTGATAGATATTTTAATATCTATTCAAGCTATTTAATTTTCTTCGTATGAAGTGAACTATCTGATGTTTAATCAATAGAAACCAATAAAAATCTTTTAATTCATAAACTAACTCAGAAAGTTCTGTGAATTAGTCATTTTTTTTTATTTTATAACTAACATTTCTGAAATTTTTTTCCGGTGTGAAACTTAATAAATAATGTATACTGGGTGGTAGATCGTGATTTATATTTTCTAAATGTATAGACGGACCCCTAATACATTTTCACGTGTAACACTATTTAAAATTGATTTAAGGTATATAAATAGGTATGTTTTTCGAACCGCCTTGATCTCAGAAATCTGAATATGAAGTCAAAAATAGGGGTTGCCATTGAAGAAAATGAAGTTAATGCCAGTTTTAATATGTAGATGACCCCTTAGGCAAAATTTAACTATACCGTTATAAACTAGACGTTATTACAAATCGATCGGTACCAGTCAAATGTTTCTACGATAATTTACGGCGAAATTAGGTGGGGGGTGGCGTTTTTTTTTTGGGTGACTGTACATTAAGTGGGTTTAACATTGCACTATAGTTACATTGTGGGCAGTTGGTGATGGTCTAGTCGTCACAATTTTTGTCCACTGCCAAAAACATTCAAAATCAAACCGTTGAAAAGCACAATATAATAATAAAACATAGTTTTTGAAATACATGATATTAAAGAAAAATTATAATAATAATTATAATAATAATAAAAAAAAAACCTCGAAACACCAGTTTCAAACTAAACAATCACTAAAAGTATGGAGTGAAGTGAATTTTTAGCTTCTAGCTATAGGATTGGCAACTGGCGAAGGTCTGGGATTTACCCTTAGTACTATCCATGCTAAAGAGTATGAAACTTTTCAAAACAACGATCAGTGTTCATATCTTGCGAATTTTGCTAGTAGACCTATAAGAGCATCACTGAATACCTAGTCTCTTTGAGCATGAATCACAGAAACACTTAAAAATCGACAACACAACAATAGGTGCAGATATATAAATGGTGTGCAGTCAGCAGATTTTCCTACTTTGAACAGTAAGCCTATTATGTGTTTCTTTAAAATTTTAAGTTGGTGCCAATCAAACCTAGATGGTTTAGTTACATTTAAAAGTGCAATGGAAATCCTCTTATAATGCACCAGCTGAAAACCACGGTTTTAAACCAGTATTTTCCTTGAGAGTTGGCATACTGCCAGCCATCTCTACACTATCAATGAAGCATGCGCACTGGCTCCTCAATATTCTGTACTTCTATAAATTCTTTGTGTATTCATGTAATGCTTGCAAATTATGTTGTAGTGATGCTGACGAGGAAACCTGGACAGGTTTCGAAACATCTAAATTTTAAATGTTTTTAAATGTATATTTTGTCTCGTAAATGAAATAGTTTTTGTTTTTAATATATATACATACATATATCAGGGATGGAACACGGGCGCAGAATTCATACCGGAATGTGTTTAAGAAATTTCTCTGCCTATAATATCGTCGATTTAAGAGGTAGAAAATTTTCTTACATTTATAGTGGTATGAATTCTGCGCCCGTGTTCCATCCCTGATATATATATGTATGGTAGGTCAGTCGCATATTTGCAACTATTAAAAAACAACATGTATATTTAAAAATAATTAGTAATATACACTATTTTATTAAGTTCATATTATACTTCAAAAGTTTATTTTCACATTTCTGGATAGTACAACTATTTCATTACAGTAAATTACTCAATTCCATTTTGAATCACATATTTTCTTTTATGTTCAACAATTTTAACAACTTCATGTTGAAACCCAATTTTACTGTAAACAAAATTAATGTAATATAAAATACACTTTGACAAAGTATTTGTAATTACTATAGCGCATTTACAAAGCGTTTTCCTTAAAGTAAACTTTGTTAAGTGATGTAATTCTTAATTAAACAAATTTTCAAAATGTCTCTATTGCAGACAGCGCTCTGTTAAACATGGCAAGAATCCATTAATTTTACTAAAATAACTATAAACTTTCGTGCAGTTACGTAATATTAATAGATCATGTTTATTTTAGTGTGTAGTTTCTCGTTATAAAAGATCCAGTCATAAATTTTCATACCCTACTTAATAAATGTATTTCCTTAATTGCAGTCTAATTGAATGTATATTTTATAACTAATGGAGTTCATAATATAAGAACACATGTAAATTCTCAGGATAAGTTATTAAATTAAATCAAAATATTTATCTGATTTATGAAAGAGTTTGGTTATACGAAATTATGTCATGTGTTATTCTACTGTTTAGAAATTCAATTTAACATAAATTTTATGGTAGGTCGTTTAAAAAAGCATTTAACAAAGAAACAAAAACTAATTTTTGAACCATATTGTAGAAATGTAATAATCGAAACCTTTTTACAATAAAATTTACTCAAAAATTGGACTATTTCATTTTTCAAATATGATAGTAAAATTCATTATATAATTCTGACAAGAATTATTTTAAATTAATAATTTTCTTTTCTTAAACTATTATAAAATATATATTTCGTTCTTTTTATGTTAAAAATTTATTTTATTGTATTATATTTCATTAGTGGGGTAAAGCTCTATAGGCACATAGCCATAAAAATAAAAGTTAAAGTAGAAGTAGCAAGTCGTCTGCGTGCATGTGTTTGTATATTTACAGAATTGTTTCGTTACTGTAGAGGGCAGCATTTTATTAAAAAGAAGATTTTTAGACGATTTTCAAATTCAAATATACTTAATGCTCTTTGTTAAGAGAAATTTAGTATTCTAAATAAGGTTATGGTAGAGCATATTCATATACTTACACTGAAAAAAATATGTCCTATTTGCTCTGCCAGAAATTCTCTGTAATTTGAGAAAATACGCGTAATTTACGAAACAATTACGTTGTCAGAGTGTCAGAGCGTATTTTCTTAAATTATAGATAATTTCTGGCAGCAAATAGGACCTATTTTTTACAGTGTAGAAGTAAATACCCATTTCCCCCTTCTTTTTTAATGAAAAAATATTTTTGTCTTGTATAACTGATTATAAAAAGCAGTCTATGCTGAAGATATTGGTAAGTAGATATGGTAAATTGAAATAATGGTTAATTTATTTTTCTATACACAGCTGTCAAAATTTTCCATCCTAAAGTCCATTCATGTTATTTTCCTGTTTTACTTGCTTAGTATCTTGCTAAATACCACAATTTTTTTTTTTTTTTTTTTTTTAAACTTTTTATAGATATTTTTTCATTAAATACTTCCGTTTCGTAAGTACTGATGACAGAATCTTTATATCTAAGTGCAGAGTTCCCAACGTTTTAATTTATTCCGGAGTGCATTTTTAACCCCGCGTTTTTTTTTTTTTTTTTTTTTTTTTTTTTTTTCATATCACTTTTATTTTAAAAGTATTTTTTCTTATTTTATCGTAGTTATATATTGGAAAATTTATTCTATAAATAAATTGGTATATAAAGGCGGGTCTAAAAATGCTCCGAAATAAATTAAAATGTTGGCAAACGTAAGTGGGAGCGCACACTTGTACCGCACACTGCAAAATCGACATTCTTCCGACTAATTTTTTATTCTAAAAACTTCTAGTCTTATCATACGAAATTAAAAACAAATATTGTTTGTAAAAATGTATAAGTTTTGTAATTTCCTTGTAAGGTTTCAATATTTTATGTTAATTTTTATCGTACATATTCCTAATATCGCAATTGTTATTTTACAATTTTTCGTATTCAGTATCACACGAAAAAATAGAATTTATTAATAATACTAAACATAATTGCTAAAACACCTCAAAAAGACAAATATTTTAGGAGAAAAAATAAATTACATAGCATGAGATGAAAGAAATATTGACAATTTGAAAAAAAAAAAAAAAAAAAAAATCTAGGGTAAATTTTGTTTTGTTTTCTGGCTTTAAAAAATTATAAACTGCTATAAAAATAATAAATATTGATGAATCACATGTATAAACTTGAATATTCTCTTTCTTTGAGACTAATAATTTGATACATAACAATTATAAATTAAGACAGAAATCCTCATTGAAATAAAAAAAAGAGAGAGAGAGAAAGAGATACATAAAATCTTAGACAATGGTAAATATTGAGAGAAATTTAAATTAAAAAATCGACTAAATTACTATTTTAAACAATGTAGATTTTAATTTCCGGTTACTCTTCTTCAAAAATTGTTAAAATGAAAACAAATATTCTTGTTTTAAGTAGTTTAAAATTGTACCCTGATGTAAAGTTTTGTGGATTTAAAAAACCTCATAAATTTTAGATTTTCTTTGTGATTTTAAATTAATAAAGATATTTTAAAATTTATAATAATTTATATCATTCACATTTTTGTATAATAAATGGAAAAAAGGTTAATAAACAGAAACTAAATTAATCTGTTAGAAGAAAATAACAAATTAATTAATTTCATTAAATATTTTCGTTTGTTGTAAATGTTATACCATTTTGTTCAAACATTAGTTTTGTGACATCTAATTAGTAAAATTAAATAATTAATTAATGATTAAAATTTATGAGTTGCTGCTCTATTAATCATTTTCCCTACGACTGTCACAATATCAATTTCGAAACTTTAGCAGAACTCATTCTTTGCTGGAATCGAACCGAAGAGTTTTTATTTCTCTCTTCCATTAATGCAAAGTAATGTTCAATAATCGTATGCCTAATAGCAAAATTAAAAATAAACTTTTTATAATCATCTTGTATAAAGCTAAAATTATATAAAGTTAGAAAATATTAAAGAGTCGAAAAATAAAGAAATTCTTATTATATTTTATTGGAATACGAAATGTTATAGAAAAAGGAATGCCAGCGTTACATGTTAAGCGACGTGCTTCAAAAGTTAAAAAAAATCTTAATTTATATCAAGGACAATAACAAATAAATGTATAGAAATTTATGTTCATTAGTTTTTTTTTTCTTTTTTTATCTGTAGAGGAAATTTTTTTCCACACACAAAAACAGACGGATATTTTCTAAAAATTGTCAAATCTTGTTTCGGCATCTCAAACGTGTTAAACCATCGAAAATCGGAAAATAAACATTTATTTTTATTTTTATTTTTACTTTTACTTTTACTTTATTTTATTTATGTATTTGTTTATTTTTACGAACCTAAAACTTTTTTTTTCTATTTCAAGCATAAGAAAAACATTCTAAATTGGATAGAAGATTTATTTTAAAAAATTATAAAATACTCGGGAGCACATATTTTTCAGAGAATATTACAAGAGTATTTTATGTTGCAAGTTTAGATTTATTGCATTATATCCGTAGGCACTTACACGAAAAAAAAAAAAAAAATTGTTTAATCTTCTTTTTTCTATTTATATTTAAAAAAAAAAAATAGAAAGAAGAAAGAAAGAAAAGAAGAAAAAAAAAAAAAAAAAAACGTGTGGCACTCGAGGACTGCCGCGGTAAAGCTATTGCATAGCATTTTTTATCAACTTATGCAATTATAATTAATTATTTATTTTATTTATGCAGTATTTTTTTTCTTTGATATTAATTCAAGTTTTTTCTTTGATATTAATTCAAGTTACACTTTTTGAGCGTGGTGACCGATAAGAAAACAATTTTTTTTTCTTTTATTGAATAAATGAGAATATATCTGCAATCCGAATATATCAAAAATATCCGCAATAGATTTGTAGGTATCGAAAACCTAGATGTACCAAATTTCAATGATCTAACTCTATTTTTTGAAAAAAGGTATTTTAATAGGTTTTTAAAGGCCTGCAAGTCGAATGGGGATATTCAAGTTTTTTCTTTGATATAATTTCAAGTTACACTTTTTGAGCGGGGTGACCGATAAGAAAACAAATTTTAATAGAGAAAAGGTATTTAATAGGTTTTAAAGGCCTGCAAGTCGAATGGGGATATTCAAGTTTTTTCTTTGATATTAATTCAAGTTACACTTTTTGAGCGTGGTGACCGATAAGAAAACAAATTTTAATAGAGAAAAGGTATTTAATAGGTTTTAAAGGCCTGCAAGTCGAATGGGGATATTCAAGTTTTTCCTTTGATATTAATGAATAAGATAACAATAATGATAAGAAAACAAATTTTAATAGAGAAAAGGTATTTTAATAGGTTTTAAAGGCCTGCAAGTCGAATGGGGATATTCAAGTTTTTTCTTTGATATTAATTCAAGTTACACTTTTTGAGCGTGGTGACCGATAAGAAAACAAATTTTAATAGAGAAAAGGTATTTAATAGGTTTTAAAGGCCTGCAAGTCGAATGGGGATATTCAAGTTTTCTCTTTGATATTAATTCAAGTTACACTTTTTGAGCGTGGTGACCGATAAGAAAACAAATTTTTTTCTTTTATTGAATAAATGAGAATATATCCGCAATCAGAATATACCAAAAATATCCGCAATCGATTTGTAGGTATCGAAAACCTCGATGTACCAAATTTCAATGATCTAACTCCATTTTTTGAAAAAAGGTATTTTAATAGGTTTTTAAAGGCCTGCAAGTCGAATGGGGATATTCAAGTTTTTTCTTTGATATAATTTCAAGTTACACTTTTTGAGCGTGGTGACCGATAAGAAAACAAATTTTAATAGAGAAAAGGTATTTAATAGGTTTTAAAGGCCTGCAAGTCGAATGGGGACATTCAAGTTTTTTCTTTGATATTAATTCAAGTTACACTTTTTGAGCGTGGTGACCGATAAGAAAACAAATTTTAATAGAGAAAAGGTATTTAATAGGTTTTAAAGGCCTGCAAGTCAAATGGGGATATTCAAGTTTTTTCTTAGATATTAATGAATAAGATAACAATAATAAGAAAACAAATTTTAATAGAGAAAAGGTATTTTAATAGGTTTTAAAGGCCTGCAAGTCGAATGGGGATATTCAAGTTTTTTCTTTGATATTAATTCAAGTTACACTTTTTGAGCGTGGTGACCGATAAGAAAACAAATTTTAATAGAGAAAAGGTATTTAATAGGCTTTAAAGGCCTGCAACTCGAATGGGGATATTCAAGTTTTTTCTTTGATATTAATTCAAGTTACACTTTTTGAGCGTGGTGACCGATAAGAAAGCAAATTTTAATAGAAAAAAGGTATTTAATAGGTTTTAAAGGCCTGCAAGTCGAATGGAGACATTCAAGTTTTTTCTTTGATATTAATGAATAAGATAACAATAGTGATAAGATAACAATAATGATAAGAAAACAAATTTTAATAGAGAAAACGTATTTTAATAGGTTTTAAAGGCCTGCAAGTCGAATGGGGATATTCAAGTTTTTTCTTTGATATTAATTCAAGTTACACTTTTTGAGCGTGGTGACTGATATAAAACAAATTTTAATAGAGAAAAGGTATTTAATAGGTTTAAAGGCCTGCAAGTCGAATGGGGACATTCAAGTTTTTTCTTTGCTATTAATGAATAAGATAACAATAATGATAAGATAACAATAATGATAAGAAAACAAATTTTAATAGAGATAAGGTATTTTAATAGGTTTTAAAGGCATGCAAGTCGAATAGGGATATTCAATTTTTTCTTTGATATTAATTCAAGTTACACTTTTTGAGCGTGGTTACTGATAAGAAAACAAATTTTAATAGAGAAAAGGTATTTAATAGGTTTTAAAGGCCTGCAAGTCGAATGGGGATATTCAAGTTTTTTCTTTGATATTAATTCAAGTTACACTTTTTGAGCGTGGTGACCGATAAGAAAACAAATTTTAATAGAGAAAAGGTATTTAATAGGTTTTAAAGGTCTGCAAGTCGAATGGGGACTTTCAAGTTTTTATTTGATATTAATTCAAGTTACACTTTTTGAGCGTGGTGACAGATATAAAACAAATTTTAATAGAGAAAAGGTATTTAATAGGTTTTAAAGGCCTGCAAGTCGAATGGGGATATTCAAGGTTTTTCTTTGATATTAATAAATAAGATAACAATAATGATAAAATAACAATAATGATAAGAAAACAAATTTTAATAGAGAAAAGGTATTTTAATAGGTTTTAAAGGCCTGCAAGTCGGATGGGGATATTCAATTTTTTTCTTTGATATTAATTCAAGTTACACTTTTTGGGCGTGGTGACCGACAAGAAAACAAATTTTAATAGAGAAAACGTATTTAATAGGTTTTAAAGGCCTGCAAGTCGAATGGGGATATTCAAGTTTTTTCTTTGATCTTAATTCAAGTTACACTTTTTGAGCGTGGTGACCGATAAGAAAACGAATTTTAATAGAGAAAAGGTATTTAATGGCCTGCAAGTCGAATGGGGATATTCAAGTTTTTTCTTTGATATTAATTCAAGTTACACTTTTTGAGCGTGGTGACCGATAAGAAAACAAATTTTAATAGAGAAAAGGTATTTAATATGTTTTAAAGGCCTGCAAGTCGAATGGGGATATTCAAGTTTTTTCTTTGATATTAATGAATAAGATAACAATAATGATAAGAAAAGAAATTTTAATAGAGAAAAGGTATTTTAATAGGTTTTAAAGGCCTGCAAGTCGAATGGGGATATTCAAGTTTTTTCTTTGATATTAATTCAAGTTACACTTTTTGAGCGTGGTGACCGATAAGAAAACAAATTTTAATAGAGAAAAGGTATTTAATAGGTTTTAAAGGCCTGCAAGTCGAATGGGGATATTCAAGTTTTTTCTTTGATATTAATTCAAGTTACACTTTTTGAGCGTGGTGACCGATATAAAACAAATTTTAATAGAGAAAAGGTATTTAATAGGTTTTAAAGGCCTGCAAGTCGAATGGGGATATTCAAGGTTTTTCTTTGATATTAATGAATAAGATAACAATAATGATAAGAAAACAATAATGATAAGAAAACAAATTTTAATAGAGAAAAGGTATTTAATAGGTTTTAAAGGCCTGCAAGTCGAATGGAGATATTCAAGTTTTATCTGATCTACTTTATACACAAATTTTACGCGTACAGCTATTCACTGTTGTACATAGATGATAGATACCTATACACCTATATACTTTCTCACAAACAGCTGATTATGTATTCGTCCGATTTCGGAGCAGCTCGTCTCTATCTGTGCGAGCTTCGTACAGCCGAAGTCTACCGAACTGTGTTAGGTTTTTTTTTCGTTACGGAATTTTTCGATTCGGTCGCCGCGCTCAAAGCCCGCGATAAAAGCTATACAATAGCTTAAAAAAAACATTGCAAAAGAAGCATAAAAGACTCTTTTAACTTAAAAAAAAAAGAAAAAAAAATCTTGAAAATGTATCATGTGTTTAGTTTTAAAACAAATAATCTGGTGGTGCACTCAGACAAGTTTCTTTTATGTTGAAATTTAATACAATAAATACAGATTTGAGACAAAGGCGTATGATAACGAGTACTGTTATAAAAACCTACATTAAAGAGAGTTTAAATAAGGCTTCGAAAAAGATTTATTAGACAAATGATTCTTTGTGAGGGGGTTTATGCACCCTCAACCCCCGTTTAATTATTGTACCCACAGCTATTTAGAATTCTAATCTGTTATTAATTTTTAAAGTTCATTTAATATTATTGAGACAACTTTCAAGCGCATCATTCCTTCAAACTTATGAATCTTAATCAAACTTTTTATGTAACAAACTTATATTCACTTCAAAATACAACATTTGAATTACCCAAAATGTTTTTAAGTTACTTTGATAACAGACAGAGGCAAAAATCAAACGTTAAAAACTTGACTTTTGTATTCAGGAAAACTCAAAATGTGTAAATATACAAAAAACAAACCATGCATATATAGCTTTAAAAAATACTTTTTTTTACCGTGTAGGGAATTAATTTGAGGAATTAATTTCAATTCTTTAGCAGTTTCCCTGGACATGGTAAAATATTATAGTAAAACACTTCCAGTAATTATATTCATTAAAAAGAAATGTTTTCATTTAATTGTTGGAAGCCATCATCGTCTAAAAATTATGTACGCACCACATGGTTCACATAAATATAATCTTGTATTAATGACACACAGCACAATCTGAAACACAGCACAGTCAAGTTTTTCCGGATTCAGAGCACCTTAAAACGTGTGAATATAACAAAAAATCAATATCAAAAGTTTGATTCAAAATTAATACTTTATCTTCCATGTATATGGTTAACGTTAAGAGAATATAAAAATATACATAATTAAATAGAAAATAAATAATTTTCTTCGAGAAACATTTAAATTTGAAATATATTTTAAATTCGAAATTTTATTTAGAAATATTATTGAAAAAAAAAATGCTTATTTTATTTATGCTTAGATTTGTCGTTTGTGGATCTCTATCAGTCTTACAGTCGACAGGAAGATTCTTGAAGAACACCTCCACAATTTTCTTTTCTTTTGTTCTTTTTCTTTTCTTTTCTTTTTTTTTTTTTTTTTAAAGTTTAATCGCTAATTTTTATCCTTACTTTTTATAACAGCATAAAGACTAAGATCATGACTCGACAAATATTTACTCAACAAAACAGTATTAGATGCACATCATTTAAATATGAACTATTGTCTGCGCTTCAATAATTCCTACGTTAAAAATGCGCCCCTGATACTGTTTTATTAAGTAAATATTTATCGAGTCATGAACTTAGTCCTATACTCTTTATAAAACAGTAAGTTGATGATAAAAGTTAGCGATTAAAGTAAATAAAATCTGATGTGGACACCACATGACTTCCTTATACATCCGTTGGAATGTACATATTGTTATGAAAACGTTGACATTTTTGTGTGAGGTAACTGATTCGTAAATAAACAGACAGGTTCTAACCAAAAAAAAAAATTGCTACTCTAACCACATAATTTATATAATCGTATTATCATGAAAGT
This sequence comes from Salticus scenicus, assembly GCA_963930645.1. Taxonomy (NCBI): domain Eukaryota; kingdom Metazoa; phylum Arthropoda; class Arachnida; order Araneae; family Salticidae; genus Salticus; species Salticus scenicus. The sequence continues at coordinate 7,047,381 of OZ005656.1, forward strand.
TATAATAATACGATTATACATATCGTCAAACAAATATACTAGTTTTTTCAGGAATGGTTTACTACAAAATCTCTCATTGGCAAATAGATAGCTTAGTTTAATGAAAATATCTCACATAGATGCTTTGCTTTTGTTCCCTTTGCCGAAAATTAGAGGTGAAAAATTATGCATTTTACCAAAACAATTAATTTTTGCAAATAAACAAGCAGGTTACAACCACAAGAGGGGAAAAAAAAAACTGAAAAATTGCTACTTCAGCCACAAAAGTCATGATAATAGGATTATATATTCCGCCAAACAAATATACCAGCTGTTTCAGGAATGGTTTCGTACACAATCTCCCACTGGCAAATTCACAGGTTTGAGTTTAATGAAAATCATTCGAGAATAGATGGCCTACTTTTGTTCTCTTTGCCGAAAGTTAAAAGCGAAAAACGACACATTTTACAAAAACAATTAATTCAGATAAAATTGAAAAAAAAAAAAAAATACAAATTTTGTTTGTCCTGAAATAATAATTGCCGCCAAATATGATCGCTAATCTCTCCAAGTTGCCAAGTTTATAGCTAACGTTGATTTTGGTTTTTGCATCGATCTTGGCTTTTTTTTTTTTGTCAAATTTAACCCCGGCGGCCGAATTTGGCGAAATTTTGTAGTTTAGGGCTGCCAAAGTTTGGAAGCTCTAGCTTCATTAAGAACAGAATTCTGGAATTTTCCAGAAAGATTCATTGGTTTGTAGCACTGAACTAAATTCTTCGAAAATTCTTTAAATGAAATACAAGATTAAAGCAAAATAAAGTGCATTCGTCGAGTAGAACCTGCTTATAAATTAAGAATTATTTTCTACACACAAAAATTGTCGTTAACTTTCATAATAATATCATTACGTGATCTATCTACGTGCTGAATATTTATTAAAGTACGTCGACTAGAACCTGTTTACGTCTTTAAGTATTACTTTCTACACGCAAAAATGTCGGCAACTTCCATAAAAATGGCATTACAGGCTCTATTTATGGGCTGAATATTCCTATATTAGCTTATTTTGAAATCTCTGTGATGGTATGTCATATACAATGGCCAAACCCTTTGTATATTTAGCCATTATGAATGTAATTTTCGTAAATATCTCCAAACCGGAAACTCACAGAACACCCAAAAAGGGAGGTGCAACACTAAATGTAATAACAAAAATAAATACCAACTTGCAACGTTCTACGCCCAATACCTTTTGAGTTATGTGAGATACATACACACATACACACATTCAGATGACACGAAAAATCGTGTAAAGTCACTAATATCTCTGAAACAAGAGCTCGTATTAAGGCAAAACTTGCAGGTGTACAACTAGACCTCATGACAGTCACACATATAAATTTGCAACATTCTACAATAACTCGTTTTTGAGCTATGGGAGATATAAAATTTACTTCGGAAGTCGGAATCGCAATACTTCCTTATACTTTGAATAAGGAAGTAAAAAAAATATATGAAAAGTGTGGACATGTGCTTCAATAATTTTGTTGCCGAATGCATATCTATATCGACTGTATATCTATACCTAAATAAAATATTACCCTTTTAAGAAACAAAATTCATCCTACTTTATTTATTTGTATTTAGTTATCAAAAAACTTTGAACTAATTAACGACTTCATCTTAATTTATGCAACAATAATAAAAATAATTATAGCATGTTGTAAATTTTTGCATTTCAGTTTTATATTGAAATTTAGCTATCAGATTAAGACTTTACTATTTTAAAATTCAGTTGATCGGTTCATTATTTGAGAACGAAAACGATCTTATATAACATAGAAGAATATAATTCACTAGAATATAAGTTAAAATCATCCGGATCTCAGTACTTTTCCTTACTTATCTCATGTTTAATTCTCTTACCTAATAAATGGTCGTCCTTTAATGCTTATCTTTTGCCATTTTTTTCAAGCTGTTGCAGTTCGTATTGTCTGACTAGAACGTTCAATTATTCTTCATTTTATACCAGATTTTTGGTGTATGACACCTTGGCCATCTGATCGACGCTGACGGAAACATCCGGCCATTGAACTGTTCTTTTTTCCACTTTACACTTATAATACAAAATTGTATTATTATGAATTTTTATCTCATTTTTCAAGTTTCAAAGCCTCAAATAATAGTCATAAAGGTAATAATAGTATGCATTTAAATTTTTAATCACAAGTTGAAACGAGCATTATATTAGCACATTTAAAAAACTCTGCAAGGAAAACAATATTACAATTCTGCCATTTTTCAAAGGCGATCAGAGGATTAGTCATTTTATAGTGAAATCTTTAATAGTGAAATGGTAAATTTACACAAGTCATGGTCCTATACGTAACGTTCATGAAATTCTATTAATTTGAAAATTACCTTTTCTACTAAATTCATGCTATACGCATTAAACAATCAGACAAAAACATCTTTTTGTAAATATCCCCGATTGCATTATTCAACGAATGTTACGAAAAAAATATTGCGGGAAAATCCTGAATTTACCTCGAGTGGAAAATGTTTACTAAATGAAAAAGGTGGATTCTTGTTGGTGAATATCCTAAAACAAATTCTAAAAAGTTGATTCCAACACTACACAAGTAAAAAATATATATAAAAATAAATAAATAAAAAATTATATTTGTCAAAGTTAACAATCATCTGTTGTTAAGATACCACTTTAAACACAGTATATCATCGACAAACTTGCAGTTAATAAATCTTAATTTAACTGACTTGTTTCGACAGTGCTTAGCTACTTTTATAGCCTTGGACATAGTTAGTATGTGAGATTTACAGATCATTAAAATAAATCGGAAAATTTTCGTTCCTCATGAGATAAGATATAACTTTTATCCAATAAAACTAACATTTTTTATGAAATATTATCGTCAATATCCCTAAGTTACAAAGGCATAACTTCTATCTTGTTTTAATTCTATTGATATTTGTCTTGTTCATATTGCACATATTAAAACAGAAGTTGATTAATCCAGTAGAGTATCCTAAAAAATAGAAAAATGTAAATTAACGCATTATATCTGTTCCGTTTCGGTACGATGCAAATAATAGTTGAAACAAGAGTGATACAAGAAATATTTGCACTATTATAAATTTCGTTTGTATTAAAATTCTATTTTCTATAAATATCTTGTCATTTGGAGCCATTAATTTTTGCTAATCTTTGTGTTAATTCATAGCCCATTAATGAAGTTTAAGATGATAAATAATTTCTGATACGTCATTTTATATGATATAAAGAAACTACTGCTTTTACTATATATCATTAGGAGTTATATATTGCTAAATAATGCAGAGTAAATCTTTTATGAGCAACGACATACTTCAAGGCTCATTAGTACATGAAAAAATATTCAATGACCACATACTATGCTATTATTTTCTCACCGCTTTTTATTTTCCGAGTCATTATGTGATATAAAAGTTGTTGACATTTTTTGAATATAAAAGAGTGCATATTTCAACAATTTAACTCAATTATTAATATATATATATATTTGATATTATAGAAAATGAAATTTTAAACAAATTTCAAATATATCTATTGATGTTAAAATTAAAATTGTACTTGAAATTTATTTTTTCAATGGTTAAAAATTTTAAAACATAATTTATTTTTAAGTGAAAATTCTCTGTGGGAAATTTATTTTTCGGATTTCTTTGCAAATTTTGCATTTTTTTTTTCTTTTAAATACGTTAAATATATAGAATTTTAGATAGAGTTTTCTTTGCATATATGCATTTTATAAATCAGTCTATATCATATCATAGTTTCGAATGTATATGTAGACTTACTAACTGCGTAACTGTAGATTTTTTTCAATTATTATTATTATTATTATTTTGAGAATATTTGCAAAGTATTATTTGAAATTACAAAAATGATATCTATTAAATATTTAAAAAAATTTGAATTAAATGTAACAAAATTAAATGAAACCGTCCGAAATGATATAATTTGGTGTAGAGATACGCTTGAAATATGGTGGCGTCACAGAGAATGTTCGATGCACATAATAAACAACCCACACCCCGATAATTTATAACAGCAGTTCCCATATACTCAATAAGACAAAATTGGAGCTTCCGAATTTGCAATCCATTAACCCCTCACCTCAAAATCAAAAATTACAAAAAAATAAAAATGCGTTTTTGAAATACGCTCCAATACTTCTCCCTATAAATAAAAAAATTAAAAATCGTCGATTTGTCGATTTTTATTTTATTTTGGTTATTTACTTGTGTATTTATTTTACATGAGTTCAGTGTTACAAAGTACAATTTCATCACCGTGAAGAAATCTGAAGAAATTCAGAGCTGATTTATGCTTCCAAATGCGTTTTTGTCACCTGCCACCCTGGGAGTGAAGAGCAGAATTTCTCAAATGTCTTTAAGGGTTCTAAAAAAAAACAGCCCCTCGCAAAAAAATTCGTTACCGAGTCCCCCATAAAATGACCACAGATTTATCGAATTGGTATGTAGATGGAGTCTTGTATAATGAGAGAGATGAAGAGTTGTGTAAAATTACATTTCGCTCCACCACCTTTCCTCCGATCTGAAAGGCGAGTTCTGAAAACTCTTGAAATTGGCTCAGTTATTGGTATCTGTTATGTTTTAGAAAAAATATTTTAGATATACTTTTTTTTTTTTGAGAGGGGGGGGGGGGGGGAGGGATATTAAGGTTTATGTAAAATCACGTTTTACCCATGTAAAGAAAAGCATTTTGCCTTACATTATATGCGAATTTCTAAAATCCTAGAAATTTTAATTTGTTTTGATAAGAATAAAATATCTTAGGGCTATCTGTTTCTCTTTTCTTTGAGCTGTAAAAAATTTGTGAAATCACATTCTGACCCCTCCAACAATTTTTTTTAAATTGCTTTTTAGTAACTGTTTATGTTAAGAAAGCAATGTTTTCTCCGAAACCCGATGCAGCGGTTTCGTCTTGACGAGGTTGAATCAGTGACTCACTGAGTGGGGACAAACGATTTTATATATATTGGAAAACTGGAGATTAAATATGTATACATATATATACACACACATATACATATATATATATATATATATATGTATACATATATACATAAAAGTATAACTATTTGAAGAAAACTGATTGAATTAATATAAATATTTACATATATAAGTGGAAAATAATTGCATCTGTGAAAAAATCCAAAGAAATTAAAATAAACTTTAGCATGTTTTGCAATTTTAAATAAACATTGTTCAGCGGTAATTTCTTCACAAATTAAACCAACTTTTGAATATATTTCTGTTAAAACTACATTTTTAGACAATCATATATTGCAGTTTTAAAAAATAACAATTTAAGTTAATAATATACAATTATACTGATAAATCTAAAATTAATGTATATATATGTATATATATATATATGTTTCTATTAATTTAAAGAAAATATTATATTAATAATTCACAGTTACCTTTCCATAAATGACCGGACACTTTCAATTTTAGTCGTTTTGTCAAATATGTCAGAAACATCTAGACAAATCACCTTGAAATTCAAGATTGTAAAAAGCATGATATATCTTATCAATTTCAATATAAGTTTTGGACGGAAAGCAAAAATGGGACAAGTAAAAAATTAAAGAAAAACGCAAAATGTTTGGGATTTTTGTATAGGAAGTAATACTATAAATGTATTCTAGATGTAGCATGTGATTATGAGACATCTTAATATCCGTATAAATTTTTATGAGGCTATTAAATATATTAGTTCTCCCATCATACTATAAGTATGAGAAACTTAGGAAATTTTCGACCTCGGTTTTTTGAATTTTTTACACGTTTTCAGGTGTGAGGAATCCTAAAATGACAAAATTTGTAGGGTGTCTGTTAGTTTGTTAGTCCGTTAGTCCGTTAGTAATTCCGTTATTTTGTTAGTCTGTGTACACGATATCTCACGAACAAATGATCGCAGAAAGGTCAGACTAATTTTAAAATATTATTTATGACACTGGCAAGAACCCTATTAACTTCCAACATCCTAATTAAAAAACTTCAGAAGTTATTCGAAATTTACGATTTTCTTAACATGGGAGAATAGGGCTTAATTTCACTTAAACGTGCATTAAGTGGAACATTTTTACTGTAAAAATGTCAGATAAGTTTTAAAATATCAGTTTTGATGCCAGAATGAACACCAGCAACTATAACCATGCTAATTTGTAAATTTCGCAAGTTATTGGAAATTTACAAATTTCTTAACCTTGCATGATAGAGCAAAATTTCTCATAAACGTTAATTTTGAGGGACATTTTCATTGAAAAGATGTCAGACTACTTTTGAAATATTATTTAGGATACTGGCATGCATATCATTGACCATGAATTTTCCAATTTAAAAAATTCGTAAGTTATTTGGAATTTATGATTTACTTAGCATGGCAGAATTGGGCAAAATTTAGCATAGACGTCCATTTTGAGAAATATAAATATATCAGACAACTTCAAAACAACATTTATGATACTTGTTTGAACATAATTGACTACAAATATTCTAATTGAAAAATATCGTAAATTATTCGTAATTTAAGATTTTATCAACATAGCGAAATTAAAATTTTTCTTATAAATGGGAATTTTAAGGATTATTGCATTAGAAAAAGTAGCATGAAAACTAAAAAACGGAATTGACCCTGACAAAAGAAATGAATAGATTAGTATAACATAAATATGTCGAAGTGAACGGTGGATAGCCTATTAGGTGGGGATTTCATTCTGTCACTGTGTCAAGCTTTGGTCAAATTCATTTCGCTTAACATGATTATAATATGTCTGGCACTATAAATTTATGAGAACATAAATATGATGTGAAACAGAGCTGGTCTACCTATGACAACTAGTTCATAGAGTATAATTATAATGAATGAAATATTAATACATAAAATTTTTCTTTCTAATAAATTTCTTCAAATGAGTTTTGTCTTTGTTCTCTACGAACACAGAAGTTTGCTATTTAAATTAAATTATAGTCGTTTGTAATCTATTTTACACGTGAATGAATAAAACTAAATTATCATGGGATCAAGAATATAGTTAAATGATAATGAAACATAGTAATTTCATATGCATAAATAACTTATTTGTTTCGTTGGGAATTGCTCTTTACGCATTCTTAAGAACTTTTTTTTTTTTTTTTTTTTTTTTTGCTAAATGTCTCTTTTTTCTAAGAATTTTAAAGTATGAAATTTTAAAATTCCGTTAAGATAATAAAAATAGATCGATTGGTGTTAATTATAAAAGTACATTTTAATTGACAATAACCATTATTAAAGAAGATTAAATATGGAGAATTTTTAAGGTTTTTTTTTATAAAGATTTTATCGTGCGAGATTTGTACTATACGACGTAAGAAATTCTCACAAGTAATAATCACCAATTTTTACTTTCTTCTATATTCAATAGAAGAAAGTATTGGGATTCTGATGGATTTACACGTTTTGAGAGCTGTAGAACATGATTTGACCATTTTTAGAAAATATCTGTCTCTCTCTCTCTCTCTGTGTGTGTGTGAAAAAAATTTTGTGAAAACTGTATCTCAGGAACAACTGCACAGAATTTCATACAAACTGGTGTGTAGTTACACATTGACACAAATTAGTACCTATCAACTTTTGGTAAAAATTGTTATAGAGGATGCGTTGCTATCCTGCATTTTTCTAAATTTTTAACATGGTGGTATAAGACAAAATTCTGTATAAATGTGTATAAAGAGAATTATTTTTTAATAATCATCATGAAATTTACAAGAATTATTTATAATAGAGATAGTCAACTGGGAAAAAAAACTGTATATGTAAGAGCATTGCCTCCCACCTGGGGGCTGGGAAGTCCCCCCTCGAGGAGAATAAATTTTCACGATGGGTATATTTCAGAAGAACTCGCCAATACCTTTAAATTGAAAAGCTGAACCATCGATCTGCGATAATTTAAAATAAAGTTGTCGATTTTTTTTTCATTATTATTATTATTATTTTTTTTTTAATGTAATATTGAGAATAAAATGTACATTTTTTGGATATTTAGTGTTATACTACTTCTCTAATATAGAAATCGTACTGCATTATCATGGAAGATAATTTTATTAAATATTGATTTTAGTAAATTATTTTTATTGAGTGAATTGGCATAGGGAAATATAGGAGAAAGCCATGTGGTGGCCACGACATTCTAGTTTAAAATAATTACTGGCATAAGATGTCAAAATAACATTTTCCTCGAAAATTAAAAGAGCATTTTTGAGAATAAAATAAATAAATAACAAATCTGGAGTGATTCTATTCGACTTTCTGAAAATTTAGGAATTAACGGTTGTTTAAATGAAATATTAAACAAAATGGAAAATCATAATAGAGTGTTTTACATTATATATATATATATATATATATGTCGTATATGATGCATTCAAATTCAGATAATATAATGCATTCAAATTCTTTTGTGTAACCCTGAAAGTTAACTTGGTAAGTTCGCAATATGAAATGATTATTTGTTGTCTTATATTCTAAACAATTTATCATTATTAAAACGAACTTTAAATAATTTGATCCCATAGACCGTTGTGAATATATATAATATCATAACGGTAAACCGGTAAACAAAGGAGAAAAAAAAACTACAAATCTTACACACTCATAAATCTGCACGGTTTTCACTATAAAAATTTGTAACATGACTAAAATTTATATGCTAATCAAATGTAGAGTTAAGAATGCGCAATTCAAGTAATTATAGTCTATAGTTCGAAATGATTAACTTTTTGGTGACTCTCTAAAAGAACCCTAAGTCCAGCATTCATTGCAATCCACAGAAGTATTACAGCAGTGAGCTATAACCCATATTTCAGTTTTTAGCTGTATTGGGTAAGGCGTTTGGCGACATAGCAATTCAAATAATTTGAATATATTGCCATAATGATAAAAAAAAGTTCGTCTTTGTGTTCCTGTGATAGAGCTATACGTTCCGCATTTAAGAAAATCAATGCTGTTTATGACCAATAACATACCTAACAACTTTCAGTTCACTCAATCAAAGTGCTTTGACTTTAAACTGTGCACACAATCACACAGATACATCTCCGTAAACTAAGACGTTCTGAAAACGTATAAATACGCTAAACATTTCATAGTTGATTTTTTTTTTTATGTTTACATTAATTTTCTTACATAATATATAATCGAAAAGTAAAAAAAAGGAGATCAATATTTTAGATTAGTTTGAAATCATTATTATGTAGAACATTTAGTAGAAAGTAGTTACATTATGCACATATATTTAGTATGAAATACAAAATAATAAACTATTTAAGCATTATTAAATACTTAAGAAAAAGGAATGTTAAAATTTTAATTATTATTTTTTTAAATTTACTTACCAATGCATAACACAAACAAATATTTAAATAAATTTTAATAAGAAAAAAGATTAAATCGCATACGAGTTAAAACATTTTTAATTTACGAAAGGTTTGTTATCATATAAGTTCTGCTTATGATGGTTCAATAAATAAGATAATGAATTAAAATTAAAAAGGAAAATATATTTTTTTACGAATGAATTAAAAATAAATTTAAATTCTCAAAAAGATAATTTAAGATAAATTTTATTTCCGATTCAATGACTCTCTAATATTTAGATTTAACGGCAATAAAATAAAGGATTATAAGTTAATTTATTGTACGTTTATTGAGAATTTTCGATTGCATAATATATTCAATTTACATTTTTTCGTGCATAAAATATTTTTCTCTGTATATATATATATATATATATATATATATATATATATATATATAAAGTTACTACCACTGGCGTCATTTTTTTTTCGTCTGCGATCGCATCTCCTTGCGAACGGGGATGTCTTCCGCGTCATGAGAGGTATTAATGTTTGCTGAATACTTAAGGAGAACATTTTTCTTGGTTAGAAATTTCTATCGCCTTAATTAACGAAATTATTAATTAAAAACCTCGAGTTAACAAAGGTATTCTCTTTTTCAACTTGTAAACAGTTTCTATTATTACGTTGTATCTTCTGCCAATGACGTCATTTTCCACCGGAAAATTAGAATGTTACCAATGATGTAAAAAATAAATAGGTAAATAAGTAAAATAAATGTTAATCTTTCTATTGGTAACAAAGAAATTTATCGTCTGCAAATAAATAAAAAGCATTATCTTAGATATTTTCAATAGAAAATGAGTTTAGAATTGATATTAATGCTTTCAGATATGTTTTTTCGATTTCTAAAACAATTGAATGGAAAAAGAAAAGAAAGGGAAAGGTAGAAAAAGGAATGGAAAATTGGCATCCTCGAGATGCAAGAAAGAAGAAACTATCATTTAGAATTGAGAAAATATTTAAAAATATAACCGATATTTTAAAAACATTAAGCAAAATTTTAATCCAGATGAAACGAAAATAATATTTTATTATTATTATTATTAATTTTATTTTAACGCGAGGCAAAAAAGATTTAGTAATAAATATCATGATTATGTTAAACAACTACTGCTATAGAATTTTTAACTAAATCCCGCAATTTTCAAAATGAAATTTAAAAGACGTCAACTTAGATTAGTTTACATAAATATTTCATTTTTAACTCAAAACATATTTAAACAATTGGCTAAATTAGCCATCATAGCAATTTTTTTAAATTTAGAAATGAAGTAGCTCAGCGTTTCTCCCAAAGGATTCATTTCTGTAAGCACGATAAAAATTTTAACTCTAGCCGTGCCTTAAATATATAGAAAAATTATAATATGTGCAATAATAATAATAATAATAATGAACTGTTTAAAATATTTTCCATAATGTTTATTTTCAATATGTCTTACAAAGAAAAAAATCCTCTAAGAAAAAATAGTCAAAAGAAAAAATTCTCTAAGAAAAATTCACTTTAAAATGTTGCATCGTTGTTGATGCAAGCACCATTTTAAACCTAGCTATACATTAGAAATAAATATAAAATATTACATTTTGTCCTACATTAACTAAAAAAGTTCAATAGAAAAATATATAGGCATTAGAAAAAATAAGTTCATAATTTCTTTAAACATGTATTTATACGCAAAAATCCTTCGCCAAATAGTGACAAAAATTTAAAAGTCTCCAAAGGGGTCATGTACTAAAGCTGTGACGCTAAGTGCTTCAGATATTACGAATTTCTCTATTTCTAAAAAACAGTTACTGTCGTCGTTGTTTATTTTGTGTGTCTAGCTAGTGTATGTTTCGGCCCAAAATAGTGGCAAATTGTCGAACGTTAAAACAAACTTTTGACATATTATCTCATTTAAAAACTGATTTATATTAAATAGTGTATTTCAATGTGATATGAAATATGTTACTTTCTATAATATTGCTCCGCTTTTGTCTTGCTATTCAATAATAGGTAAAGCTCCAAATAGACCCTTTCACGGGTTAATGGTTGAAACGAATAGGAGGGTGGATGCCTACGTAGTGGGCTAGTACAAGCAGGAGGCAGTGCCCCTTACTTTTATAAAAATTATATTTTTAATAATAAGGATAATTCTAATAATATAACTGCTAAAACCTGAATGGAGGGAACTCAATGTGGGAACTCAAAATGATTTTGGGTTCTGTGCATGTGTGTGTACCTTGACAGCGGCCTTGAAAATCGTCTTATTGACTTGTAAACTGGTTCATGAACCACACGGAATTAGCTGTATAGTTTTGGTATGCATTTTATTTGGTGTATATTTTATTTGTGGTTCGTTTACTGGGACATACCAAAGATTTTCTTAACATTACGTCTTATGGACAGAATTTTTCAGTACCGCGATAGTGCCCTAAACAGTCCCAAAATTGACATACACATTTATACACATGTTCACGACCCATACATAAATAGCTGTATAGTTTAGTTTTCGGCGTGTAAATTGATTATGGTTCATACACGGAGACACACCAAATTATTTATCTTTAGAATCTATGGCCAGAGTTTCAACCAAACGTGGTTATACTGTGTTCAACTATATTATTGGGAAACGGCTACAGACCATGATAACATTAATTACATTTATTAAAACATAAAGGGGACAATACATAACACTAAACATAAATGTATTTTACGAGCGGAGATACTGTCTTATCTCACACAACCGCTCGACGTCAGCTACTAAGTAAGTAACAGGTGCGCGTCTGGTGCGCGCGCATACAGTGAAAGGATAATACAAACAGTGACGTAGTAACACGTGATACTGTCTAACCACCGATTAGGTGGAAAGGTAAACTTCCGGTTTACAGGCGGAAACCGACGAGTCGATTTGTTGGAAGGGGTTCAAGCTGATGCTTGCCACTGAATCATTCAGATGCAGATATTCAAGAATAATTTGTTCATTTTCGATATAATTAGTTTTCAAAAATTTATTATTCTTTTGATTTTGTGCATTTTTTAAAAATAATTAAATATTTATTTTATTAAATAAAATTTAATATTCGTTTAATTATTTTAATGAAAGATTAAGTATATATATTTTATTCATATAAAAAACATGAATCAATCATATTCAGTTTGTAATATACATATGCAATTAAATTAAGAAACACATACATATGAATCATCAAAATATGTAAATTCTGTCTCTCTCCATTCTAATCTGAGATAATTTAAATTAAAAAGTATAAAAACATTTCCTAGTATAATTTGGAATCTTTTGATTTTACGCAATTAAAAAATAAATGCGTTTAATCATTAAAATAAATAAATACATTTTCAATTTGTAACAATTAAAAGCAACTAAATTAATGAACAAATGAAAAGTAAAGATTTCAAAATATATAAATAAAAGTATGATGTGAATAAAAAAAAGAAAAAGAAATGACACGGAAATATTTATATTCCTTGTATAGAAAAACATATATTAGAATTTGGAAAATAAATAAATACAAATTTAATTTGAAAATTAATGTAACAACTTACATCTTTTATTCTTATTTATATGTTAATTATTCATTAGAGGAATATTCCGAGTCACTTTCCGTTTCTGTATCGGAATTAACAGAGAAACAAATAGGATCACATAATTCTTCGATAATTCCGTCTTTATCCCAATATTCTTTTTCTAAATTAAGTACGTGTTTGCAGTAATTTTGCCAGTTCTTTTCTGATATACTGCTGATGGCTTCTTCGGAAATTTTTAATAAATTGGACATCGCTAGATCTCCAGTAGCATTGTGATTTCGCACATAATTTTTTAACTCGGCCCATGCATATTCAATAGCATTCAAATCACAATGATATGGTGGGAGGCGCAAAACCGAATGTCCATGCTCTTCCATCAAAGAATCAAATTTATATGTTTTAACTGCTGGTGAGTTTCGTTTTACAATATCTAGTAGTTCGATTTTTCTGCTAGAAGAACAAAAAGAAATATTATTTTTTGCAAGCCAATCCATTATCTCTTCTTTCCTCTGGGATGAATTGGGAGGCTTGTTCAATTGTATAGAGTGATCAGTACAAAAACCCTTAATGGGTTAAAAGTTTGTGACGCAGCTACTTTATCGCTATAAGAATTTGAAATATGGGTCTTAAAAATAATGATATCAAATTTTAAGTGACGCTTTGCTATTGGTTAAAATACACATAGATTTTTCTTATTTGATCATTTGCTTTTTTCTTTTATTTATATTTACAATGCAAACATATTTTTAACTTCAAGATAAGACAAATATATAAAATATACTCACTGATGCTTTTTCATTTTGCATTTCCATTTCAAAATAACAGTTTTAAAAGGAATGATATCAAAATTCCAGTGACGCCTCAATGTCACTTTAAAAGATTTGTTTTTAGATTCCACTAAAATTACCTTTGTTTTGTCTAATAAAGTATATTTACACATTGAAACAGTGCTTTTAATTTTCAAGTATACTGTCAAATAATCACACTTTCACTGAGTTTGCATTATAAATTGAAATTATTTATTTCAATAAATTGATTTGTCTTTTGCGTCACGCTATCCAAAACTGCAAGTAAAATTTGTGCAAATGTTTTCTTTGCATCACACTATCTCTTTGCACAAACAAATTTTGACTTAGTTGGATACTATGATACAAGTAACATTTACATAAATTTTACTCACAGTTTTGGATAGCGTGACGCAAAAGACAAATCAATTTATTGAAATAAATAATTTCAATTTATAATGCAAACTCAGTGAAAGTGTGATTATTTGACAGTATACTTGAAAATTAAAAGCACTGTTTCAATGTGTAAATATACTTTATTAGACAAAACAAAGGTAATTTTAGTGGAATCTAAAAACAAATCTTTTAAAGTGACATTGAGGCGTCACTGGAATTTTGATATCATTCCTTTTAAAACTGTTATTTTGAAATGGAAATGCAAAATGAAAAAGCATCAGTGAGTATATTTTATATATTTGTCTTATCTTGAAGTTAAAAATATGTTTGCATTGTAAATATAAATAAAAGAAAAAAGCAAATGATCAAATAAGAAAAATCTATGTGTATTTTAACCAATAGCAAAGCGTCACTTAAAATTTGATATCATTATTTTTAAGACCCATATTTCAAATTCTTATAGCGATAAAGTAGCTGCGTCACAAACTTTTAACCCATTAAGGGTTTTTGTACTGATATCATTACTTTTTAAGGGTTATTGATTAATTAATCAAAAGATTAAAACAAGTCTTTCTGGCTTGGGTACATGACACTTTGGTCCCACTAATTTTTTGCTATCTTTTAAATATATGAGGGTTTTTTTTTAGTATGATATCATATTTATTGATTGATATTACCTCATATTCAACCTTTGTTGAAAATGATGTAACAATAGGACACATGGAACAGAAAATTTATTATTTCAGATCGAATTTTGAATGATAAAGTGTATCAGTTAACACCGAAGATCTAAGCATTGTTAATTTATCAAAGTCCCCAAAATTTCAGTTTAAATAAAATACAAGGTTTTTAATATAAAACACTAATGCGACTCTTAATTATCACATTCAAATTCAGATAGCTCGAATACAAAATTTGTAGGAAATTGATGCTTTATCCAAGCATTTCCTAAATGTTAGTTTAGTAATAAAAGAAGATACGAAGAACCTAAATAATGATCTCTGGATTTAATTTGTACAGATCTGCTAAACTCATTTTCTTCTCTGTCAATCCGGATATATTTGTCAAACACAGGCAATAGTTATAATCACACAGAATTGGAAAAGCATTTTTCTTCCATCTTAATCCCTTACAATATTGTTAATTTTTTTTTTTTTTTTTTTATTAAAAGTGTCCCCCCCCCCGTTTTTTTTTTTTTTAATGCACTGAAACAAAACAGTGAAATTCTTTTTTACTGTCTGTGGAAGAGAAAATGTGTGAAACAAATTGCAAGGTGCTACTGAGATTTCAATGTGGGCAAGGGCGTTGTTTTTAGTCATAGGGAATAGGGACATAACATATTTTTTTGAAAAAACATAAGTTAAACATGAACTAAAAAGATAAGAAATTGTGCATCAACATTTTCTAAACCTTGACACATGCAATGTGCATATTTGATTAAATATTGGACTACTTACATTTTTTTCATTTTAAAAATAAAATCATTATAATTGAAAGAAAATTAATTTATGTACATGGTTAGCAATTTACGTACATGATTAACATAATTAAATATCCCGGACAAACAAACATAAATTTTATTATTATTATAAATATAACACAGATTTTGAAATAAATTCCTCTTAGATTAATGATAAAAATTAAATCACAATCAAATCGAATGAAACATCTCTCTTTCTCTCCCACACACATACATATATATATATATATATTATATATAAATTAATTAATACAGTAGAGAGTCAAAAATCCGGACAGCTCGGGACCAGAGGTTGTGCTGATTTCAGGATTTCGGAGTCCATAAAAAATGATTTTCACTTTGAATAATAAAAACAGAATATTAATCAAACTAAACACATACTAGTGAATAATAACACTGAATATTAAATTACTAGGTACATAAGAATAATAATGAACATTAACAAAAATATATAATGAAAACAATAAGTAAAAATGAAAAAAAAAAAAAAAAAATTGTCAAACTTAGATAAAATCTGTTCACACATAGCTAATTTTAAACCGAACTTGAACCTGCACGATTTATTTATTTTTTTATTTATTGTAAATAGTAGTAACACAAATTTATTTTTCTACAATCTTTATTGAGTTCTTCCTTAAAAATTATGCCTTCATCAAAAAGCATTTTAAAAAATTAGTTTGTTATTATTTACCTGATTGATATCATCATATCAAATTAAAAATCAAATTACATCGATTAAAGTAAGTTAAATCTAAATTAAAAAAAAAAAAAAAAAAAAAGGGCAATAGCAATAGCAATAAAAAAATAAAAAATAATAATTAAATATATTAAATTTTCATTTAAAAAATCAGAACAAAATTCCCTGAATCTCAATGGCTAGGGAGCAATCATAATGTTGAAAATTTATATATTTACCTATAAGATATTCCTTATTAAAGATATTCTAAGAGCATTTCAATTTGTCTGTATCAACAAATATGCTATCATACTAAAAAACTCATATATTTAAAAGATAGCAAAAAATTAGTGGGACCAAAACGACAAAACCAAAGTGTCCTCCTTCGTTCTGGCTTGTAGGAAGGGTGGGTTCATTTTAAGGTTGAGTATAAGGAAGTATTGTAGTAATCCCGATTTGTGAAATGGATTTTGTATCTTGCACAGCTCAAAAACGAATGATCGTAAAATGTTGCAAATTTATATTTGTGACGGTCCTGATGTCTAGTTATACATATGCAACAATGGTCTTAAAATGAGTTTCCATTTCAGAAATATCATTGACTTAACATGACTTTTCATAGCATCTGTATGTACGTATGTGTGTATCTTGAATAACTCAAAAACAGTTGGTCGTAGAATATTGCAAATTGGTATATGGGTTTGTTATAACAAAGGTTTGTGCACCTCCCTTTTTCATCTTTCAAAGACCCCGTAATGATATTATTATGAAAGTTGTCATCATGTTTGCATGTAGAAGGTAAATCTTAAAGACAAACCGCAACAATTAGCTTGTTCCCCTAACTTATTGTGCATCTTAAATTACTTAAAGTGATTTTACGTATTTCAAAGATACTGTAGCATTTTATAGATATAGATTACGTATTTTATAGAATTATTAAATACAAGCTTACGGACTATTATATTTTTTGTCTGTAAACAAGCATTGTCAAGCACGTAGAAACGATCCATTTTTAAGTTTTGCTTACAATATTTGTATATTATTTGTGTCAAGTTTACAGATTGAGAGTCTCTGTACTCCTTAAAAAATTTATTTTATACATCTGGAATATTTTAAGAAATGAAAAAAAAAAAAAAAAAATCTTAGTTATGCATTTAAACGTTTAAGAAAGAAAGGGGTGAATAATGTTTCATGAACTTGGCCATTGAGTTTTATATTGTCTGATATGTATAAAATCCTGTTAAACAATTTAAACTTTCTATAATACAGTTTCATTCAAATTATTTCAAATGAATAAAAAAAGTCTCAAAAGCAGGGATAATACTTATCCTGATTTTCCTGAATTCTTAAAAAATTTCCTGAAATATCTTTAAATATCATTAGTTATCCTAAAATTCTTGAATTTTTCGGCTATTATACTACATATTGACATTTAAACCACCCAAATTATGCAATCAAAAGACATACTGTCACACTTTTCTGTGATCATTAGATAAATAATAAATTTAAAATTTTGTAAGCAACTTTGATGCTGCATCACTGCAGTCATGCATTTCTTTCTTTTTTTCTTTTTTCCAGGGTTGGGTTTCTTCCAGGACAGTGGTAGAAACTGGAAAAAACTGGAAGAAATTGAAGAAACCAACCAGAAGACAAAACAGATGTTTAAAATTAAAATTTATGAACTATATAAACTCAAAGCATAAATATAATGTCAAATCTAAACTATAATCCAATTAATATTAAAAATATTTTTAGAAAAATAAGTTATTTGAAAACAAACACTAAATAAATACAGGTGATGGGTTTTTACTTTTTAATGCTAATATTTTTAGAAGTTTTTGCATAGATACTATCTCATATTATTATACGTTCAAACAGTGCAAGTGATAATAATTATGGAATTTTTAGCCATAATATTTGCATATAATAGGTACCTGTATAATGTAAATAAACATATTTAAAAAATACAAAAAAAAAAAAAAATACTTTTGAAAGTTCAGAAATAATATTCATCACTGATTAATTTTGTTAAACATTGATGTAATAGTGGTTCGTTTTAAGTGCTAGTCTGCATGAATTGCAGCAGGGTTGGCCAATTTTTGCCGAAGTGGAAAAAACCATGGTAAAAACCGTGGAAAAAACCACCCCGGAAAAAATAGTTTTTGCCACAATTTTTGCCAGTGGCAAAAATTACCAGTATTTCAAGCAGGGTTTTAAGGATTTTAATATTTAAATCATAATTTTAACAAATTAAAACCAGAGATCATGAATCCATCATTAAAATAATGCATTCTAAAATTTCTTTAAACTGAAATTTTTAACATCAACAATTAACAATTTTTTTCATTTTTAAAAATATTTAAATTACCTATCTAAAAAATATTCTTCAATAATTAATTACTAGAATATTTGTGTTTTTCAGTGTATTACATATTTTTGTTTACAGTGGGGAAAAGTCAAATATTGAGTCAATTATTGACTCAGCTGTTCTAAAATTTGACAGTCAGTCACTGATCATGCACTTTTTGGAATTGAAATGTAAATTGCAAGTAAACTCTCTCTCTCTCTCTCTGAATATGTCTTACTTAAGATTTTTTTTACTTCAATAAAATAAAAATATAATTTTGTAGTTTTGTTTTTATGGTTATGTTCAGGGACTGACAAAGTTTCAATATCTTAGGAGCCAGAAATAGTGAATTATTTCTATGACAATACTCACAGCAAAAATTAATAATATTTCATAATTGTATAATTAATGCAGGTCATTCACATATTATTTTACATTGAATAAATGAATTATTCAGTTAAAAATTTGAACTAAGGAAATTAAAAAAAAAAAAAAAAAAAAAAAAAAAAAAAAAAACTATTTTTTATTTATAAAGATAAAAACAAACTATTGGGGGGAAAAATCCACAGAAATAAATATTATTTTTACCTTTAATATAATCAAATATATTGAGAGTGTTTAAGTTTTGGCTTTAAAA
This sequence comes from Salticus scenicus, assembly GCA_963930645.1. Taxonomy (NCBI): domain Eukaryota; kingdom Metazoa; phylum Arthropoda; class Arachnida; order Araneae; family Salticidae; genus Salticus; species Salticus scenicus. Next base: position 7,066,696 of record OZ005656.1, read on the forward strand.
TACTATTTGTCTATTAATTTTTCAGGACAGAATTCCTTTAAAGAGAATCCATTTGATAAATATCATACTATTTAAGTTTTCTTGTTGTAAATTCGAACATAGTTTGCTTTAGATAGTGTTTATTTTATTGAATCTTGTTTAACAAAGATGTTGACATGGAAAGTACTAGTATAGTAGTAAGAAGATTTATCAAATATGGGAATTTATCTTTCATGGAAAAACATCTTTCAAAAACAGAAATAATTGTTAAATTTTTCAGAAAACATTAAACTCATACTATTCATTCAATACATCAGCAATGTCATCTTTTATACCAAGACAAGAAGGTGGGAGGAAAAACAAAAATATACATAAAAAATATTGTAAATGCACAAAAATTTTTTTGTCAGTCTGCCGTAACTGGTCACCAATGGATATTTATAGTCACCCTGGCACCCGGAATTTGTCGGACACTGGTTATATATATTATATTAATTAATTAATTATAATTACTTTTTAAATTAAAAAATCTTCAAACATTTTTTTCATTGAGGTGCCAAAGTGTAAAGGGTGAAAATTCAAAGGGATTGTGTTGTTTTCCACTTTTCCTAATTTTTTTCCATTTTTGCCAATTTTTTCCACTTTTTGCCGCTGTCCTGGCAAAAATGCATTTTTGCCGGCAAAAACCCAACCCTGAATTGCAGGATAATAAATACAAGAATGTTAACCCCCCCCCCCCTTTTCCAACTGTGTTTCAAAGCAAGGATTAAGATAAAAATTTGGTTTAAAAAAAAAAGTAAAAATGTTAGAAAGGTGAATTTTTTTGAAATATGAGATGTAAATTTCTTTTACATTAAAAAATCAATTATGGATTAGAAGGATTTGCAGATTATAAATCTGTGGATTACAGGGAGTTGACTATACCATATATGACTATAAAGAAAAAGTTTTTGATGACATTTTGTAATACAGTATTGACTACTGGTTCTTTTAATTAACTGGATGTTTGTTAAAAACTGCTTTATCAGAAAATATAAGAAAGTGATCCAAATCCAAACTATTATTTATTATCAGTTAAAGAAATAAAATTGTCTAAATTATAAAACTTTACACTGTTTAAATTGAAATTGATTTTTTTTTTTTTTTTTTAACTGGATTTTGAGTATTTTAGAACATAATCATCAGATAATGAAGATCACTATGGTAAAAATATCCATAATTATTAATTAAATATGTTACTAAATTTTTATAGGTATAATTTTAAAGTTACTTAAAGTTGTTTATAAGACAAATGCATCCATTGTATCTTACATATCTGCAATTTATAACATAAATTTTTAAGAAAAACAGTTTCTTCCATTCTTCCACTTGGAAGAAACTTGCCAACCCTGCTTTTTTCTGATGAGGATATAAGTTTTTTTTTTTTTTTTTTTTTTTTTTTTTGAGTACAAAAAACAATTACTAATTTATTAATTATTATTTTTTTAATTTATGATGCTTGCTTTACAAAATTTATCATTTTTTAGCACTCATTTTTAGGTGCATTGGACTGTGATTGCATTGATGGGGTGATATACACAAATTAAGAAATTTGATGTTTTTCTCTCTTTAAATAAACTAACTCTTTTTGCCCATGCACAGTAGATTCCTGATTCCAGGATATCTATTCTCTGAATCGATGGTGATATACACCATTCTCAAATAATGACAATCGTTAAGTTCCACTTTTATCGACTCCTTTTATTAATGAAATAAAATAAACCTTCCATGAATTTAAAGTGCCCAAATCATCTTTCATTAAAATGCATATACCATGAATTATATAAAAATTCATGAAAAAAATAATAATAAACATAAAAATCCCAATAGCAGTATTTTCTGAACCTATCTGCAGCAAAATAAAATTTATCTTCAAACCATGAAGGCAGATAAGATATCATAGCAATTCATAAAATATTTAATTCAAATCCTCATCAAATTCCTTTTCACTGTCCTCAATTTCATCTTTATTATGCGTTAATAATCGAGACTTCCGAAACAAAAATGAGACTGATGTTGATTTTCTCGTTGTTCGCGATAGATACCCCGCAGGATATACAAAGTCAAGGGTTTTTTTTATAGATTACCTGCAGGTTATATTATACACAAAATTACGGTAATTAAAATAATTTCATGAGTAAGACATCATTTGAAAGCTTTGTTGATTTGAAATTGAACAATAGATTACAGAAATTTCTACCACCAGATGGCGCTGCAATATTTTAAAATTTCAATATTTCAAATTCTAATTATGATTAAATTATTTTTAATACATTATTCGAATGATATTTTAAAGTACTTCCATATTATCGAAAGTGGAATTCAAGATTTCACCTGATTTACACATTTAAAGATTTCCTGATTAGGTTTTCTTTGGTATCTAAGTTACTAATTAAAATAATTTCATAAGTAATACATCATTTGAAAGCTTTGTTGATTTAGAATTGAACAATAAATTACAGAAATTTCTACCACCAGATGGTGCTGTAATATTTTAAAATTTCAATATTTAAAATTCTAATGAGCAAGGAAGGTGTTGTAAGTTATAAAACGGGGATAAGGCGCCATCGAGCAGAACTTTGCTCAAAGTCATAAATTTGAAGGATCATAACATGGTGAGCGAACAGGCTGTTTCATGTAGTGAAATGGGGCTTTATGAAACCCCCACCGAGCGGGAGTTTCATAAAGTCGGATTTTTCAAGGATCGCGAGCCAGCTGGTCGCCGAAAGCGGCTAGTATAAAATAAATATCACTCATTAACACATTTCTTTCAATAATGCATAAGATTAATGAAATTCTCACAACTACTCTGTATTGGCCGAATACTTAGCACACAAAGTACAGCTCTAGTTTTAGCCCCCCCCCTCTCTTTTTATCATCTGATTTATTAATTAGAGCTGCATCAAGTACTTGATATGTACTTTGCACTCAGCTAATCTGCTGAGTACTCTATATGCAGTCAAATTTTGACCAAGTACTTGGCCAATACTAAGTAGCTATAAGAATTTCATTATTTTTATGCGCTAAATTGAAAAGAAAAAAATTAGTAATAGTGTTTATCGATAATATAAAACTAAAAATTTATAAAAATATGTAATTAAACTTTAAACAGGAAACAGGTGAATAGATTGCCACTAAATGTAAATATTAAATATTTTAAACTAAATACATGAAAAAACCTTTACTGACTTCGTTGCTTGCCGTTAAACTTTTCCACCGGGTTCCCGGTTCTCGTCAGACGGCCTCCTCTGTGCGTGACTTGGACTGTTGTGATGGTTTTTACTTTTCTAAACATGGCGCCACATTCTGTCCGGAGCTACTGAGCCGCTGTCATTGCAAGTGTTCCTATTGGTTGCTATCTCAATGGATTCGCAGTACATTGCATAGTTATAATCCTCATAATTGGCTATTTTAGCTGTTTGTTCAAAATTTATATTAATATCTTCTTTGTAAAATGTTTTGGCCAAGGCTGTATTCTGACTTCCTGTTTTGATATCTTTTATGTGTTCTTTTATTCTTGTTTTAATTTTTCTCTTGGTTACACCGATGTACGAACCTGATTGGTTGTTTTGGTTGGTGTAAGGTATTTTGTAGACTCCCGCGGTTTCAAGAGGGAAAAGGTTTTTTCATGTATTTAGTTTAGTAATTCAACACTTCGTTTTAAATTAATATAGTTTAAAATTAAATACCTTACACCGATTGTGTGGAACGGTAATTTTAAAGGTTTTAAATGCTTTTAATGTAAAATTAAATATTTTATTTATTTTTAATTAAGTGTTTATCAGAATGATAAATCACCAACATCCCTTTACACGCCTGCTATTAGATGGAAATAATAATCACTTCAACTTTTCCCTTCAAAACAGGTGAAAGGTGTACACTGTAAAGTGAACATTTTTCTTGGATTTTAGTGTAACGTAAAACGCATCCATCAATCAATCGAACCGTTCTCGGCTATTGGCTAATTTTTCACTTTTCATCTCAATGTATTAATACGCCAGAGAACAAATCGTAAAAAAAAAAAAAAAAAAAACTATAGCACATTAAGGGCCGTATTCACCAACTTCTTAACACTCGGATTAAATCTCGCATCAGCGGTAATCACTCGATCATACGAAAATCGGTATTCTCCAACGAAAATTCGCAGTTCACCGGCTACTTTAACACTTCTTTTTTGATCCTCGAATATGGGAGAATTAACAGAGATAATTCTCGGATCTTTTCGTAACACATGCGTACTACGCAGCTTAGCTTCGTAAATATTGAACATGAAAGAAATATAAATTTTGTTTTATTAGCAGCAAATTGCTTTTAAAATCATTTTGATGATTTTTTTTATATTTTAATCTTGAAACACAGTCTTTAAATACCTGATTTTGAACAAGAGTTTGATTAAAAAATATGCTATAATTATTTAATGATACACATTTATCATTGTGTTTTTACTTAATTAAAATTGAATTAAGTTAATATTATTTCTGACGACATTATACTCTGTTCTGTCATGTCAAATAAAATTTTGCTGATTAAGCGATTTTTGCTATCAATAAAGATATATATCTTCTCCTTCATTTCCATGAGCTTAATCGTTAAAGATTTATTCACAAATTGATTTATTTTAATGGGTAGCATAGCAGAAATTTTAAACTTTTCAATTTTAACCAAATATCTTTCATATGATGATATAACTATAATGTATGAAAAATGCACCAAATTATTTTTTGTTGAATGAAGTTTGTAAAGTAGCACCTTAAATTACAAATGTGTGCAATAATAATATAGTGTCGAATTATCGTGCTTTTTTTTTCTGCCTGATGAAAGGTTGTACTTCGACGGAAACAATTGTTGCGTGTTTCATAATTTATGGTTTTAGCTTATAAAGTTTTCATTAATTTATATATTTTTCCCAATTTCTCATAAAATTATTTAATAAACTTGTATATTTTTTAACCTTTTTATTAATTACTACTTAGAAATGTACCCGAAATAACTACTGAAAACTGGTAAATAAATGAAACAAGGGAAAAGCTATCTTCATTTGATTGTTCTAGTTTAAAACTTATTCCAAGCCAAATTTTTAAGTAATCTAATGAGCTAACTAAAATAAAGAAAAATTAATTAAAGTTATTTAAAAATATTTTCAATTAAAAAAAATCACTAATTTTTGAAGACTGCTTGATATAGCGTATGTAATTGGTCTACAGTCAGGGGCATTGCTTGTGTGTGTTTTGGGGGGGGGGGGGGGGAGCGTAGTTCGGAGAAATTTTTTCTTTTATTCATAACAATCAAAATTTTAAATCGTAGCGTAAACAGTTGGCGTCTGCGTGATTATTCTTTAAAAAAATGTTCTACAGTAAAATTGATTCTTAATCCGTGCGTAAACAAGAGCAAATCGTGTTTTTCGCCGTGCCAATTTGCTTTTTACCCTTTCTAATCTTCAAATCCGATTGATTAGTTAATCAGAGATGTGAGTTGGAAATAGAAGAAAAGTCTGAAAGTATCAGCAAAACTCAAAAATAATTTAATTTTAGTAGTAAAAGAAGAAACAGATACACAAAATCATACTTTCTATAAGCCAAACTGGAAAATATATGAAAATAAATTATTTAGAAACAGTCAAAAGAAAGAAAATTGAACAAAAATAAGAATATTTAGAAGCAAAAACCTGAAAATTGTTTTTAAAAAATTAAGAAAAGTCTGAAAGTCCTCATCCCTGGTTAATTGAAGCCGAACGGTGAATCCGAACATCTATCTTCGTTTTTGGCCAATCAAAACGAAGCTTTTCTTTCTCTCCCAGTTAATCCATGGATCACGCAATCGGCTGATGGTGAATACCGTAGGAATTTAATCCAGTGTTAGCTTTGATTCTCGGATTTTCTGATCCATTGTTTAATCCTCGATCAATGAAGTTTGGTGAATACGACCCTAAGTGTTTATATTGTAGATATTAAATAAGGGATTTTATATTATATTTCAGGTAAGAAATATTATTTTAATAGTTTTATTATATTTTTTTTCTGTGTTGTAAATATACGATCCAATTTCAATTTTTGTTTACAATATTTGTGTCCAGTTGTAGATTAAAAGTTGCCGTAATCTTTGAAAAAATTATTTATTTTATACATCTGAAATATTTTAAGAAAAACTTAGTTTAGCATGCATTTAAACGTCCATGAAAGAAAGGGGCGAGTTATGTTTCATGAACTTGGCCATAGAGTATTATATTCTGATTTGTATAAAATCCTGTTAAGCAATTTAAACTTTCTATTACAGTTTAATTCAGATTATTTTAAATGAATTAAAAAAGTCTCACAATCAGAGATATCCTGATTTTTCTGAATTCTTAAAAAATTTCCTGAAATATCTTTAAATATCATTAGTTATCCTAAAATTCTTAAAATTTTCCTGCTATTATGCTACGTATTGACATTTAAACCACCCAAATTACACAATCAAAAGCCAAACTGGCTCCATACTGTCACACTTTTCTGTGATCATTAGATAAATAATACTAATTAGATAATAACTCCTTTTGCCCAAGTACAGTAGAATCCTGATTTTAGGGCATCTCTTCTCTGAATCGATGGAGATATCCACCAACCGCAAATAATGACAGTCGTTAATTTCAACTTTTACCGACTCCTTTTGCTTATAAAATAAGCCTTCCCTCATGAAATTAAAATGCCTAAACCATCTTTCATTAAAATATGTATACTTGTATACCATGAATCATAAAATAATTCGTGATAAAAATAATAATCAACTTAAAAATTCCAACAACAATTTTCTGAACCTATCTGCAGCAAAATAAAATTTATTTTCAAACCATGAAGGCTGAACCAAGTCTCGTATCTCTAGAAATAATATCAATTCATAAAATATTTAATTTGTAGATGCAAATTTTACATAAATTAAGACTATACAACCAATGTAGTAATCTAGAGATATAATGCAAGTGTATTTTTAAGCCTAAACATTTCTTTTTGTTAAATTCATCTACAGAGCTTTAAATAATCTGCTGCACCCGATGCCATGCTACACCGTTACTGCTACTAGGATAAAAAGCTTTAAGTAACTTTAAGATCATTTTTAGTGTTGCACCGAGTAGCCATGTATCAAATACCGAGTAGTTGTAAGAAAGAATAATTGAAGTACATATGAAGAATTTAGCACATCTTGAAATTAAAAAAAGACCTTTTGGACATAAAATTAAGTTAAATGGCAAACAGCATGCTTTCATGAAATGTTTCAGAACTTTTGTAGTGCATATACACAATTAGGTTCATCGTTATATTTGATACTTCCAGCTTAGTGGATACAATGGATGCATTTATCTTATAAACAACTTTAAGTAACTTCAAAATTATACCTATAAAAATTTAATAACATATTTAATTAATAATTATGGATATTTTTACCATAGTGATCTTCGTTATCTGATGATTACGTTCTAAAATACTCAAAATCCAGTTAAAAAAAAAAAAAAATCAATTTCAATTTAAACAGTGTAAAGTTTTATAATTTAGACAATTTTATTTCTTTAACTGATAATAAATAATAGTTTGGATTTGGATCACTTTCTTATATTTTCTGATAAAGCAGTTTTTAACAAACATCCAGTTAATTAAAAGAACCAGTAGTCAATACTGTATTACAAAATGTCATCAAAAACTTTTTCTTTATAGTCATATACGGTATAGTCAACTCCCTGTAATCCACAGATTTATAATCTGCAAATCCTTCTAATCCATAATTGATTTTTTAATGTAAAAGAAATTTACATCTCATATTTAAAAAAAATTCACCTTTCTCACCTTTTTACTTTTTTTTTTTTTTTAAACCAAATTTTTATCTTAATCCTTGCTTTGAAACAAAATTGGATGGGGGGGGGTAACATTCTTGTATTTATTATCCTGCAATTCATGCAGACTAGCACTTAAAACAAACCACTATTACATCAATGTTTAACAAAATTAATCAGTGATGAATATTATTTCTGAACTTTCAAAAGTATTTTGTTTTGTATTTTTTAAATATGTTTATTTATATTATACAGGTACCTATTATTTGAATATGCTTGAATTATTTATCATCATATATGAATGAGATAGATTAGTTTTATTAATATTGAAGAAATATTTTATTCTAAAATTTATTAGAAATCGTCTTTCCATTTTTATGTCTATTTATGAATTAATAATAACTGACTTTGTATCTGCAAAAGAAAACTGTAAACAAAGGCAATGATCTCTAATCTGCAAATTCCTATAATCCGCATAACCTGTGGACAAAACTTTTGAGAGTTAGAGGGAGTTGAGCGTAAAATAAATGAAAAGATTTTAGTAGTTCAATACTGCACTTTATTTTTCAACTTAAAGTAAATACAAACTACGGATTTTTTTTTTTTTTTTTTTTTTTAACCCTAGATAACTTGCAGGAAAGTTTAAAAGTAGGTATATTACTTATTGATGCAGTTCATTGGATACCAGCTTTGAGTTTATACAAAAAATTGTATCCTTATAAAAAAAAAAAAAAAAAAAAAAATGCAAATATTATGGCTAAAAATTCCATAATTATTATAACTTGCACAGTTTGAACGTATAATAATATGAGATAATATCTATGCAAAAACTTCTAAAAATATTAGCATTAAAAAGTAAAAACCCGTCACCTGTATGAAAATATAAAGTCATTAAACTTTTTGCTGCAAACAGCTTTTTGCAGTTAAAACAGGTGAGTAGATTGCCACCAAACTCTGTATAGAGACGAATCATGATATGAGCTTATCCATTTTAGTTACAAGAATTTGAGTATAACCATCTTGTATGCATCTAATATGCAATTTTTTTTTTTTTTTAATAAAAACTTTGTATCTATAAAACAGACAAAAATAAAATATTTTAGAAAAAAGAACCCTTATTATACTAATTATTATACTAATATTACACTAATTATTATACTAATATTGTAAAAAAAACTTTAGTTACATATTTGTTCAAATAAAAGTAAGACACTTTTAAAACTTTAAGAAAAGATTAATTTTTAATTTAAAAAATAATAATTATGAAAAAAGTAAATACACTAAAATGTTATTAAAAATATATTTTAATAATCAAAAATGTTGTTTTTTTTTAAATTATGGCCGCCCAAAACCACCTATCTTTTTTACTCTTCTAGAATTTGAAGATTAATGAAATATATTATGTTTGAAATGATAAAATATTTATTTTAATGTTCTCATTTCATATAATAACTTCATGCATCTTAAATTAAGCCCAAGTGTATAGGAACTTTTATATTCTCTAAGAATTATCTGAGAATGATTCACATATGAGAAAGAAGACTAATAATAAAGAATGAAGTTATCAGTTATTACGGATTTAATAATCCACTAAGCTGGAAGTATCAAATATAACGATGAACCTAATTGTGTATATATGCTCTACAAAAGTTCTGAAACATTTCATGAAAACATGCTGTTTGCCGTTTAACTTAATTTTATGTCCAAAAGGTCTTTTTTTAATTTCAAGATGTGCTAAATTCTTCATATGTAAGTCAATTATTCTTTCTTACAACTACTCGGTATTTGATACATGGCTACTCGGTGCAACACTAAAAATGATCTTAAAGTTACTTAAAGCTTTTTATCCCAGCAGCAGTAACGGAGCATGGCATAGGGTGCAGCAGATTGTTTAAAGCTCTGTAGATGAATTTAACAACTAAAGAAATGTTTAGGCTTAAAAATACACTTGCATTATATCTCTAGATTACTACATTGGTTGTATAGTCTTAATTTATGAAAAATTTTCATCTACAAATTAAATATTTTATGAATTGATATTATTTCTAGAGATACGAGACTTGGTTCAGCCTTCATGGTTTGAAAATAAATTTTATTTTGCTGCAGATAGGTTCAGAAAATTGTTGTTGGAATTTTTAAGTTGATTATTATTTTTATCACGAATTATTTTATGATTCATGGTATACAAGTATACATATTTTAATAAAAGATGGTTTAGGCATTTTAATTTCATGAGGGAAGGCTTATTTTATAAGCAAAAGGAGTCAGTGAAAGTTGAAATTAACGACTGTCATTATTTGCAGTTGGTGGATATCTCCATCGATTCAGAGAAGAGATGCCTTAGAATCAGGATTCTACTGTACTTGGGCAAAAGGAGTTATTATCTAATTAGTATTATTTATCTAATGATCACAGAAAAGTGTGACAGTATGGAGCCAGTTTGGCTTTTGATTGTGTAATTTGGGTGGTTTAAATGTCAATAAGACTTTTTTTATTCATTTTCAAAGATTACGGCAACTTTTAATCTACAACTGGACACGAATATTGTAAACAAAAATTAAAAATGGATATTATATTTATAACACAGAAAAAAATATAATAAAACTATTAAAATAATATTTCTTACCTGAAATATAGTATGAAATCCTTGATTTCATATAAATACTTAATTCTTCTTTATACGATTTGTTATTGCCCGGCGTATTAATACAAGATGAAAAGTGAAAAATTAGCCAATAGCCGAGAATGGATGGATTGATTGATGGATGCGTTTTACGTCACACTAAAAGCCAAGAAAAATGTGAAATTTTTCTCTTTAAAAAACTGTAAATTTATCATTAATAACTATGAAGTAAAATACTTATCATTACAAAATACTTCCTGATTTAAAATATTATCGAAATAGTTTTTTGACGAAATGCGAAATTTTAAAATCTTAAATATTTACTTTATAACAAAAAAAAAACTATATTTAGGTAAAAATTTCATTTCGTATATATACAATAAATATTTAAAAGAAACAATAAAGTTTCTTTCTTGCATTAAAAAACAAAATCTGAAATTTTTATTGACTGCATTCAGATTGAACCAACCAACCAACTCCAAGACCAAACCGAATAACACCTGTTCAGAATTCTGAGAATTATCAATAGAAATCTTTGCATCGCGTAGTAAAAATAGTTCGATTTTTAAACTGAGTTATAAAAAAAACAAGAGTTTTCCTAGGGAAAAGGGAGATGTCAGGCACATCAGATAAAAGCGATTAATATCATATATAAATTAAACTAAATTCGCTCGAGCCATATTCGAGAAAAAATTCTTACACATTAGGCCGTCCATTTATAGCTTAAATGAGCCAATTCATATCTCGAAATATATTGCACACAAAAATGTAATGATTTCAGGGTAGGATCAGACAGAAGGTGTAAGACTATTTTGAAATTATCAGAACATAACCTCCCATATTTCCTGAGATATTAAGTGTCGGCTTTCAGCGGTTTCTTTGATCTTTAAATTTGTGTATATATAAGTGTCGCAGTTTCGTTCGTTTTTCCGTTTCCGCTGAGTGTCGTGGCGTTCGTTTGTTTTTGCGCTTGCGTCACTTGAGACTCTGCCGAGTCTCTTGATAAGGAGCATTATCAATGATTAGAACTGATTTAGGAGGGAGATTTGGGATTAATTTCTCTCGGGCCCATTTCTCAAAAATCGCAGAATTCATTTGCCCGTGATAATCTCCCGTTGAAGCATTCGCTTTATAAATTAAATTGGTATTGGGTAAAAAACCCATTTCTCCACCTGCACATAAAACAATAACACGGCGAGATGCATTTCCTGTTTCTACAACTCCAAAAATTTCGGAAGACTGCCAACATTTTCCAAATGTGAGATTGCTGTCCACCCATGTCTCATCTATGTAAACGATAGGCCTTTTCTCATCTCTATATTGCTTGATGCTCCTTAAGAATTTTGTTCTTAATAAAACTATGTCGGATCTTTCCATAAGAATTTTTCTTTTATTCTGAGTTTTCTTCCAACTAAATCCGATCTCGTGGAGAATTTTTCTCAAAGTTTCTCTTCCCCAAGCAAAATTTATTTTTTCTTTGATCACGGGAAGCAGTTTCGATATTGTTGGAACTTTTTTCTCTGTTATATAAAATTCCCGCACTGTTCTTCTTATCACATCAATATCAAAGGAATCGATTTTCAAATGAGATGTAGATTCTCTTTTCTGCTTTTTTTGTGGAGAGCAGAATTCAGGATTTTCCTCATCGTTTGCTTGTTTTCTAATGTTATACACACTTGATAAAGAAATTCCTGTAAGCATGCTCGCGCGTTTCGAAGACTGGGTTATAGGAATTTTTACTCTCCCTAAACGTGCTTCTTCATCACACACTTTAATAACATTATAAATAATTTCTTTCGAATTACTTCGAAATCCTTTAGACTTAGATGTTCCAGCCATTCTATCTAATTTAAAAACAATTTTTTTCAAACGCAAGTCGAATTCACAAATTCTAGAACGAAAATAATACTTTAAAAAGAAAGAGTATGAAGCGCAGTCACTATCACGTGGAAATGAAGGAGAACGAAAAACGCGTCAAGAAAAACCCCTCCGCTATTAGTTCCTCCTCCCTACTAGATCGCTCCATTTAGACTCGTCTTTTTTGGCTGCGTGCCAATATTCCACAGAAAGCGATGTTGGACAGTAGCTGCGTACACAGTGACATCACACAACGGAGATGATAGCCGAAAAATACAATTTCAAATAATATGAAATTAGCATACATTATTGAGATGTTTAAAAGCATGTTCTTTGCAGAAAAATGTTTGTTAGACTTAATAATTATTGTACAGAACCAAAAATTTCCAAAAATTCGCTTAAATATCTAAATTATATGAAATTTCGAACAATTATTCATGAGCTACAACAAATGGTATATATTTTACAGGTATGTATGTTTTTGGATTATTTACAGGGACACACAGAAGAATTTCGTAACATTAGAATAAGTGGATAGATTTTTAATACGTTTATGCTGCATTCAATGTAATGAAATTAACATCCAATACCTGGTTGCTTAATTTTTTTTTTCTCTAGCTAAAAACGCATGTATAGACTAAATAAATGTATTTATAGGACCACACAAAGAATTATGATCTCATTCTGTAATCATCCAAAAGATGTCAAATTTCGTTCAAGTATTAATGAGTTACAATCAATTAGTAGTATACTTTTTATTGGTGTGTATAATAACTGTGAATCGTGTACAGGAACATGGAAAAGAATTTCGTACTATTAAGGTGTTTCTTATGAGTACATTTTACATTAGTTACACTGCTTTAAGCATAATGTATGCTATTAGTGTAAGTATTTATGAGTTAAAACGAATTAACACAAGACTATAAGTTACAGTGATATAAAGGGTGTCCACTTTTAACTTAAACGACCTTTATTTTTGCAACCGTTTGTGCTAGATGTGTACTTCCAGTTACATAAATGGTCAAAATTAGATGCAGAGTAAAGGAAAAAGTTTGAAGAAAAAACACTTTTACTGAAAAAATTATAAAATATAAATTTGTGTACAGTCTCCAAGTCCTTACATTCATATTTAAATAAATATTGTCCGTACAAAAAACATTACAGTACCACTATGGTGTTCAGTTTAACATAGTTATACTTAATTTAGCTTGATAATATTAACATGTGACATTAGATTGTTTAAAAGAATGTATTATATGGAAAATAGTAGGCGCTAAATTTGTAATTATTTTATAGGGATATCACAAAAGATTTCTGATACGTTATGCATTCATTTGGCATCAAATTTGGTAGAAGTATTTTTGAGTTACAAGGAGTTGATACAATATTAAAAGTTAGAAGTAAATTCATACGCATATATATAGATAGATAGAGACAGACAATGAGATAAAACGACGTGCTTATGAGTACAGCCTCCCTCAGATACGTATCTGTTTGTGTAGTGAGATAACCATATATAGATGTATGTGTATCTGTATATACAAATATATATATATATATATGTGTGTGTGTGTGTGAAAATATTTTTAATATACTTACCGAGTGAGCCAAAAGCCATTTAAAAAATATAAAAATATACTATTCAAAAAGTACTTATTGCAGCACTACGAGTTTTACACGTACACAGAGTACTGAATATTTTTAGTTACTTTTCTCTCCAACAAATTTTCTTTAATTTGAAGTATTCTCTCATATTTTAAACAGATCCGGCTCAAATAACGCCATATTGCGAATAATAATAAATCTGACTTTGGCGTGTTGCATATAATTTCAGATACTAACGAATAATTAAATTAAATATTTTTTTTTTACTCTATTAATCGTTGTAAGAAGATAGTTATGATTTTGTCAAGAGATAAGCTTTATTATAATAATTCCCAAAGCGCAACGTCTGACGACCATTTTATGAATGATGGTCATTACATTAAACATTTATAGTCCTAGTTCCGTTGTTTAATGTACTGCTCCACTGTAAAAAAAATAATTTTACAATTAAAGTGACACCTGACGGAGAAAAATTAAATAATTTGACAATAATCCTTTTGTTACTAAAAAAAAAAAAAAAAAAAAATCCATGATTTTCTGTGCATTTTATTGAAAACCACTTTTCTTTCAATACTTCTTTCAATACTTCAAAACTCAATACTTTTTGAGTGATATTAATGTTTATTTATTCTGTGACTTTTGGATCACCAGGTACGATTGTAAATATGCATGAATGTATGTTTTAATAATTATTTTCAATAATATGAAATAAATTGAAATTATCTGCTACTTAATGAGTAGTGAATCGTTGAAGTTTCTAGCTTAACAATCAAATTCAATATTATTTACATACTTAATACCCTTATAATGCAAGATGAAGATTTTTAAAAATAATTATTGGCAGTATAATAATATTAAAATCTCTATATGTAGTACAATAATTTTTTTATGAAATATTTTAGAATTAAACCTATCATTAACGATAGGAAACATTCAAAGTGGTAGAAAAAATCGGTAACTTAATCCATAATTTTAATAACATACTTTATTTGCTCTTTTTAGAAATTAGGTTTTTTTGTTAAGGATAATGCCGTTTGACTACACTAGGGTTTTAGGCATGGGAGTGACGACCCAAGTATGGTGGTCCTTATAAGGGGTTCTATACAATTATTGGAAAATTAAATTAAAGTGTATAGTAAAATTTGGGCTAATTGATGAAGAAAAAAAAATAATGATATAACACCCTAAAATGTATTGAAAAATAATTATTGTTACCATGAAGCATAGAAGGAAAAAAGAATGTGGGCATTGTTTCAGCATAAACGCTTCATCTGTGGCTATATTTAATCTTAATTTAACAATTTTGACTTGAAACAGTCGCTGCATATTTTCGCAAATTATTCATGCATATTACAATATATTATATTCTTGACTACATATCGTAATATCAATTTATCCTTATAAACCATATCATTTATTAAAAAATTAAGCATAAAAAAAAATAATAATAATATAAGAAATACATTTATTATATTCTCTTTCAACATAAAACTACAGATCAGATTATTATATTTTTTTAATATTTCTGAATTGAAAATAAGTTTAGTCAAAAGAATTTTAAGATAAACTATCTTTCATCATCTAGAACATTCTAGTGTTATTTAATAAACGCACTGGTTTATCCACAAGAACATTTCAGAAATGTATTCATTATGATCGATGTCCTGTCACCGATACATATGTCAAATATTTTCACACGTGAACCGTTTATGTTTTCTTTCAAGCGAGAAAGAAATTATTTTAAAATCACACATTGTCATTTCCCGTGTCACGGTATCTAATTAAGGGGAAATCGATATTCAGCATGTTTTCCTTGCGACAACTTTGATATTATTACTCAAGGTTGTAATTTTAAGTTTCTATCGCAAATTTATTGCTTTTAATGTTCTACATTTTGACAATAATTTTAGTTTAACCTAATGCTTAATCATTTTTTAGTAAAATGAATATTAAGGATATGTATTATAATAGGATTACTTACAATTTCAGATATAGATATTTCTTTCAAGTATTCTTTTTATAAAGACAATTTGTTTTATTAAAAATAAATAAATAAATCTCTATTAAAAAATAAATAAATAAAAGTATTTCTGTTTATTTGCCATCACTTTTTCATATATGAAGGGGTGAGATAGAACTAACAAATTTAATAATTAAGTGCAATTTCATAAGATCATACAGTGTATGAAAACGGATATCTGATTTTAGATCTTCATTTTAAGTTATTTTACGTTGTGTAAACATATTGTTTAGCACGTATATAATTTTTGGATAATTTACAGAGTTACTCTTAATAAATTCAATAACTTTTAAAATGTAGTTTTAACAGCAATTCTATAAATAATTTAAAATTCATTTTAATAATAAATAACATGTTTAAATATTTTATGAATAAAGCTACAATATCCAAACAGTAGGTTGATCGGTATGATAACAACCCTCAAACCAAATTGTATCTCAAACAAAACCTAAATACATCAAACATTAGAATTTCAATACATTATGTATGTATAAGTTACGATATATTAAAACGTGGTTTAAAGGTAGTATATGCAGCATATAATTTTTCTCGTGCGAAATATGCATATTTTAACTATTGTAAAAAAATTTCAACTTTTTAACGTTCATTATTTTTTTTTATGTTGCAAAAATATATTTAAATGTAACTATTAGACGAATATCTGGCCATAAATATGGAAAAAACATGGAATTTTTAATTTTTGAGAAACTTTTGGTTTGAAACATCTGTTTGTTAATCTAATTAAACTTAAATCACATTTAATTTAACAAATATAAATACTTTGTATATAATTATTATAAACTGCAAAAACTCTCAAAAGTTTATTCACGTCAAAATAATTGTCCTTTCTTTCATTAAGTAAAAAACTACACAACGATTGCATAACGAAACCGGAAAATTGCAGTTGCGCCTGTTGCGAAATTGCAAGTGATTTGTGCATTTGTCTTCCCATGAAAAATCATTTGTTAAATTTTAAAGTAGCGTTACTATCTACCGAACAGAGAAGAAATGTTTAAAATCAATTAAAACAAGAACATAATATTAAATAACTGCTGCATAAAAAATGTGAAATGATGCCAAAAGTTTGGTTGCGCAGCAAGATCAATAAACATTAAACGGTTAAAATGCACTATATATGCCCAGATACAATATCTTATATGTATCGTATATGTTAATCTTTAAACTGCAATGATATGTGTATAGAGATGTATTGTAAGAAACTGTTGTGTGAGTGCTAGACCAGATTATTAAAAGGAGTTTTAGCGATTTTTATCACTTTTTAAAAATATATATAATTAAATTTTAGAAGAAATAAATATTTCATGATTTATTTACTTTTTATATATTTATTTATTTACGTTTATTGGACACTACCTAACAATAAATATTTGGACACTTTCGAACTTAAAGTTTTCTTAAATACGGAGACAAAATTTTCACGAATCATCTTGAAACTTTAGGAGTATAAACAAAATGCTATACCGCATTTTAAGAGGAAAGGGGGGCTAGCAAAAAATTAAATAGAAATGAATATATTTTGGATCACTCTGTCAAACGTAATTCTTGAAATGCGTTTTTGTTGTAGTATGTGATTCTGAGAATGTTTCTAATTAAATGCATAAATTTGTATGAGGCTACCATGTATATTCATGGAAATATAACGGTTTTCTTAAAAACATCTGAAATAGAAAATTACCATTTTTTGAATTATAACACGTAGGGTATTGAACCCAGTGCAAATCCGTTTTTAGAAAATTTGTCATACTACATTAGACACAGCATATTTCAATCAGAATACAAAAGTTGTTAAATATCTTACGAAATATGAACATTTTTACAAAATAATTTTTATCGACGCATGCGCAAGCTTTATAAAAAATTCATTTGCATAATTTAACAACCAAAAGTATTAAGCTACGTATGTGAAAACCCCAAACAAATATTGTGTAAATAAAAAATAAATAAATATATAATTTATAAAATGATCAGTATTTCAGTTTTACTTAAAACAAAGGAAGGTGTTAGGAGGGTTTATCATTATTTATTTACTGTCTTTGAATACTGTATTACCATTAGGCATTGACTGGATCAAAATAAAAATGTGAGCAAAACCCTTTATTGTTTGTTTTTATTTTGGTAGGAACAGAAATTCTGCTATTCTCCCTCTGAGAAGTTTTTGAATTGAATTTACATTGGGGCTTTCCTATAAGTAGCTCGATACTTTTTGCTATTAAATTATGCAAATATATATATATATTAAGTTTGTAAATGCGTAGTTAAAATTATTTAGTAAAACCTCTCATATTTTGTAAGATATTTAACACTTTTGTATTCTGATTGTAGTATGCTCTATCTAATGCAGTGTATCAAGTTTTCTATAAATGGCTTTGCACTGGGTTTAATACCACACGGGCTAAAATTAAAAAAGTGGCTTTTTTTTTTTTTTTTTTGTAAATAAATTGTTGAATTGGTATGAATATATGTGGTATCCTCGTAAAAATTAATACAGATAATTAGAAGAATCTTCATAATCACATGTTACAGGCAAAGCACATTTCAAGAATTACTTTTTACAAAGTGGTCCAAAACATTTTGATTTTTCTTTAATTTTTTATTGATTCCCCCCCCCTTTTCTTTTCAGGACGAAACATTTCCTGAAATATATGAAATATAACGTATTCTTTTTACTTCCAAAGATTCAAGATGGCTCCTAAAGAAATTTTCTAGATACTTGATCATACGTCTAAATTTGAAAGTGTCCAGATAACGTATTTTAATTAAAATATAAACGTATGCAGAAATAAAATGTAAAAAATTATGACTCAAAAACTGTATTTAAAAATATTACATTTCTAATTTTATACTATTCATATTTTTTATATATTCTAACCTTATTATTTGTGCTCAACTATTTCTTCGCTGACACAAAAATTGATAAAATAATGTGATTAATCCAATGAAAAAATTTAATGAAACACGAACCAAGTTTTGTCAGCATTAAACATATTTATGACGCACGTACAATAAACCAGCTATTACATTCGCTCTAATTACTAAATACAAATGATATGTATACTTATCAACAAGTGAAAAATATCAAAAGTTTTTAAAATACTAATTTATAAATCTTAGTTTGTATTTGCGTTCTAGTCTCCTTTTAAAAAAATCATAAAATAAATTCTATTGTTATGAATAAATGATTTTAAACAAATGACACTAATTACCAGCTAAACTAAAAATAATTTCATCAATAGCAGCATATTAATCGAATTCAAATTTAAATTGCACTAAATGATAAGCTTTGTATTCAGCTTAGAATATGACATGTGTCGTTTCATAAATTATGGATATCTTAATCATTATTCGTAAACTATGTTATGGTTCATTTATAAGAATATATATGTTTTTAATTCTATGAAAAAATGTCTTATTTAATAAAAATCTAAAGTATATCATCCACCAAAAAAGGTTTTAAGTTTTAAATGAATCATTTAGATAACTGAAATAATTCTTGGCAAAATGTATTGAGAGCCTTGATTAACCTTTTTTCAAGAACAACTTCTAAATTAATAAATTTGTCTGTCATAAGATTGAATTTTTCAATTCAATTGAGAATATTTTGACTTAAAAAAAAAAAAAAAATGAACTACCAATAGTGTAATCTTTAATAACGTAAGTAAAATGATTGGCGACTTAGTATTAAACCTTTTACTTCTAAATATATCGCTAAGTGAAGTTCAGTGCTACTTCTAACAACATAATAAATGGTAATTTTTGCATATTGACATTTAATCTCGATATAGAGACATATATACCTGAGTGTATGTGTGTATTTAATGTATCATCAACTTCGTCATCATCAATTTCATCCTTTATTAATCCACTGCAGAATGAAAGACTCTCCTACGTGATTCTAAGCGGTCCTGATTTCTGCAATTCTTCTCCATTCTACTTTTTAAAGCTTCACAATTTCATCTCTCCAACGACACAGTTGTCTTTTCTTCAGTCTTTTATTATCTCTTGTTATCCAAAATATGACTTAGGTGGTCCATCTCTCATCATTTCTTCTCGCAAGGTACTCAGCCCAGCTTCAATTTAAATTCTTAACTCTAGAAATAATATCAGTAACTCTAGTTTGCTTATCAATCCAAGTATTTCGCTTTTTGTCTCATCGGGTAAATCCTAACATTCATCTCTCCAGGCTTCTGTGGGTTGTTTGAAGTTTTTGTATAGCTTTATATGTTAATGTCCAAGTTTCTGAAGCAAAAGCTGGAACATGCAAAATACACTGATCAAAAACTTTTCAAACACATTAGGAGGTTGCTATTTCTTCCGAATGCTCTCCATGCAAGTTTAACTCTGGTGTTAATTTCTTCCATGATGTTTCCATTCATCGTAAGGCCTTCTCCTAAATAAGTATAACAACATAGAATTTCCAATTCATCCATATCAACAGTGATCTTCAGTGAAGAAACAAAGGAATTTAACATAACTTTTCTCTTGCTGAGGTTCATTTGCAATCCAACGAGCTTGCTTTCTCTGTTTAATTCCTGAAGCAATTCTTACAAATCCTCAAATGAGGGGCAAGCAGTAGAATATCATCCGGAAATCTCAAATGATTTATAAACTCTTCATCAATTTTTATGCCTTTCTGTTCCCAATTTATTTATTTTTTTTAATTTTCGAAGTACTGAATTCAAGAGTTCGGGTGAAATTTTGTTCCCTTGTTTAACACCCTTTCTGATTTTTAATGCGGCATATGATTTCTGCAGTTTTAATTTAGCTGTTGCGTCTTTATAAATGTTTCCAATAAGGTGAATATATCATGAATTAGTATTAGTATTCCTTAATGCATCCATAATTGATAGTGGTGGTACGGAGTCAAAAGCTTTTTCATAGTCCACAAAAGCCACACGCAGAGGGAGTTCGTATTTATTATCCTTTTAATAATTTTTCTAATTATATGAATATGTTCGGTGGTGCTAAAATCAATAAGGCTATGATTCAATGGCTATGATTCAATCACTGACGATTCCGAAAAATAGCCCGTGTTAGGAGAGTTTTCGCGAAACGAGGAACTTTCATTATTCTGAAAGCAGTTTTTTATGATAATTGTTCGATGCAAATCCCAAAATCTTGATAACAATTATCAATATTGATACTCTCATGTACAATTATGAATATATAATTTACAACGTAGTAATATCCGATAGTTATCGGTGAAATTTAATATCACTGGCCGATGAAAACATGAAAAATCTTATTCGATATCTAGCTTAAATAAACGGAATTTCTAACTTTCTTTCTACTTAATTTTTAAGACTCCCTAAATATTCTGATAGACTATAGAAAATCTATTTTTAAATTAACAATTTTATCATTAATAATAATGATAATAATAAAGAAAAAATATTTTTGTAGGAAATATTTAAAACACTTAAAATCAAAATAAAATATAGAAAAGAAATATTTATTAATTTTTATTGCAGTTTGAAATCAAAATAAAAAGTCTAAAGGTGTTATCTAGGTTAAAAAAAAAAAAAAAAAAAAAATCGTTAAAATATGTATGGAAATATATTTAGTAAATAAATATGCGTAGACAATATTTACAAAAAATTAAGTTATTATTTAAAAAAAAAAATAAAGTAATAATAATAATAATAATTACTATTATTACTAAATAATTAAAAACCACGTGCGAAATAACTATTTAAAAGTGTAAAATCCGCTGTAGCTCGGTGGCTTTCATTAACTGACGAGACCTGATGATGTGCTAGTAAATAAGCACGAAACATGTTGTCTAACTGTTTTTTAACCTTTTAAAATTCTTTTAAATATTTTTAACGTGCCTTTTACAGCGGATTTTACACTTTTAAATACTATTATTATTATAATTTTCGTATTATGTTAAGTTAATTAAAGAAAAAATAAAGATGTTTTATGAATTTGCTTTTATAAATTCATTATTAAAACAAAAACATTTTTATGAAAGAATAAAAAAAGAAGAAAATATTGGGACTAATTTAAAAAAGGATATTATAAAAGATTAATTATATTTTATACATTAAAAAGAAAAAAAATAATGAAGTATTAAAATTTTCTTTAATACTTTTTAGAAAAAAAAACTTTACAGAAAATATATTATGTTAAAAAAGAGAGAGAGAGAGAGAGAAAGAGAGAAATATTCTTTTAAAAAAATAAACATTTCATTATATACACGTGTATTATAATATTCTTAGACAATGATGATGGATTAAACTCATAACGAAATGCAATTAAAATAAAAAAATAAATAAAATAAAAATAAGTAAAATATTTCAACGTATTTTGACAAATTAATATATTTTTTTCTAATTACGCAAGATTAATATATATTATTTTGCAGCAATGGCTGTATTAAAAAAATATCTTATGTATAAAAACGTTTTACTGCACGTTAATTTAACATAAAACGATATTATTTTTTTTAATTTAAAATTTTATAAAATTAACTCTTTTATAGATAAATTTTATCACATATTTATGTTACACATACAGAACTGCCAACCTTTTCAACTTTTAAATCAAAATTGACACCAATATTTTTAAATGAAAAATGTTATATATATTTCCGACGATTAATAATACAGGAAACAGCTTTAAAAATTTTCCGGTTTGAAGTCTCCCTTGAAAAACGGGAGACTTGGCACCTATGCACATATAACAAATAAAATAAAATTTATTTAAATTAGCTTTTTCTTTATTTTCTTCTATATTTAAGACAATATTCATAAAAAAAAAGTTCGACTTCAGGTTTTCGGTTGATTTATACGCTTTGCGATGTCCAGAACGCCAACTGATCAATTTTAGAGAATGTAAATCTGTCTTTGCGTGCGTGACAGAAATTTTGTGAGAACTATCTCTCGAAAAACTACTGCACATAATTGCTTACAAATTTATATATAGTTGCATTTTGTTATGCATTATGAGCAGAGGTGGCCAACGAGTGTACATATATATATATATATATATTTATTTATTTTTTTTTTTTTTTTTTTGTGGCCCACAAGGAGACTAAGGATATTTAATGTTTGACAACTTTTGTTAACCGATTAAAAATGACTAAATCCGTTCGGACTTTTCAATGTGAAAATACCGTTCAACGATTATGGTAAATAAAGAATCACACTGTTGTAATAAAATATTAATAGATCCATTATTCATTTTTTTTTCATTATAGCTATTAACGTATAGTTATACATTTTTCACGATTCTATCGTTAATTTATGAATGAAAATAATTTAAATCGATAGATTCCACATCGAACTTTCACCCTGGCTTCCACCGAAAAAAGTATATACATACATGGTTTCTACACTCACAAACATAGATACACATAGATACATGCGGTGCGGCCCACATAAATAAAATAGATTTCTGATGCGGCCCATCAAGTGTTTTGGGTTGGACAGGACTGCATTAGAGCATTAAATGTTTTAGTGCAAACCGTTTAAGAGGTGGCACTTCTATACTGCGATTTCTCCTACTTAACGGAAGGCTATATCTCAGTTTCAATCGGGTATGATCGATCAAAACTCAGTATTTGAGAGGGCTATCATGAAACAATATACTGATTCAATTTGGGTGAAAAACGGCCAATAAGCGACGCTGCTATGCTGGAATGTTTTATGTAACGAGGAAAATTATATCTCAGATTCTATTGTAAATAATTGAAGAAAACTTAATTTACCATTATGAAATACTATGGTGTCTGAACTTGGATGTATATCGGCCAACAGATGTCATTGTTATTAATCACCTTCTGTGATTCAAATGTCTACGTCTCAGCACCCGTTGATTAAATATGTATCAATGTAAAATTACCATATGTAAAATTTTTACTCCCGAGAAACTATGATTAAACTTTTGTGCATTTAAACAGCATTTGGCGTTGTTATGTAGAATGATATAACAGACAGTTTTGTAATGGCCACAATTTTATTTATTTATCTGAAAACGTTTAAGTTTTGGATTGTACAGCAAAACGATTATCCTGTTTTAAGGTTACATTTTTACTTTATCTTACCCTTACGGTAGAGAAAGTATTGTTTTAGGGTTAAATTTTCGAAAGCGAGTTTTTGTTATATTTACATGTTCTGAGGTCCCCTGAATACGAAAATCATGTTTTTAGCGAATGGTCTGTGTGTGTGTTATCCGCATATCTGAAAAACAAATTGTAGCAGAAATTCAAAACTCGGTATTCTAAATGTGCATCATATAGGGATACTACAGTAAGCTTTTCGTTGAGATGAAGCAAATGATTCATGTACAGGGACACTCAAAAGTATTAGTAACACACAACATACTAGTTATTTGTTGTTAGTGGATGTGCTTTACTAATAATATTTTACCATTTCCAGGAAAGCTGTTCGGGAATTGAAATAAATTCCTCCTAGAGATTTGGTAAATAATGTGTGTTTTAAGCGAAATATTCATGGCTTGCTCTTTGTATATTAAACGTTTTGAGGCTTCCTGATTACCGTAGTCAAGTTTTGTAACGTTTGATCTTTCTCTGTGTCTCTTAGAGTAACTTAAAAACGAATAATTTTAGGAGATCCAAATATTGTATTTTAAAGATATTATAAGTTTGTTGCTGGAAAAGTTTGATCAAAATTGATAAGTTTCAATGAATGTTGCGTGTGAAAATTGTCTGTATAATTTTAAGTAAACTTTTAATTTTAGTAACATAATTACATTCTGTATAAATGTAGCTGCATTAATGAAAAACTCACACATAACTAGTTATCATATAAAACTTTTCCGAAGCCAAATTTCTATTGTTTAACATAGGTATACATAGCAGTACTCGTTATCTTACCTCTTAATCTCCACCCTATATTTACAGTATTAATTTTCAGGGTAAGAGGAAGTCGTGTGAGTGACATACTAGATTATTGAAATTTAATTTATTACTCTACAATCATTTTCGTGCATACGAAGACTAATTAGACTTTGCAGCACAGAATGCACCGAATGAAGATCGCTGCGTATCAGCTATATCTGAAATCTGAAACGTGACTCAAATATAGTACCTGCGTACCAAAGCCTCCACAAAAACCTTTTTGATTCTATTTTGCCTTCGTGTAGTGATTGATCATCATGGCAGATGTAGATCAAATATATATATATATATATATTATTAAAAATTCTACAAAAGTATTTGACATAAAAACTTAAATTTTATTTTAACGCAATTTTATCAAATTAACGAATAAAAAATAAAAATTCTATTATAAGTGTTATTATCGATTTAAATGGAGTATTTTCATTTCATACTTGCAATCATTTTCCGCTAGATCGTCAATTAGTTTTTAATTAAAACTCACTAGATTCTGGTACGTATAATTAATTTAAACTTTTGTGAGCGGTGAGATTAATATTCTCACCTAATTTTAATTTCGAAGTATAAGATTTCATCCTGAAATTTTTCAACACAATTTTACGTTGTAATTTATTGGATAATCAATATCATTTCTTCTGATTTCCATTATAAATTATGGCGGTTTTACTTTATCTAATATATGAGCATAATTGAATTTCCCAAGAAAATTGTTAAGCTGGTTTGAAACTTAGTGCAGTAATTAGTGAGTACATTATTCTAATTTAAAATAAAAATAATGTTTTTAGAACTACAGATTACAATATAAATTGAAAACGAATATGTTGCGACGATTTCAAAACTTTCTTCTACATCATTCTGTATAACAGCGCCACTTAATGTTTCACATACGCAAAAGCTTAATCATATATCCACTTAATAAAGATTTTACTAATGTAGTTTGGTGGAAATTTAATCAACAGATGGCGAGACATAGCCGTGTGAAAAAACAAAGAAAATGAGTAATAATAGCGCCATTTGTTCTCCGATATACACTGAAATAACCATGCTAAATCAACACAGCTAAAAACCCGACCCCCTCAGATTTTTATGAAATTAGGCTCATTTATTTGTTATACTGAGAACTGAATGTATACTAATTAATAAATCCCTATCTCTTTTAGTTTTTGGTATACAAGGCAGCAAAAACGTGTAAAAAATGAAAATTTCCGAAATTCTTCTACTACAAATGTGCCCATATTTTCTTTCCTAATTAAATTACAGATAAACGATTGGTATCATTAGAAAGCTTATAATATAAGCTTACAAATGATTTATTACAAGTATATATTTTAAATCCTTTTTTAGGTTAAATTTAAACATTTTTAACTCTGACCTTCAATATATCAAAAAGTACATATTAAATTTACTTTTAAATATTGTATGTTATTTTTACTTTTATTATCTATAATTATTGCATATTGCAACATGGGACAGCCATGGGATGCTGAGTTATAAATTAAAATGCAACCTTCTATAAATATTTTCATAATATCATAACATTAAGTTTTACGCATATTTTAAATTTACACTAAAAATCAAGACAATATACATAAAAAAATATATAATTTAAAAACATTAAAACGCATTAAAAACATAAACATTTCGAGCCTTCTACAGGCTCCTTACCAGTAAAAACATAAAAAATGAACTCTGAGAAGAAGAACAGATCTCCTTTAAGCGAGTACAGCGTATTCAGCGGGAGCTGCGCATGCCTCATTAAGCTGTGAAAACGCGCATTAAACGGAGGCATGCACAGTCCCCGCGCTGAATACGCTGTACTCTCTTAAAGGAGATCTGTTGTTCTTCTTAGCGTTTATTTTTTTATATTTTTACTGATGAGGAGCCTGTAAAATGCTCGAAATGTTTAAATGTATGTTTTATGTGTTTTAATGTTTTTAAATTATATATTTTTTAATGTATATTGTCTCGATTTTAGTGTAATTAAAATTGAATATAACTGTACGATCCGTAATGATTTTTAAATATTTTAACTACACATATTTTGTTCCCTAAATAACATAGAGATACAAAATTGGTATGATTAGAAATCTTTTAATACAGACTTTTAAATGATGTATCGCATATACATATATTTAAATTTTTTCATTTTAATGTCAAACATTTTGTTCTTTAAACTTCAATATCTCAAAAAAAAAAAAAAAAAAAAAAAAAAAAAAATTAAATTTTGATTTAAAAATTATATGTTATTATAACGTTTATTATATATAATTACTGTATGTTTCAACATGGGATGGCTTTTTTTTTTTTTTTTTTTTTTTTTTTTTTTTTTGGGGGGGGGGGGAAGCGTACGGTATGTTAATATGGAAATATTGGTAGAGTTGCATTTAAATTTGTAACTCAGCATCCCATGGCCGTCCTATTTTGAAATTTACAATAATTTTAGATAATAAAAGTAAAACTATAATACAATTTTTTAAAGAAAATTAAATATGTACCATTTGAGATACTGAAGGTCAAAGGGCAAAATATTTGACTTTAACAAGAAAACTTTTTAAAATATATACATGTGATATATCATTTGAAAGCCTGTATTATAAGCTTTCTAATAATATCAATCTTATTTCTTAATTAATTAGGAAAGAAAATATGGGTACATTTGTAGTAGAAGACTTTCGGAAATTTGCATTTTTTACCTATATTTGCAGCCCTGTACATTAAAAACTAAAGGTGATAGGGACTAATTAATTGGTATACATTCATTTCTCAATAGGAAAAATAAATGAGCCCAATTTCATAAAAATCTGAGGGAGTCAGGTTCAAAATTCTGTTTCATTTTTTGTTGCTTTGGCATGGAATGACACAAATTCAACATTCGTTTTAATAATAGTTATTTTATATATCAATATTTGGGAAATTACACTCTATAAAATCTGAGAATAAGCTTTCCTGTTCACGGGAAGAGATTGCAGCCTAACAGCGTGATCTATTGGATGATATTCACCCGAATTCATTCAACATAATGTTTCATTATGGCCCTCTCACATAACAAGTTTGTACGGTTATACACAAAAGAACCTCTTATATAGCCTTCCTTTAAATAAGACGAATTACAGTACAGCAGCGATATCTGTTAATCGATTTCTACCAAAAAGAGATAGGCACTAATTTATGCCAAGGTTCAAATATTTATAAATTTATATGAAATTCTCTGCAGTAGTTTCTGAGATACAATTGCCACAAAATTTTTGTCATACATACACAGAGACAGGGACAGTAGACATGTTTTTAAATAGTCAAACCGTGTTTTGGATTTTTCCAAACATGTAAATCTATCAAAAAGCGGAAGTTAAATTTTTCACGATTTAAATACGTGCTTCCTTTGAATATAGAAAAAGTAAAATACATAATTGAGGAGCAAACACTCAAATCATGTTTTCTCCTTCGTATACAATATTTTAGAATAAACACACACACAAAATAATAATAATAATAATAATTAAACTTAAAACCTGATTATCGTTTACTTAGATGCATCACTAGTTACTAGGAAGATATGTAGACATATGTAGAAAGATGTGTAGACATACTATTTTATGTTAAGTTTAAAGAAAAATCACATGCTATTTTTTTTTCTCTTTTGACAAAGGACGGTTTGGATGTTTGCTCCTGGATTGTTAATATTTTTGGCTGTACTTTTGTAAATGCGCATAACTCTAAAATTAAATTCATTTCATTTAAATGTCACTGCAGAAAATAATTTGAAAATTTAATAAAATTCTCCTGAAACTTAAAGATCATTTTTATTGATAAATATTGATTATTATTTAAAATTTTATTTTTAAAAAATTCAAACTTATTAAACTTATACAGATTAATTCTGAGTACTAGCTATAGGTACTTTTTTACGTGATGTATTGTCAATTAATAATCTTATCGCTATGTTAATCGGAAAAGGATTATTTCGTTACAGTATTATTATTCTTACTTATGAACAATTATATTCTATTTTTGGCATTAGATATCACAAATATGTATGCATTCTCACTATGTTTGTAAAACAGGTACATTCTAAAAAATGATTTAAAAAACAGAAAACTTTAGTAACTTTCTTACGGAAAATTATTTTTTTCTAAAACTGCAAAACTGCTTTACAAAATTGCATCTCAGTCTGTTAAAAAAAAAAAAAAAAAAAAAAAAAAAAAAGACATATTTTTTCTGTAAACAGATAAAACTTGCAACCACTGTTACAAATTTTAGCTGGCAGATACTTATTTTTTCTGTTGTGCGCATGAAATCTTAGTAGAATTTGGAAACGCCAAGCAACAGTCTGTCGTGATTCCGTGGCTTTGAGGTAAAGTCTTTACTTATTGAACGGAGGGGCTCTGCTTCGATCCTGTCTAGTTGAACAGATTTTTTTTTGTGTGTGTCTGTGCGTATGAGTAAGTTATTAAATCTGTTTGTACGGTTACGGAAATACTCTATACACAATTTTCACGTGAGTGGGAAAACACCTTAGGAATCTCATACAGTATACGCTCGGACTGCATGTCAGCAATACAAGCTCTTTCAAAACTGCTCTTTCACTGTACATAAGCTCTTACATACAAGCTCTTTCACTGCAGATAGCATTGTGCTAAGATACATAAAGAAATAATCAGATCAAACAATAACTTTAAAATAGAATGGGTAAAAGCCTACGTAGGCATAACAGGCAACGAAGAAGCTGACAAACTTTTGAAAGCAGCAGCGGAAAAACACAACGAACAAAATCCGTACTACTTGGAGAAACCAATTTCCTACCTCAAGAAAACCCCCAAGAAGATAATTAAAGACATGTGGCAAATCGAGTGGGAGTATGGGTTCACGGGCAGGTTGACACATGAATATTTCCACACTGTAGACACAAAAACACTCCTCAGCTGTAGGCTCCTCGCACACACAGGCCATGGCGCTTTCCTAGCCTACCTTTATCGGTTCAAGAATAAGAGAAGTCCGGACTGAGCCTGTTGTGAAACAGGCACAGCAATCTACTTCCTCGCAGCCTGCCCGCTCACAAAACAATTCCATGTAACACAAATAACAGCGAACAATGAACAACTATGGTACAAACAGCTCCCCAACAATAAAAACGTGCAAAACAAGGCCAAACAAAAAGTGAGATGGCTCATTAGAAACACTGATGACATTTCACAGTAATGCGGTGGCGACAAAAACAAACTAGTCAATATAGACTCACATAGAATCAACTCTACCAGCAGAAACCATCCAAGGGGAACCGACAACTTCAAGAAAGATTAAAACCTCTTTTCGTTTAGTTTTAGTCAAGACCGTGGTCCATGCAGTTAAAGGGGCAAGTTCTAATTTACCACTGCGTTCCGGTCAAAATAAAAATTGTAATAGCTGAAAATTTCTGAATAAAAATTTTAAAATAAATAAAAATGTAAAAAATAAATAAAATAAAATAAATAATATATATATATATATATATATATATATATATATATGTATATCATATAAAATATAAAAAATGTATAAAAAATTAAAAAAAATAATAAAAATTTCAAAATTAAAAGAAATTTAAAAAATAAAATGTTTATATATATATATACATATATATATGAATGGTAGTAGACTAATCTTAGTTCATTTTTATTTAGTTATTTAGTTATTTATTTATTTACATCACAAACCTTGATTAAACCGAATAACACAATTGTACACATAGAACAATAATCTATAAGTTAAATATATATATATATATATATACAATAAAAAACTATATATATATTTTCTTTTTTTTTCTCCTCTTTTTATCTTATTTTCTGTCACTAATTCTCTCCAGCAATTCCTCTAGCAAATTCAGCCACCTACAGAGTATCAATAAACATCACTTCCAGTTACAGTGTTAAGCAACCAACAATTTGTATTTGGATTGGATCCTGCTCAGTACAAATAATCTTTCAGCACATTGAAATTATCCCAATTTTTTTTTCTTTTCTCTTCCGAGGGTGTGGCGGTGCCTGGTCCTCGTTAATCTATGCTGCATAGTCAAATGCTCTATGGCGTCGATACGCAGTCATCGGGCTATCAACGCGGGTCATCGTCTCCCCGTGGTGGATCAAAATTGTGATGGTCCCCATCTCTCTCCTCCCTTTAAACCATCCCTGCGTAACTCTTTTTTTTCTCCTCCCATTCTAGCCAAAGCCACATAGAAATCCCTCCTCAGTTCTATAGTTATGCATCTAAATTATATCTTCGATATCACTGTGGCAACCCAGAACCTATTTTATTTTATTTTCATTTTCATTTTATTTTTTACTTTTCACATTGTGCCTTCATTTAGCAATGTTGGCTTAGGTGTCGTTTTTACCCTTCCGCTTTTCCTCTCAACCTCTTTTATTTGGCCGTACACCCATGTGCACAACTACCTTCTGCGGTTCCCCCCGGTGTTTCCCCCCACTCAAAATTAATTTTTATTTATTAATTTTTCTTTTTTGAGCTAGTTGTACACTTAGTTCAAAATTTAGCACCCAGGTGCGTGCCTGTGCTCTGCATTGTGCTACATTGGAGATGCGGGTGTGCCAGTTGAGCTATGTGTCCAAGAAGCAGATGTCAGCAACTCTGAATCTTATTCACAAATTTAATTCATCAACCTGGAAATTAATTTTTGAAAGAATGGAGTAGAAGGCTGATGTGAGAAGTGCCGAGCTGGTTATCAGCCAGGGTAGCTCAGTGGTTAGGGCATCCGCGCGTTAAGCGGAAGGCCCGTAGTTCGATTCCCGTCTCTGGTATTTTGCACATAGTTGGTAAAAATCTGAATCTTATGTTACATTGATGAGCTCCTGAAGAAGCAGGGGAAGTCATTTGATGGTACATGACGGACCTCTTCTTGAAGCCTGAACGAAGTTCCCCGGACAAAGCTCACTTCTATGTAGCAACCAGAGTACAGTCTGGTAGCAGGCAATCGCTATGCGGTGATCTGATGATTTTTTGCTCCGGAGGAGAGCACACCAAAGCAGTTAAGCTTGGCTGTGACCAGGAAGGTAGGGGCTGTCCAAAGAGTCTTGACATCACAGAGTTTGACAGTTCCTTCCGAACGTTCTAGGAAATTTTTACACATGCTTTTTAGATGGGGGAGATGTGTTTTTGCTTGTTTTAATATTAAATATTATTTTTGTAT
Organism: Salticus scenicus; assembly: GCA_963930645.1. Classification (NCBI taxonomy): domain Eukaryota; kingdom Metazoa; phylum Arthropoda; class Arachnida; order Araneae; family Salticidae; genus Salticus; species Salticus scenicus. The sequence continues at coordinate 7,098,681 of OZ005656.1, forward strand.
GCTTTCTGTGTCGGAACACACAAGAAATTTGCCACTGGATTTAAATCGGTATTTCTGACTGGCTGGTAAAGTATTTTCACAAAACTAACATAAAATTAAAATCACAGAAGAATTTGTTTAAACTCCTGTCTTTTTTTTTTTTTCTTTTTTTCATAATATGTGCTACATTTATAAATAGAGCTAAAATGGGATTTTTTTTAGGTATGTGAAAAAATTTTTGGTTCAGAAATAAGATTATTTTCTTTAATAAGAAAATCAGGGGGCAAGCTTTTATTAATATCGTCGATGAAAATAATTTTAATTGTTTAATTTCTTAGGAAATGATATGAGCATAGCATTTTAATTCTACCTTACGAAGTATACTTTTATATTTTGTTTTCAATTTATAGCATTCTTACTACGGCTCTGCTTTTTTCCCTGACTATTCCATCCCTTTATTTATACATAAATTTACACTTTAATTTATCGTAGAAACATACCATAAAATATTGCAATATTAATATTGTGGTGGAAGTGCCATGATATAAAGCAGAACCGTAGCATATATGCTTTATAGTTTCACTTGAATACAGATATAAAATACGTACACACACACACACACACACACACATATATATATATATATCTTGGAATCTTGGAAACCTCTGGACGTCCCCTATACCTACCTGGACTAGGCCAAGTTTCACGGGTTTGGTACGGTCCAAAGGGGTTAAAACGCCAGACCACCGCATGGCAACCAACTGCTCTAGAGTTGCTAGAGCATCCCATAGAAATAAGCTGTGTCCGAAGAAGCCAGGATAAGACTGCAGACTTCTATCATATAGATAGGGCTTTGGCATTGCAATTTCGATTTTCAGAGTTTTTATTATTTTTACTATTACTATTATTATTATTATTTCTTGGACACTGTGCTCTGCCAGTACAGCCGCGACTTCAAGAAAGCGCAAAAGCATATGTGTTGAGAGAGACAGTTTCATGGACACAGGTTGATTAGATTCTTATTCTAAAACATTATAAAAATAAGAAATTTCGGTGTTAACATCTTTAAAATCATTAAAAAATTTCTATCAATCTCAACTTTTATGTTCTACATCGTTAAAAATATATCTCTGAAAGTCACACTTACGAATATTAAAATTATGCATACTAGAACGTATAAGTATAAAGTTTAGACAACACCGGTTAAGGATTATTGTTAAATATTAAAGATATTTCACTACGATTTAGAGAAACATTACTTAAATGAACATTGTAAAAAATTTAATCCTAATATTTTTTTATACCAATTAGGTATAAGTTTAAACTTGTGACAATACAGAGTTGTACTAAGTTATGTAATTCTCCTACATCTCAGCCTGAAACTTCTTTGACGTTAAAATCACGAATAATAGAAAATTAAAATCACAAAAAAAAAAAAAAAAAAAAAAAAAAGAAGAAGAAGAAAAGAGAGAGAGAGAGAGAGAGAAAGAGTGAGATTTTCATATAAATTAAACATGACAAAAATGTAAAATTTTCTACATGTACATAATAACAATAATTAGGAGATTTGCTAATTATATACAATATCGTTTTCTATTATTATTTACATTAGTTGATATCGAAAAGGCATTTTAGCTCCAATGCAGGAACGGCAATATTAAAAGTCAGAAAAAAAAAAAAAAATCAGTTGTAATTCACATACCCTCAACACGCTTATAAGTAGAAGAATTACGGCCTTTTCTAAAATGATGAGAAACCTATGAAATAGGCGTCATTAAAATTAGTATGTGTATGTTTATAATCTAAAATATCAAGTACATTTACAGTTATCGAAATATGTGTTACTTATTTAAATTTATATTTATTACTATTTGTATAATGTTGAGAATTGTAAATCATTACAAAATTTAGCACACAAGATGTTTATCGTTAATTCCAACTACATTCACAAATTAATTTTAAGTTAGGGTAAATGTTAGTGCACAGAACATTGTTAATGCAAGTTACATAAAAAAATAATTAATTAAATCAGTTATTGGGGATTAAATTTAAATTTAATACTCACGTTAATTATTAGTTATTAAACCCATTCACGCAAGCCTTCACAGAATGAATTTATACATACATATTTCCGAGTAATTAATGGTATTTATTGAAGCACTTATTATATTTGTCTAAATAGTGATAATCATATTCGTGTCTACATATAAAACACTTTTATTTTTCCAAGGAATTCCACATAAGGAAAAATAAATAAAATAATAAAATCCGGTTTAGAATTCTAAATAATTACAATTTGATAAGAAAAAATAAGCATTCATTATAGTATGTAAAGAATAATTTTCATCTTGGAAAAATAATTGAAATAGTCCATCTGTGTCTCCAATAGATAAATATGAATTAAGACAGTCATAAACAAACACTGGTCTTGTAAGCAACTCTTTTCTGTGTGTGTATGTGTGTTTTAATCTAATTTTACAAATTGTATCTTATTTTTCTTATTTAGCAAGATAATTTCGTTAGCTTTATTGCCTTATACGTTTATTGATTATGCGCTTGTGTTGGCAGTTCACAGACATTTTTTTTTTATTTATATTACATGTGAATATCGTAGTGATAAGTTTGTTGGTTTAAAAATACATTAACCGAAATCAATTTCTCCTTTTATTTTAACAATCTATAAATTTAACCTATATATTCTATAGATAATTTTATTCGTACATTTACTAAACAGTACATTTTCTTTACTTTAGTACATTTACTAAAATAAATTTCTTCTTATATATATATATATATATATATATATATATATATATATAATCCAGAAGCTTAGAACATATTCCTTGTGAATAAGCTTAAATATGCTCACATATGTTTAAAAGCTTTACTGAGCCTTAATAATAGTACTCAACTCTTAAAGAATACAAGCTGAAATTCCACTTCAGCTAATTAAACTTAATTATTGTAACACCTAAGAATTTTAACTTTAATTCGTAAATTTAACTTTTATCTGAACTTGGGGATGGAGTACCTGCTGTAAACTTGTTAGTGAATTTAGTAAGATAAAGTTAACGAGAAAAAGTAATATATAGTAATTTAAGTTAAATTTAGAATAAACAAAATTGAATGCAAAAATACATAAATAAAAATTCTGGTTTTACATCACTCGGCTTTCCGAACGCTTAGTAGTTAATGATTGCATAAATAATGTAAGAAGACATAAATAAAGTAAGAAGTAAAGTAAGTCATTAAATAAAAAAAAGAGAAATCTATAATGGGGTATTTAGGTATTTTTCTCTATATAGTATGGTATTTCAATTAACGTCATTGTCAATTATTCTTCGTTCGTTGCGGCTTTGATTGCAGAACTCGTGCCTACTTTGTTCGACTGACGAAGGGTCTAGTTTTCTTTCGACCTGAAACCATTGTTGCGAGTTTACAGCCTTTACGCTGTTTACTCACAGTTTTGTAATTATTAGGTCGTTGCAAAAGTTCATGCTGTTTTTTATTGCTTCATTTCATAAAAATACATCAAATCAAATGAAATTTTTTTATTAAAATACTGTCCATTACTTTCTACAACCTTTGCCCACTTTTCGGGTAACAAATGTATACCACGGCGGTAGAAGCTCTCGTCTTTGAAGGCAATAAAATGATCCGCTTAACTTTTGCAACGCCCTAATATACCGCCATTGAACTTCAAATAATTTTAGCCCAGAGATGATAATCAGGAGGAAATTTTTGTTGTGTCCCTGTAAAAATCTATAAATGTAATAATCACCCTGTAATAATCTTTAAATCTCACCAAAATCTATACAGTTCGTGTGACGGTGTAATATCATAGTATATAAATTTTCAGCTCAATCAGATAAGCAGATTAGACGCTATCACACTTTAAATAATTTGAGGCCATCACCACAATGATAAAGAATTTTTCTCTGCGTTCCTCTAAAAAACTGTAAGTGATTGATTCTCAAAAATTCACAAAATTTGTGCGACGTTGATCTATAACAAGTATATAAATTTTCAAATCAATCGTACCCGGCGTTTAGGCGCTATCGCATTTTGAAGAATTTGAGCCCATAGGACATAATGATAAAAAAAATTTTGTTGTATCCCTGTAAAAGAACTATACGTTCTAAATTTACGAAACTTTATGCACTTCGTGCAACGATGACCTATAGCATGTGCGTATATTTTGAGTTCAATTAAATAAAAATCTGTAAGTGATAGATTCTCCAAAATTCAAAGGGTTTGTGTGACTGTGATCTATAACATGTATATAAATTTTCAAATCAATCGTACGCGGCGTTTAGACGCTATTGCAGTTTTAAAAAATGTTGCCTATATAGACAATAATGACAAAGATTTTTTTTTCTTGTGTGTGTGTGGCCCTGTAGAAGAAAAAAAAAACTACAAACACCAGTATTACCATAATTTATATAGAAAGTGTGCTAGTGTCTCATAACATGTGCATAAATTTTCAGCTCAGGCGAATAAGGCTTTTAGACGCATTCTCCCTTCAAAAAATTTGGGCCCGTAGACTATAATGATAAAGAAATTTTCTTTGTGCTCCTGTAAAAAAACTATACCTGCTAGATTCACCAAAATTAATAAGGTTCATGCTATGGTGACCTATAACATACGTTCCAGCTTTCAGCTCATTCGAACAAAGTGTTTAGACGCTATTGTGTTCACTCACATACATACACACATACATCATCATAAAAATAGTAAATATGATTTCAGGTGTCATCAGCACGTGCAGAAATATTAGAATCTCAAACTCAGATCTTTGACATGATTACAAAACTTTACTCACTATAGTGTTCAGAAAGTAAAAATCGCATGAAAGTTTTAATAAATTTAATAAAGACTATTACAAAGAAAAAAGAAAGAGCTGTGGTGTGATTTCCTTCGACTTTCTGAACATTTATTAATTAATAGTTGTTGTTTTTTTGTCCCTGTAAAGAAAAAAAAAAAAAAACCTGAAGGGCTAGACTTATTAAAATATAGGCATTTCCTTCGACTTTGACCATAGCATATCTACTGACATTAATATCAATCAATCAAAGCTTTTAAACTTTATCGTTTTCAAAATTTTCAAAACAGCAGAAAGAACAAAATTTCGTATAAATGCACTTATTACTCAGAAGAAAAAATAAACCGCCTTTATCCAGTACAAATTAGTACTCGTAATCATTTTCTGAAACACTCAATTAGAAATATAGATTTCCGTGTTACGCGTATAAAGTAAACAACTAAATGTATGAAATTATCGACAATTTCTAATCTATACTTTTTTTTTAGGTGTTGAAAACATACACTATATTTTCTATCCTTTGTATGGCTAGAAATTCTCGCTTTGATTTCTAGATTCATAAAATAGAATTATTACGTGGAATTTGCCCTGATCATAGCACTTCGTCATTGACACCTGATTGCCTTCCTGATCTGGGTTCATCTTTCAAAGAAAAATCACCAAAACGAAATTTCGCAATCCTTCTTTGGCGTGTTCGAGCTGTTACTGCGTCCATTCTAAACACGTCATAACTCGTATAACTTACAATATCTTTATCTTAAGTGCACTTTTTCTTCACCCATGGCGACAGTTCTACAAGTTTGAAAAAACTAACTAAAATGCGAAAAATTGTGTGTACATCATCAATCAAACTTTAACCTAACTGTGTAAACCGGCTTTAATCGATAACCTGTTTCAGTCGATAATCGGCAACGCATAAAAATGCACGTGTTCAAAAACGACAGGACTTTCCCTTACAACTAAAAATTTAATATTTCCTTAAGAAGAAAATTACCTGCATTTACCATGGAAAAATATCAAACGATAACATTAATAAATAATTTGTAACTGCGTGAATTTATGAACGAAAAAGAAGAAGAAATTTTTGTGGTTGTTGCAATAAGATAATGTATATTAAATATTTCTTTAAATGATTGTTAAATTATATTATAAAACATATGAGTTGCTATCTTATGTCCAGTTCATTAAGACATACAAATTCATTGAAAAAAAAAATCTTCAACATCGTTTGATTTACAATTTAGCAGAGTCTTTGTTTAGCTGTTCTGGAGTCCTCCGTTTTTCTTAAGTTAATTTTGCTGTAAAGTAGATATGTATAAATCATTATAAACAGCATATTTGTAAAATGAGGTTTTTTTTTTTTTTTACTGTGAATAACATGTGTATAAATAACATAATAACATTCACTACATTTTATTCAGCGTGAAAAATAATGATTTGTTTTATTGGGAGTAAAGTCTATTGACTGAACTTGGGTCCTAAGCCTGAAGGTGAGGCCCTCCGTTGGGGGGGGGGGTTCTAAGGTAACCTAGCCCGTGTTTATGCAAGTTTCGAAAAATCCACGGAAAACTCCGAAAGGGTAGGTCAACGGGCGCGACCTAGGATTCAGCCCGGCACCTCACGTCTACCAGATTTGAGCGTAGAACCGCTCGGGGGGTGGTTCGCGCGTCAAAAATGAATTGATTGAAATGAGTAAACATTATACTCATTAAAATTTAACAAACGAATTACGTTAATTTAGCTAAGACTATCTAATATCTAAATACAAATCCTAAATTAAGATTTAGTCTTTTTGCAATGTAATGTATTCAAAATATACCATTTTCCCCCCAAAAGCATCTACATAATGATCAATTAGTTTAATATTATTCATAGAAATATCAAAACTAAAATAAAATACCATCAATTTAATATTGAATTTTTTTTTTTTTTTTTTTTACTTTCTTCTCTATACAAAAAGGAATAAACAGGTGTGTCACTCACACGACTTTCTCTTACTCTGAAATTTAATACTATAACTACAGGTTGCAGATTAAGAGTAGGATAACGAGTACTGTTATGTAAACCTGTGTTAAACAATTCAAATTAGGCTTTGAAAGAGTTTTATATGATATTTAGTTCTGTATAAAGGGGGCTACCACCCCCCCTCAAACCCTCGTTTTGTTAATGCACTTACATTTATATAGAATTTAATTCGGTTATTTAAAAATAATTATGTTTTTAAAAAATAAATTATCAAAATTATTATTAAATTATCGAAGATCGATGGTTCAACCATTCGTTTTAAAGGAATTAGCGAGTTCTTTTAAAAGATACCCATCATGAAAATTACTCACCTCGAGGAGGGAAGGCGGGATTCCTACCTACACAAATTATTTTTCCCTTTAGACTATCTCTATTAAATATATATATATATTCGTTTCATTTGGTTTAGTGCAGTCTATAGATTTTAAACTCTACTTAACTGCAATTTCTCCCATAGACGTAATGTATTTGAATGTTTTTGAGTGTCCATGTACACGAACCATTTGCTTCATCTCAACGAAGAGCTTACTGTAGCATTCCTATATGATACCCATTTAGAATACCGAGTTTGGAATTTCTGTTATTATTTGTTCTTGAGATATGCTGATAACAGGCACGCAGACATCCATCCACACAGACAGACACACAGACCATTCTTTAAATACATGATTTTCGTATTCGGGGGACCTTAGAACATGGAAATACAACAAAAACTCACGTTCGAAAATTTGACCCTAAAACAATACTTTCTCGATCCTATGGTTAAGAGAAAGTAAAAAACAATATATATATACAGGGTGCATAGGAAAGTCCCTTTAACCTGAAAATGCTTGCGAACGGAGAGTGCTACAGCCACGCAAGTGAGGTAACGGTATAGTAAAGTGACTATGCCCGACATAATGCAAACGACAGCAGCGCCCCTAGTTGCGAAATTTGGAAGTTAGCCATTGCAAATCGAAAACGAAAACAGATAGAACAAAATTTCCAATTAGAAAGTTTTAGAGCATAAATTAATTAGTACGAAACGATATTTGGTTTACACGGATAAGATAAATTGGCGCCTGTATACTCCGTAATCTATGCGCGACTGTTCTACTCTACATATTCACATTTCGGAAATGTAGCAGTGTGAAAATGCAGTTTGTGACTTTGTACTGTACTGTAATGTCTGAAAACTTTAATTTCCAATGCATTTAAAATTTTAGTTTAAAAGTTGTTCGCACTCGCTTGATACAAACAACATAATCTCATAGCATAAAATTATTGATGGCAGACGATAATTTTATTCCTAATGTGCGAGCGCTTTCATTTTAAAAATTTTATTTACTGTATTGTGGCATTTTCAATCGTTGCCTAGCGACGGGTAGAAAATGTGTGTTCTTTTTTGAAAGTGACAAAACAAATGGAATGTTGAATGATCCTGAATGATTGAGATCCTACAAAAGATACATTTCTTAAAAATAAACGTTTGGATTTAGAATTTTGGAGCTGTGTGAGAATGTCAAGCGTCACTAACTTTCAATATTGCGAGATGGTGCTTATTTATGGCGAATATCAACGAAACGCAACGCATGCTGTACGGGAGTATGCCGTTCGTTTTTCTGGTGGGCCACATCCAAGTGCAGGTACCATCGCAAATGTAGAGCGACGGCTCATGGAGACAGGAAGCATTAAAAGTCGTCCGCGTTCTGGCAGACCAGTGAGTGCAGGTATGCGTATACCACCAGAGAGTATTTTGGCATAGGCACTAGCCCATCCACACAGCTGTACAAGAGAAATCAGCACGGCTTGTGGCTTAACACGGTCCCGAGTATGGCAAATACTGCATAGTCAACATGCACATCCCTATCATGTCACTCTGCAGCAAGAACTGTTGCCACGGGATAATGAGCGTCGATTTGATTGGTGCAACTGGGCATTAAATAGCGTTGAAGATAAATCAGATTTTTTGTCCAACATTGTTTGGTCGGACGAGGCACTGTTTCAGCGTACCGGAGTACTAAACCGACATGATGCCCACTACTGGGCGCTGGAAAATCCCTCGTGGGGACTATCCACAAAACACCAAGTGCGCTGGTCCATTAATGTGTGCGGCGGTATCTGGAAGGATCGCTTACTGGGACCTGTGTTCTACGAAGGCACATTAAACGGACAGAGATACCTCCAACTATTACAGGATATCATACCCGACTTTTTGGATGATATTCCGCTGTCCGCATTACGGGACATGTGGTTCCAACATGACGGTTGGAGTGCAAAGCTTTCTAAAAGATTGATTTGGAGAACAAATTATTGGGTATGGTAGTAGTATTGAATGGCCTCCACGATCGCCGGACCTGAGTCCGATGGATTTCTTCCTGTGGGGTTAGATAAAAGATCAGGTTTATGCAACTCCACATACAAGTCTGCTGGATCTACGTCATCGTATTACAGATGCTTTCAATAGTGTAACACCTTTCATGCTGAGAAATGTGCATGCAGAATTACTCACACGAATACGAACGTGTATTGTGAGCAATGATGAACTTTTCGAACATTCTCAACATTAACTTTTTATCACTATGAGACTTAGAGTTTAGTTTACCTATTTTGTTTTTGTGTGTGATGTTATCAAAATGTATTGATGTAAGTACATAGTATTTATTCATTAAATTGTGCATATTTCTTCTTTCCTCTGTCTATTCCTTTCAAATATTTACACAAAAGGGAATGCATCGATTTTGGATATTTCTTGGGGTATATAGGCGCCAATTTATCTTATCCGTGTAAACCAAATATCGTTTCATACTAATTAATTGAGGCTCTAAACTTTTCTAATTAGAAATTTTGCTCCATCTCTTTTCGTTTTCGATTTGCAATGGCTAACTTCCAAATTTCGCCACTAGGGGCGCTGCTGTCGTTTGCATTAGGTCGGGCATAGTCGCTTTACTATACCGTTACCTCACTTGCGTGGCTGTAGCACTCTCCGTTCGCAAGTATTTTCAGGTTAAAGGGACTTTCCTATGCACCCTGTATATATAAATATATATATGAAAGAAAAATCGATAACTTATTTTAAATTATCGCAGATCGATGGTTCAACCATTCGTTTTAAAGGTATTGGCGAGCTCTTTTGAAAGATACCCATCATGAAAATTTATTCCCCTCGATGGGGGACTTCCACCCGGGGGGGGGGGGGCGAGCTCCTACAAACACAAAAAAAAGTTTCCCAGTTAAATATCTCTATTACAAAAAATATATAGTCGTTTCATTTGGTTTAGTGCAGTCTATAGATGTTAAACTCTACTTACCTGCAATTTCCCCCATAGACGTAATGTATTTGAATACTTTTGAGTGTCCCTGTACACGAACCATTTGCTTCATCTCAATGAAAAACTTACTGTAGCATCCCTATATGATACCCATTTAGAATACCGAGTTTGGAATTTCTGTTACTATTTGTTCTTGAGATATGCTGATGACAGGCACACAGACCATTCTTTAAAAACATGATTTTCGTATTCAGTGGACCTCAGAACATGTAAATACAACAAAAACTCACGTTCGAAAACTTGACCCTAAAACAATACTTTCTCGACCCTATGGGTAAGAGAAAGTAAAAAACAATATATATATATATATATATAAATATATACATATATATATATGAAAGAAAAATCGATAACTTTATTTTAAATTACCGCAGATCGATTGTTCAACCATTCGTTTTAAAGGCATTGGCGAGCTCTTTAAAAGATACCCATCATGAAAATTTACTCCCCTCGATGGGGGACTTCCTCCCGGGGGGGGGGGGCTAGCTCTTACTTACACACACAAAAAAAAAAATTCCCAGTTGACTATCTCTATTACAAAAAATATATTTTCGTTTCATTTGGTTTAGTGCAGTCTATAGGTGTTAAACTCTACTTACCCGCAATTTCCCCGCAGACGTAATGTATTTGAATACTTTTGAATTTCCCTGTACACGAACCATTTGCTTCATCTCAACGAAAAGCTTACTGTAGCATCCCTATATGATACACGTTTAGAATAACGAATTTGGAATTTCTGCTACAATTTGTTCTTGACATATGCTGATAACAGTTTCACAGACATCCAATCCACACAGACCATTCGCTAAAAACATTTTCGTATTCAGGAGACCTCAGAACATGCAAATACAATAAAAAATCACGTTCGAAAATTTGACCGTAAAACAATACTTCCTCGACCCTATGTGTAAGAGAAAGTAAACTAGTTGGCATAGGTGGACTCTGCTCAGTTCCCCATCATATTTATATTTTTAGAAATTTCTAGTGCGAGACATATTATAATCATGTTAAAAGAAATGAATTTGACCAAAGCTTGATACAGTGACAGAATGAAATCCCCGCCTAATAGGCTATCCACCGTTCACTTCGATATAATTGTCTTATTCTAATTTATTAATTTATTTTATTAGGGTCATTTCCGTTGTTTAGTTTTCATGCTACTATTTCCAATGCAATAAACTTCAAAATTCATATTTATATGAAATATTTACAATTTCGCTATGTTGATGAAATCGTAAATTACGAATAATTTACGAATATTTCCTAGTAGAATATTTGTATTCAATCATCTTCCAACAAATATCATAAACTTAATTTTGAAGTTGTCTAATGTATTTAGGATCCTCAAAATGGAAATTTATGCTCAATTTTGCCTTATTCTGACATGTTAAGTAAATCGTAAATTCCAAAAAACTTACGAATTTTTTTAAATTGGAAAAATCATAGTCTATGATATTCATGCCAGTATCCTAAATAATATTTCGAAAGTGGTTTGACATTTTTACGATGAAAATATCCCTCAAGATTGACGTTTATGTGATATTTTGCTCTATTCTGACATGTTAAGAAATTCGTAAATTTCCAATAACTTACGAAATCTTTATATTGGAAAATTCATAGTCATTAATATTCATGCCAGTGTCCTAAATAATATTTCAAAAGTAATCTGACATCTTTACGATGAAAATATCTCTGAAAATTGACGTTTATGTGAAATTTTACCCTATACTGCCATGTTAAGAAATTCGTAAATTTCCAATAACTTGCGAAATTTTCAAAGTAGCATATTTATAGTTACTGATGTTCATTCCGGTATCCAAACTGATATTTTGAAACTGGTCTGACATTTTTACAGTAAAAAGTTTCCATTTAATGCACGTTTAAGTGAATTTTTGTCCTATTCTCCCATGTTAAGAAAATCGTAAATTTCTAATAACTTACGAAGTTTTTAAATTCGAATGTTGCAAATCAATAGGGTTCTTGCCAGTGTCGAAAGTAATATTTTAAAACTGATCTGACCTCTCTGCGACAATTTGTTCTTGAGATATCGTGTACACAGACTAACAAACTAACGGACTGACCCACTAACAGACTAACACACTAACACACTAACACACTAACATACACCCTACAGACAGACACCATAGAAATTTTGTCATTTTCGGATTCCTCACACCTGAAAACGTGTAGAAAAGTCAAAAAACCAAGGTCGAAAATTTTCACGATTACCTAAGTTCCCCATACCTATAGTATGATGGGGAACTAAAAAATATTGGACATGTGAAATTTTTTTATGCATTTATAGGTTTTGAGACGTATGGAACACGATTTAGCCATTTTTGGAAAATTGCAACGAAAACTGTCAAAATTTCACGATTTCTCATACGATTTCTCATACAGAATCGACAAGGACATACCCTCTACGGTTTCGGAGGTTTAAACAACACTTTTTTTTTTTTTTTTTTTTTTTAACGATATATATATATAATATAGCATCTCCCTAAACATTACGATTAATTAATCGAGAAAAAAAAATCTTTTACGATGAAGAATTTTAATAATAGCGGCATGTGCTGCAACCAATTAAAAGAAGATTAGTTTGGATATCTCAAAATAAAATTATTTTTATTTAAAAGAAGTCCACGTTTGGAAAATGTTTTGTCTTTTAATAATTAAGTCATTAATCCTCTGTCATATATAAATGCATTTATGTCAGAAAAAAAGTGGATGAATAAAAAAAAATAAAAAAAATAAGACGTAATACATTATTTTAACATTTTTTTTCTCTTTCTTAAGGGAAAAAAAATTCATTTACATTAAAGGTTTTTTTATTTTAAATATGCTTGTTTAATACTTATATTATTATTATTATTATTATTTTGTGTGTGGTTGTTCATATAAATAACAAAAATATTTTTGAGAATGTTTCATATAACTGGTAAACTCTATCTCCCCTCTCTTCGTTTCTCATATATATATATATATATATATATATATATATATATATATATATATATATATATATATATATATATATATATATATATATCTTTATATATATATTTCTTTTGTGCGTGTGTATGTCACTGAACTCCTCCTAAACGGCTGGACTGAGTTTAATGAAATTTTTTGTGTGTCTTCAGGTGGATTCGAGAATGGTTTAGATTTACAAATGAAAGTTGTAACTTAATTAGTTCTTTCTTAATTAATTTTTAACCAACTCTTTCAACAACTTTTCCACCTAGATGGCGTGAGTTGTCGTAAACACGATGTCAGAATTTATTTAATGTTGAAATGAAAAATGAATTTTTAACCGTATCTTACGAAGTGATTAAAATATTTTTTCAAAGTTAATATTTTAGAATCGTAAACACGATGTCAGAATTTATTTAATGTTGAAATGAAGAATGAATTTTTAACCGTAAGTGTTTAAAATATTTTTTCAACATTAATATTGTTAAAATGTTAAAATTAGTTAAAATGGTATATTCTTTTTAAAAATTCGTCAATATCCGACGGAGCTTTTTTATGTTAAAATGAAAAATGAATTTTTAGGCCATTATTATTTGTGCAGATGGAAAATGTACTAAAAGTTTTCCGAAAAATTTCACGCTCACAAATGTTGACGGATATCCAATATATCGTCGAAGAAATCCCGATAATGGCGGACAATCTTATCATCTATGGCGGTCATCTATGTCAACAACATAGATATTGACATTGATAACCGTTGGGTGGTCCCATATTCGTCTCTGCTGAGCAATACATTCAATGCTCATATTAATAGCAAGAAATTCAAACTTCTTCACACACCATAAATTTTAAATCCGCCCAACCGGTTTCGAAAGGACGTAGCCTTTCTTCATCAGGTGCAAACACTTGCAACTGCCTTGGAGGCAAAAGCAAGACTGAAAGCAGGACAAAATCCAGAGGGGGAGGAGCAACACAAACAACCAATGGGAAGCAACATGCAGGACAGGACCAATCAGAGAGGAACACACGTACACACACACCACAAAATGAGGAGGGAGGAAAGAAGTAAACAATTATTATTTTTTTTTTTCAATAATATTAAACTAATAAGTAAATTTAATAAAATTTATCCGTTAATTATTTTTATTTTTATTTAAATTAGAATTATTTTATTATAAATAATATGATGTTATAAACATAATGAAGGAGATTATTTAATTGAATTAAACAAATTTTTCCAGGTAGACAGCAAAGTGGAATCAGATTTTTCATTGACAATTTTATCACGATTAAGGTAAATAGCTAAATTTTCTAAAAAATCCAGTTCGGAAACGTGTTTGGCATGAAAGATAATTTTGGCACTCTTAAAATTAAAACTATGATCAAATTCCTAACTGTGCTTCGCAATAGAAGATTTAGAAATTTCTTGATTAACAACATACCGAGAATGTTCACGTAAACGACATTCAAGATTTCTTTTAGTTTGACCAATATAAGATAAATCACAGTTATTACAGGGGACATACCCCATTTTTGAAGCACAGGAACAGGGGATTTGGTTGAAGGGAATTGGAATTTATAAATAAAATCCAATAAATTCCAATTCCCTTCAATTTAGCCGTCCATCTTGAAAATGGCCAGCGCGTATATTTCACGAGCGAGACAGCGATTGATCGTGCTATAAATCCACCAAAAACTACACTCACCGAATTTTTTTAATTGTGTAAACGTGCGGATGCTTTTGGTGCTTTTGCACGGACATTACTCTATTCAGAAGTACCAAGCTATTTCACATGGGCTCCAACAAAAAAAAAAAAAAAAATGCCCCGCAAGCAAGGCACACCGATTGATGCATGTCCCGGTTTATTCAAATCAAACACCTTGGGACGAGTATTTACAGTCAATCCAAGGCAGACTGAGTGCTTTTATCTTCGACTGTTATTAGCTAATGTCATCGGCCTTTTGTCATTTCAAGATTTACGTAAAGAGAATGGACAACAGTATCCAACGTATAAAGATGCATGCCTTGCACTCGGTTTGCTGGAAGACGACAACCAGTGGGAGTGTATGCTTGCTGAAGTAGGACTGAACTGTACAGCAAAACAAATTCGTCTACTATTCGCTATAGTGTTGACTACATGTTTCCCGGCCCGAGCAGAGACATTATGGGATAATCACAAAGATTCAATGACTGATGATATATTGCATCAACATCGTTCACGGTGCAACGATATAACGATAGTATTCAGTGACGCTATGTACAATGAAGCATTGATTGCTATTGAAGATCTTTGCATTATCATTGCCAACTTACCACTCAGTCATTTCGGTATGCATTCAACAAATCGAAATGCATCAGATTTAATAAGCACTGAATTGAATCGTGAACTACAATACAATACTGTAGAAATGGCAGCGATTGTTGCTCGCAATGTCCCACTAATGAATGAAGAACAAAGAACCATTTACGACCGGATCATGCTCGCAGTTTTGGCAGGACAAGGTGGATTCTTTTTTTTTTTTTTTTTTTTTTTTTTTGGGGGGGGGGTACACCAGGTGGAACTGACAAAACATTCCTTATTTCGCTAATTCTCGCCGAAATACGATCAAATAATGGCATCGCATTGGCTGTTGCATCATCTGGCATTGCAGGCAGAACAGCTCATTCATTATTTAAACTGCCACTAAATATTCAAAATAACCCAGACGCAGTGTGCAACATAAAAAAACAATCGTCCATGGCCACAGTGCTGAAATAGTGTAAAATTCTTATCTGGAATGAATGCACTATGGCACACAAACATTCGATTGAGGCGTCGAACAGGACATTGAAAGATATAACTAGTGGATCTGCAGATCAGGAGCCTCAACGTCCTATTTCCATCAGACATTTTTCAGTAGGTCATTTTTATTTATTCCTTATTATATAATAGTATATATTGATTCGATCAACTTATTACCATAATCAGATACATTCCTGAGGGGGCTGCCGCCCCCCTCAACCCCCCGCTGTATCTCTCTTTGTATACCTATTTGTATATCATATAAAGCGTTACGGAATTGTAAATAATTGCATTTATTTTTGTATAAATTTTTTCAAAGAGGCTTAGTAAGTCGATAAAATGCTAATTTTGTGCGTTTCTAGTCGTTTTAGCGTTAAAATAGCCTAATTTTCATTTAAAAACGCATTAAAAAGCACCATTTAAGGGAAGAAATTGATTTGGCGCCAAATTTGGCGACTGTTTCCCTCCTTGGCGATTTTTTGGCGACCTTGGCGAGAAAATCCTTATTAGGGATATACCAAATATGGAAGCTCTAATCTCATTGGCTGATGAGATACGATAATTTTCCAGAACAGTCTGTGTATGATAGAATAGTATAAAAGGAGCATTTTTTTAGCCAAGGCGGCCAATCGCAGATCTGTGTCAGTTTCGTCAAATGCTTGCTTTGCTTTGAGCCTCTTTGAATGAGACTTGCTTTATGAGTTATTGATAAACAGTTTGTACTGTTGTTTTGCTGTTAACGGCTGTTTTTTAAGCTATGCTTACTGGTTGAATTGAAGCTGATACTTGGTTTATAGACCTGTATTTTTCTGGAACTTTCTGTGAATAAATCACTGAATTTTTGCAAGTTTCGCCTTTCATTCTCGGACAACTTACGAACCTCCAAGTACGCAACAATATGTATTCTTAATAAACGACGGTCTTGTATTATTTCCCTGAAATTCATAAATACCAAATTTCATACAAAAAAAAATTACATAGCATATCGGAAATATTTTGCGTAACCTTCTATGCCCAATATTTTCAACAGGAAAACATGCTTTTAAAATTCTAATAAAATTTCATTATATTTTATGGTGTGTAACCATGTTAAAATACACTTTTAAGAAATGCCGACTATAGACCGTAAAAGTACGAAATTCCTTTATGTATCCCGGAAAAGTAGCCACAGTCATTATAAACGCCAATAATAAGAATAAACCAAATTAATTATAACTCATTAATTTTTCAAACTAATTTGACATCATTTGGATGATTACAGTACATACTCGGAATTATTTTGTGTGGTCCCATAAATTATTTAGTCTATACATAACCTTTTATAAGAGAAAACATGATTTTAAGCATCTTTATAATGTATGTTTACTTTATTAAGTTCAATTCAGCATAAACGCATTAAAGTGCGCGCTTAAATAAAAATTTGTCCATAGGCTTTAATGTTACGAAATTCTTTTGTGTGTCTCTGTAAACGAACCATAAACATTGCATACACCAGTAAAAACTATTCAGATTATTTTGCGTTTAAAATTAATAATTGTTCCAAATGTAACATCGTATGGATGACTAAGTGACATTGTCAGAACACTTTTGTAAGGTCCTGTACATTAATTAGAAAGCTTAAGAGCACATATTTTTTCTTCAAACAACATAAGTTTAAGCATCTTACTCACGTACTCTAGTTTCAATTTCTTCATTCCAAAGTAATGATATTAAAATGCGTTTAAACGAAATTCACCCCATACGCCGTAATGTTAAGAATTTTGGCGTGTCCCTGTACACAGTTTATAAAAAAAATAGCAATAAAAATTATACAGCTACTTATATGCAAAGCTGGAACGTGTGCGCCAATTTGAAAGTCAATCGAAGGATTTTTGCGGCCGCTCTTGCGGTACATACAAATTCTTCCCATAGGCCGTAAGGATAAGAAAAATTTTGGCGTGTCCCTGTACACGAAAAACAAATGGAATACACACCTAACATTATACAGCTAATTCCGTTGGGCTCATGAATATGTGTACAAAAGTGCAAGTCAATAGCGTTATTTTTGGGGCCGTTATCGCGGTACATACAAATTCTTCCCATAGGCCGTAATGATAAAAAAAACTTTGGCGTGTCCCTGTACACGAACTACAAATGTAATGCACACCCAAAACTATACAGCTAATTTCGGGGGGATCATGAACATGTGTACAAAATTTCAAGTCAATAGCGTGATTTTTGCGGCCGCTATCCCACGACAGACAGACGGACAGACGGAACCCAGAATCCTTTTGAGTCTCAACAGAGGGCCTCCACTGACGTTTCGGCAAAAATTGGATGTCAATAGCTTGATTTTTGCGGTGGCTATCGCGGTACATACAGATTCTTCCCATAGGCCGTAATGATAGAAAATCTTTGGCGTGTCCCTGTACACGAACTACAAATGGAATACACACCTAAAACTATACAGCTGATTCCGTTGGGGTCATGAACATGTGTACCAAATTACAAGTCAATAGCGTGATTTTTGTGGCCGCTATCGCGGTACATACAAATTCCTCCCATAGGCCGTAATGATAAGAAAAACTTTGGCGTGTCCCTGTACACGAATTGCAAATGGAATACACACCCAAAACTATACAGCTGATTTCGTGGGGCACATGAACACGTGTACCAAATTGCAAGTCAATAGCGTGATTTTTGTGGCCGTTATCGCGATACATACAAATTCCTCCCATAGGCCGTAATGATAAGAAAAACTTTGGCGTGTCCCTGTATACGAACTACAAATGGAATACATACCAAAAACTATACAGCTGATTTCGTGGGGCTCATGAACATGTGTACCAAATTTCAAGTCAATAGCGCTATTTTTGCGGCCGCTATCGCGCGACAGACAAACAGACAGACACAGCCCAAAACCGTTTTGAGTCTCAACAGAGGGCCTCCACTGACGTTTCGGCAAAAAACAACGACAAACTATTTGGCGGCACTCTGTTACTCTTTTCAGGTGATTTCAGACAAGCACTTCCCGTTATTTCGCGTTCAACATACGCTGATGAGATCAACGCGTGCTTAAAATCTTCGTCATTGTAGCGTAATGTTGAAAAAGTACAACTGAAAGTAAATTTGTGCGTTCAAAAGCTTCAAGATCCATCTGCTGAAACATTCTCAAAACAATTGTTAGATATCGGCGATGGAAAAGTTACTACAGATGAAACTGGATGCATAAAATTACCGACCGATTTCTGCACAATCATTGATTCTCAAGTTGCTCTTATTGACCAGATATTTCCCGATGTACACAGACGATATACAAATTATGAGTGGCTGGCAGAAAGAGCAATTTTAGCAGCAAAAAATGTGGACGTCAACGAATTGAATCTCAAGATACAACATTTGTTACCAGGAGACTTGGTGTCATACAAATCTAATGATACAGTTTGCGATGCCACCGAAGCTGTAAATTATCCAACAAAGTTTTTAAACTCATTGGATTTACCAGGCATACCACCGCATATTTTACAACTGAAGTTTGGATCTCCGGTTATTTTGCTTCGTAATTTGAACCCACAACGGTTGTGCAACGGCACGCGCTTAGTCATAAAAAAATTAATGAAAAATGTTATCGAAGCCATCATTTTAAATGACAAATTCCGAGGTGAAAATATATTACTACTGCGAATCCCTATTATACCCACAGATGTGCCAATTCAATTTAAACGCCCTCAATTTCCAATTAGATTGGCATTTGCAATGACTATCAATAAGTCTCAGGGCCAAACGATGTCTGTCCCGTCAGGTTTTATAAATTTCATAAGAAAGAGGATAAAATATTTCTTACCCGACAGGTCTTGTTCTTTTTCGCCGGCTTATTCTAAGTAATCACAAAAGAGTTGAAATGAACACAGCTCATGTTCACGACACAAACGTTTAATTAGACTCTCTATTTACATTTTATGTATATAATTGTTTCATTAATATCTGCAGCTATCACAATATTTAATATTAGCTGCCAAGCATTTAATATTAGCTGTCGAGCGTCAGAAGAACGCTCTTCCATATCCTTGCGGATTCACAATCCTTCTTTTACAACAGAAAAACAAAACTTTTTTATCATCAGAAAAAACATGTTGCCAATCAATAAAAAATAAAAATAGGCAGACGATCGCCAGTGGAAGAACAGCCCGCCTCCTGACGGCAAGAATGGGTCATCCTCCCACCTTTGATTCTGGCAATCTTGTACAAAATCAAACTAAAAAAGAGAAAAAAGACACATTACATCAAGCAAAAATGAAAAGGAACAGAGAGAAAAGGAAAAAAAAAAAAAGGTAAATAAAGTTCTATCAGTCAATTATAAATTCAGTCTATCTGGAGCTCTAATGGATCTACCCCTCCTGGTAAATCGTGGTTTTTCGTCAGGTATCTCAACAGATTTCTTGACATTCTTTGAAACAGTTCTAGACAGTTCAGAGGGATCAGGGCATCTTTTCGGTGCAGAACGAGTAGGTATCAAAGTTCCATTTGCAGCATACTTTGCACGAAAATCACTAGATTCATCAGAAGAGATCTCTAACGGATAAAGTCTTTGAACTGGGCGTATCAAAAACCCATTTCCTGTCTTGATTTTTGCCACTCGAACTATTCCGTCTTTACCAGGATAAGTTTCCACAACTCTGGCTAATGGCCAGTTGATTCTTTTTTGATTATCATGACCGACGAGAACTATGTCTCCTACAGCAATTTTTTTGTCAGTCTTAGCTATACCCTTTGAATTTTTTAATTGTCCTAGATATTCAATTCTGAATCTTTTCCGTAAATCTTTCTTCAATTTTAGCAAATATCGAAGTCTTCTTTTTAAATTCACATTTTCGAAGTTATCTAGGTCAGGAAGACCAGTTTCTTTAATTCCTTGCAAAAACATGCTCGGAGTCAATGGAATTAAATCATCGGGATCCTCAGAAATAGTAGTTAATGGTCTGGAATTCATCAAACATTCGATATCACATATAATTGTGTAAAGTTCTTCAAAATCTAGAGCTGCTCGTCCTAATACTCTTCTCAAAATTTGCTTTGTACAGCCTATTAAGCGTTCCCACCAGCCACCCCACCATGGTGAAGCTGGGGGGATAAACTTCCATATTATGTTCTGTACTAAGGCTTCCTTCCGTACTTTTGCAAGTATAGGATCAGCAAATAGCTTCGAAGCTCCTGAAAAATTTGTGCCTCGATCGCTGTATATTACAGAAGGTCGACCCCTTCTCGCAACAAATCTTCGCAGGGTTTGCAAAAATGCTTCAGAGGATAATGATGTTAATAATTCAAGATGTACCGCTCTGTAAACAGCGCAGGTGTACAGCACAATCCAACATTTTTTACCATTTTTCAAGTACAAAGGTCCGGCTAAATCAACCCCGGTAATTTCAAAGATAGCAGCATCTCTGATCCTGTCTTCCGGCAAGGCGGTGATTTCAGGCTGAACAGAATTTACAGTGAAGCGTTTGCATCTTATACAGCGTAAGGTAACTTGCCGTATGGACTTTCTGCACCTGAGAATCCAATATTTTTCTCGGAGATGGTTCATTAATATTTGTACTCCTGCGTGGTTTAATTCGTTATGTTTCCATTCTATCAATTTCTGCACGATGTAATGATTTCCTGGTAAAATGATAGGCAAACGAAAGTCTGTATTATCTTTACTTCTAAGTATAAGAGACTTTACCCTTAGAAGGCCATCTTTGTCAACGGTGGGATGAAGTTTTCGTAAACGATCATCTATTCCTTTAGGAAAGTCTTCCCTTTGAACCATCTTTAACAGGATTAATTCAGCATGTTTAAGTTCTTTATTTGTAAGATCCCCAGAATTTCGTTTAGAATGATTTCGAAGATTCGAGATGAATCTGTATATCCATGCCGTAACTCTTAATAATTTCACGTAAGACGAGTATCTCTCATAAAACTTCTCAGTAGTTTCAGTACTCAGAGCAGAAATGATCGACCTTTTTTTTTCTGAATTGACAATCTGTATTTCGGGTGAGATTTCTTGTCTCGGCCATTGACTCGTTGGTGTCTTCAAAAATTCCGGACCCTCCCACCAAAGGGATTTGAGTAAAGCATCAGCATTGCAACCTCTTGATGGAAGGTCAGCTGGATTTAAGTTACCCGGGACGTATCTCCAGTCGTTGGGATGACTCAAAGATCTTATTTCTCTGGTACGATTCAGCACAAATACTCCCCATGGTTCTTGATTTTTTATCCAGAACAATGCGTTCATGGAGTCAGACCAATAGAAAGTTTGAACTTGGCTGTCACAGAAGTCTCCTTTTATAGAATTCATTAATCTAACACCTAAACAACATGCTAATAATTCTAGTCTCGGTATGGAGACTGATTTCAAGGGTGCTACTCGAGCACGAGCTTGAACCAATTGACATCTCACATGAAAATTATTTTCTTCTCTGATATGTATACAAGTTGCATAAGCGTGGCTTGATGCATCACAAAACACATGGAATGACACATTTGTATTTAGAGCATGATTTTCTAATATCCTTCTAGGGATTCTAATGCCTTCCAAGCATTTTAATGCATTTTTCCATTTCAGAAATTTTTTCTCGATGTCATCTGGTAGCTTGGCATCCCAGGGCAGTTTCCTACGCCAACATTCTTGCATTATGATCTTTGCAATTAAAGTGACAGGACAGAGAAACCCAATGGGGTCAAAAATCTTACTTGCTAAGGACAGGATAAATCGCTTACTTAGATTTGCATTTTCGCACTCATCGAACTTTAAACTACAGTATAGAGTATCTTCCAGAATATTCCAATTTAAGCCCAAAACTGAGACAGTCTCTGGAAAATCTTCTTCAGGAATTCCGTACACACTTGGTGGTAGACCATTACCTATCCATCCTCTAAGATCAAAACATCCCGCTGACATGATTTCTTTAGATTGTGCCATAAAATTAACTACTTCTTCTTCGGAACTGCAACTTGTAACACAGTTGTCGACATACATAGAGTTTTTAAGTTTAGAAGCAGTCTCTTGCAAATAATCTGGAACATTACTTAGGTGGAAATTTAGAGTAGCTCCTAAAAGAAATGGGCTGCAGTTTACCCCAAATACTACTCGACGATGTCTGTAAATCTTCACTTTATTAGGATCACCGCCCTCCCACCACAGAAATCTTAGAAAATCACAATCTTCTTTATTTATTCTTATTTGTAGAAATGCTTTGCGAATGTCTGATACTATCCCATACTTGTTCAAACGAAATTTATTCAAAATGTTAGGAATCAACTCCATGTAGTTTGGACCTTTAGCTAGGCAATCGTTCAAAGAGTAACTGTTCTTTTCTTTTGCAGAAGCATCGAAAACAGGACGAATTGTTGTCGTTGAATGCTCTTTTATAACTGCTCTATGAGGCAGATGATGGCAATCTATCTTCTCGAATTCATCAGTATTTACTTCTTCACCAAGCCACTGACAAAAAACTTCTTCATAATCTTCAATAAGACCCTTATTCTTCAGAGTCCTCACAGTTGATTTTAGCCTTCGTTCAGCAATTGTTTTGTTATCTGGGAGTTCTTGGTGTCCTTCTATCCATGGTAATTTTACAACATAGCGTCCGTCATCATCTCTACTTAGAGTTTTCTCAAAATGATTTTTGGATGCTTCTTCAAGTTCTTCCTTTGACTGTTTCTCTGCAGTATCCTTAATTCCTAGGACATCTAGTTCCCACAGATCAGAAATTTTTACTTCTCTAGCTAACATCGAAGTGACTACAAGGTTTTCAGTATCTTCAGTAAACTTCTTAGTGCGTCCCATAACAGTCCAACCTAGCCTTGTTTCAATAGCGGTCAGGCCGGATTTCAGATTCTTCAGCTTTCCTGTCATTAATTTGCCAGCTACATCTGCACCTATAAGGAGCTCTATGGGGTTAAGGCAATCTTCTAAATATATCCCCGTCCCTGATAAATCATCTTCACACAGTTCTTGAGTGACCGGTGGCATAGTAAAACAAATTGTAGGCTGACTCAAAACTTCAAAATTGCAACGATAAGTTTCGCTGACATCAGAAAGGTAAGCTTTGTAAACATTGTGTGTCAAAGTATTCGTGTTCGAACCACCAAATAAGGAATGCTTCAGTTTTTCTTTTCTTATTGGCTTGTATCCAATCTTTTTTGCAGTGTTTTCTAAGATGTAAGACCTTTGGGAAGCGGAATCAATAATCGCCCGAATTTTTAAAATTCTGTTTTCACCTCTTAAATTAATCACGAGTGTCTGTAGCAAAACACTGGGAGTTGATGAAACATTTGATAATGTTGTATCTTGATCGGAAGTATTCTTGTCATTTTTAACCCTTTGTGCGTGCGCAGCTGATTTCGGATCATTCTTACAGAGAAGAGTATGGTGGGGTTTCCCACAAATCGCACAGTTACATCTACTTCTACACGAACTAGAAATGTGGTTCAATTTTAAACATTTAAAGCAGCCTCCCCGTTTCATAACATTTTGTTTTCTTTGATCATAAGTCAAGTTTGCTACTTTTCTACATTCCGCACTTAGATGTGGCTTATCGCAGAACACGCACTCTTGCTCTCGGTTTTGTTTACCTTGGGACGAGGTTAAAAGTTCCATACCTGTTGGAATAATTTTATTGTATGTTAGAAAATTTTTAGATTTCATTGTGTTAAATTTCTTGGGTTTGTTTTCAAAACCAAATCCACTTGTCGCTAAATTAATTTTTTCTTCACCTTGAATTTCATTACGTAAAAACTGCATTAAAGTTTCTAATTTACTAAAAGATTTATCTTCCGAACTAAGAGAAACAGAATTCAAGTGTCTTTCCCAAATACGCAAAAGATCTATTGGTAAACAAGATTCAACTAATGGGTATAACATTGAGGCATATTTATCGCTTGTTACACCAAGCATTTTTAAAGATCGTAACTGTGTTTCTAATTTATCATAAAGCTTCACAATTGGTAATTTATGTTCCTGATTTACAGTATTACTTAGCACAAGGCTTAAAAATTCCCTAACATAAACTTCAATTAGTACATCTTCCCTGCCAAATCTTGTATGTAAACAATCAACCGCTTGTGAATAGTTCTCAGCTGTTACGGGAAAAGATTCTACGACTTCTCTGGCTCTAGACCCCTTTTGAGTAGATTGAAGTAGATACTGAAATTTATCTACCTCCGAAATATTTGGATCTTCATGAATTTTCTTAAATAATCCCCAAAATGATAACCAGTCCTTTAAATTACCATCAAACTTTTGTAATTCAATTTTTGGTAACTTAAAACTTCTTTTAGAATTACTTTCGTTTTCAAGTACACTTGAATTTAAATCCGAAGGTAAATTTATTCTACGTTCAAGTTTTGTTTTTAAATCAATATAAGTACTACTATAATTATCAGCACTTTCGATTTCGCTATCCAACATGGTCTGAGTACATTTTTCATCAACTTGTAAAATTTGAAGAATTTCTTTATCAAGCGTTTCAACTCTGGAATATTTTTCTTGTAACTGTGCTAAGAACCCAGCACAAGAATCGATGTCACAAGTTTCAGTTTCTAAAAGGTTTTTTACCTTTTCAGTAAATTTTGTAAAGGTACCTCGATAAGAACCGCGTAATTTAGTTGCGGCTTCCATAATTCAAATAAAGACTGATAAAATAATAAACAAACACTTCAAATCAAAGCTTCATAAAACGAGAACAAAAAATATTCCGAAATCGAAAGTAATTCTGGGAAGAAATTTTAGAATTCTAAATAATGTTTTGAGAACAAAAACATTCAATTTTCGAACACTTTGATTCAAAATAACAATTTTCATATAAAATAATAATCTTCTTTATTAAATCAAAATATGCAAAATCAATGTAAATCAAAATATGCATTCATAGAATATGTATTAACATTTTCTTCAACATAAACAAATTCTTCATATTGTTCCAAATATCAAATGAGCAGTTCAAAAATAAACATACATTTTATGTTTTCAAAATTATTCTCAATAATACTTACAAAAAGTATTTCAAATTTTTAATGTTATCTTCTCATAAAATGAGATCATATTTCAATTAGAATAAATTATATTCTATTTCTATACTTTATTCATTAGAACAAATTAGAATTTATTACTTAGAACAAATTTTTCTACCGGCGTCCCTGTGAACGGGCGCCATTAAATGTCCCGTCAGGTTTTATAAATTTCATAAGAAAGAGGATAAAATATTTCTTACCCGACAGGTCTTGTTCTTTTTCGCCGGCTTATTCTAAGTAATCACAAAAGAGTTGAAATGAACACAGCTCATGTTCACGACACAAACGTTTAATTAGACTCTCTATTTACATTTTATGTACATAATTGTTTCATTAATATCTGCAGCTATCACAATATTTAATATTAGCTGCCAAGCATTTAATATTAGCTGCCGAGCGTCAGAAGAACGCTCTTCCATATCCTTGCGGATTCACAATCCTTCTTTTACAACAGAAAAACAAAACTTTTTTATCATCAGAAAAAACATGTTGCCAATCAATAAAAAATAAAAATAGGCAGACGATCGCCAGTGGAAGAACAGCCCGCCTCCTGACGGCAAGAATGGGTCAATGTCTGTCTGTGGCTTAGATTTGAGCACATCTTGTTTTTCACACGGACAATTATACGTGGCTCTCGAGTGGGCAAACCATCTAGTTTGTTTGTATTGGCGAAAGATGGGATAACAAAAAATATTGTACACTCTGTTGCATTAAGGGATTGATATTATTTTTTAGTAATATTGTTATATATAGCGATATGTATGTAATTTTAAGGAATCAATTTCAATAAATTAAAAAAATAAATGATTGGTGTTTTGTTATTTTTATATTCTTTCACCGTTCACAGCGCTCCATACATCTTCCACTTATGTACCACATCCTTACACACTTACAATAAGTTAGTTATTTTTTTCTAGCAAAATGTTCTCTAGAAATAATTTATATGACAAAGCAACGTTTGTCGGGTCAGCTAGTATATATATATATATATCACCCCACCACTCTTTACGTATATTCGACTAAGTCTTATTTTTAGAGTAATGTTCATATAAAAAGATACCAGATCAATAAACATTAACTCCTGATTTTTTGTTATGTTTTTCTGAAATCATTTTAGGTTGATATCTTTAGAAATAGACCTATTGCAATCACTTCGTTTATCTATATCTATCTATCTATCTACCTATCTATAATAAAATTTTGTCATCACGATAACTCCCGAAATAATACTCCAAATCAAACCAAATTTGGACAGTGAACTAATCTTATAAATATCTTGGACGAGTTCGTTGACCAAGTTGCTCCGACTTTTTTTTTTTTTCAAGTGGCAGCCACTTCAAAATTTCAAACCGACATTGTAAAAAGCATATTTAAAGCAAGATTTGCTTGAATTTTAATGTAAATACAGGCCACATAAGGGTCTCAATGAAGTTTATTAATGAAGTCTATGCGCCATTTTTAATAAAGTGGCAGATATTTTAAGTTAAGCGGGACCACTTGAAATCAGGCTACCATTTGAAAATTTAAAATCACTATAACTTTCGAAATAATACTCCAAATCGAACCAAATTTGGACAGTGTCTTAACTTATCTTATAAATATCTTAGATGAGTTTATTAACCAATTTGCTCCGCCATTTTGTTTTCATGTGGAGACCACTTGAAAATTTCGAATTCAAATTGCAAAAAGCGTATTCCGAATTTGTTTGACATTTGATGTAAATATAGACCACATAAGGGTCTCAATGATGTTTATTAAAGAAACTTATCCGTCATTTTTAATAAAGTGGTAGATATCTTAAGTTAAGCGGGGCCACTTGAAATCACGCTACCACTTGAAAATTTAAAATCACAATAACTTCTGAAATAATACTCCAAATCGAACCAAATTTGGACAGTGTCTTAACTTATCTTATAAATAACTCAGATGAATTTGTTAACCAAGTTACTCCCCCATTTTGTTTTCAAGTGGAGACCACCTGAAAATTTCAAATTCGAATTGTAAAAAGCGTATCCCGATTTTTTTTTTCTTTTTTTTTTTTTGATGTATGCATAGATTATACAAGTGTCACAAATAACTTTATTAATGAACTATATCCGCCATTTTTACTAAAGTGGCAGATATCTTAAGTTAAGTGGGGCCACTTGAAATCAGGCTCCCACTTGAAAATTTAAAATCACGATAACTTCTGAAATAATACGCCAAATCGAACCAAATTTGGACTGTGATATTATCATGTAATTATCTTAATGTTTTCACTGGGCAACTTGTCCCGACATCTTTTTTCTAATTTCCAGCCACTTGAAATCACAATGCCACTGTAAAATATGCCATCACGATAACTTTTAAAATACTAAACTGACTCAAATAAAAGTTGGATAGTAAACTTATGGTTTAAATATCTAGTATAAGTTCACTTGGGGACTTGATCCGCAATTTTATTTCTAAGTGGCGGCCACTTGCAAATTTGTCATTACGGTAACTTTAGTAATACAGAATCAATTCGCATCAAATTTGGGCAGTGGATTTATCATTCAAATATCTCATATAAGTTCGCTGGGCATCTCACTCCACTTTTTTTGCAAGTGGTGCCACCTGAAAATTTGTTATGACGATAATTTTTGAAATACTGGCTTAATTTAAGCTAGAACTGGACAATGAACTTATCATACAAATATACTGGATGATTTCGATGGGAAAGTTGTTTTGCCATTTTGTTTCAAGTCGCAGGCACTTAGACTGCCACTTGAATATTTGTCATAATAATAACTTTTGAAACACGACACTGATTTAAACCACAGTTGAACAGTGAACCTATGCTTCAAATATCTTGGATGTGTTTGTTGGACAATTTGTTCCACTGTATTGTTTCCAAGTGGCGGCCACTTGAAAATTTGTTATCACGGTAACTTTAGAAATACTTAATCAATTCAAATCAAAGTTGAAAATTGGATTTATCATTCAAACAACAAAAATCTAGAAAATTCACGTAAATCGTGAACTAATCACGTTATTGCGTCCATCTTTTGGTATATCGATAATAAGTATTTTCTCACCAAAAGTCGCCAAAAAAGTCGCCATAGGGAAAAAGTCGCCAAATTTGGCGCCAAATTCATTAGCTGCGTTACTGGATTTTTTTAATGCGTTTTTAAGGAAAAATTAGACTATTTTAATGCTAAAACAAACTAGAAATGCTGAAAACTAACATTTTATCAACTTAGCAAGCCTCTTTGAAAGAATTTCTAAAAAAAAAAATATTTTCAAATTTGCAACGTTATCTTACATGAGCAACTTTTTCTGCCATTTTGATCGAAGTGGCAGCCACTTGATTTTTCAACACGATGACTTTGAGATTTTGAATTAATTCGAACTATAAGTGCACAGTAGACTTATCTCACAAATACCTTTCATATATTTGTCAACATAACCCACCATTTTGTTTCCAAGCGCTGGCCGCTTGAAAATTTTAAATTCACATAAAAATGTATTTATGAACCGATTTGCTTCAAATTCCATATGCGCATAGCCTACATCAATATTTCTGCCAAGTGCATTAATAATTTGTAGCCGCCATTTTGAAACAAAATGACGGCTACTTGATAAGGAAAAAGAAATCAACCGACCCTTCCGAATAAGCCGGGAGGACTTGTTTTATAATAGTTTTTCATATTTAAATATATATATATATTTTTTTTAAACGTTTCTTCTTTTAGTTTTTTTTTTTTTTCCTCTTTAAATTTTTAGAAACATTCATGGATCTATTTTACCATACGGCATTATTTTTTAGATGTTTTGGTTAGAAGTTTCACTCCAAGAACATTAGGCCTCCCTGTTGAGAGAGAAAATATTTTTAAATATGCGTGTATAAGCGACAAAGATTACGAAAAAATTGTCCAATTCAGCATACATATTTCTGTATTACTTGGAATCATCTGTAGATATTTTGATTTTTGTAATGTTTGTGGCACGTATACAGATATACAATTTTTTCAAATATCTGTAAAGTTTCTCATTTGAGCCTATTTTCACCTCGTAAAATTGCATACAAGTTCATTCAGGGATAACGGGGATTTCGAAGGCTGAAAAAAATATATTTTCTCTTATTTTTAAAAAAATTAAAATAAATGAAAATTTTTATTCAAAATTTTGACCATATAAAAAAGATCAACATTTAAACGGTAATTTTTTGAAATTTTCATTAACATTTTTGGAAAATTCAGCCGGTGGATCCTGCTTTTCGGAGACTCTCCAGAAAAGTACTGTACACGATTTCCCAAAAACTATTGCACCGATCGTTTTTAAAATTTTGCGCACTTCCTGAAAACAGAATTGACTAGTGTTTGGAAGACGTATTTTTCTTTATTTCCGTTACAACTAATTTTAGAAGTCTGTACGTAAGGTAAAATGTACCGAAAATTGTATTGCTTTTTCCTACAAATTTGCCCCTTTTTTTTTTAATTCTTCGTTTAAGCCTTAGTCATTTCTGTTTAGGAGAAGTGTGCAAAATTTCAGTAAGATCTGTGCATTAGTGTTTGAGAGATCGCGTTCACAGCTTTTCAGGAAACTCTCCGGAAACCAGGAATAGCCAGCTCAAATTTCTGAAACTTTTTAAACGTATTGTTTAAATGCTTCTCATTTATATGCTTAGAATTTTGATTTAAAAATGTTGTTTATTGTATATTTAAAAATAAATAAATAAATAAATATAAGAGAGAGAGAGAGAGAAAGTGCATGATTTTTTAGCCTTTGAAACCCATGTAACCTCTTGAATAAATATTCATTATAATTATGCGTCGAAATAAGATTTCCAAAGGTGTTTATAAAATAATTAACTAGATATTTTTTGTAACACTATATTTATTCCGATAGCTAAATATTATGTTAAAATTATATAAATAACGTTTTTACTTTCCAAACATACATATGTAAGGAAAGCATTGTAATCATGTCAAAAATTCTAATTTGAGATGTTTCTATACGTTTTGAGGTCCCCTGAGCCCGTTTTCACTACTTTTACGATGATGTATGTATGTGTGTATGTATGTGTGTGTGTATGTGTGTGAGTGAATACGCTAGCGTCTAAACGTTTTGTTCGAATGAACTGAAAGTTGGTACGTATATTGCAAGTCACCATAGCACGAACCCTATTGATTTTGATGAATCTAGCACTTTTTTTTACAGGTACACCAGGAAACATTCTTTATCATTATGGCCTACGGGACCAAATTTTTAAAATTGTGACAGCGTCTAAACGCCTTATTTATCTGAACAAAAAAAAATGTACACATATTATAGGTCACAGTTGCACGAAATGTATAGATTTTGGTGAATTTAACACTTAAATTTTGTTTTACAGGGATACTAAGAAAAATTCTTTATCATTATGGCCTATGGGACCAAATTTTTAAAAGTGTGATAGCGTATAAATGCTTTATTAATCTGGGCGAAAAAATTGCACACATGTTATAGGTCACAGTTGCATCAACTGTATAGATTTTGGCGAATTTAGAACTTACAGGTTTTTTACAGGGACAGAAAGAGAAATTCTTTATCATTATGGCCTATGGGACCAAATTTTTAAAAGTGCGACAGCGTCTAAACGAGTTATTCAATTGAGCTGAAAATTTATATGAATATTATATATCACTGTTGCATTAACTATAAGCATTTTGGTTAATCTAGCATTTATAGGTTTTTACAGGAAAACAATGAAAAATCCTTTATCATTATGATCTTATGGGCTCAAAGTTCAGTAGTGTTAAATAAAACATCGTATAATATATGGAGAAAAAATACTCAAACTCTCTATTATGATTTTTCTCTCTTTTGTTTGTTTAACAACTCCTCTTTCTTTACTTTATCTACAAAACTGTTAATTACTCAATGTTCGGAAAGACGAGTGGAGTCACTCCATATTTTTTTTTTTTTTTTTTTTTTTTATAAGGGTAGAGTTGACGAAATGGAACCCCAAGCCTTCGTATAAACAAAAATGTTAAACAAGTTCTTTATATATGTTTATATATAAGCAGAGAAAAATAAATAGATATAGAATAAATAAAATTAACAGTCAAGAACTGATCTGTAAATTAATTTTCGCGTTTAAATTATTTTGTGAAACTAGTAATTTCTAATATATCCTGAAGTAATTGGTCAATTCTTTTCTAATAGAATCGGTTATGGCACATTAATTTGACAATACATGTTCTTAAAATTAAAATTTCTGATATTTAGCGAATATCTACTGAAAAGACTTAGATATAAGATATTTAAATGAATTAGTTGTGATATTTAAACAAATAATTGTTTTTTTTTTTTTTTTGTACTTGTATAAAATTACGTAATGGAATTTGAAGAATAAATCTCATTAAATTTTTACTGACAATATTTAATTTCATTTCTCTGGTCAGTGTTGCTAAAATTAGGAACATTTTTATTCGATATCTATCACTAAATTTTAACTGTAACTGTTACCGGATAACTTCGAATGTTATTCATCTATAATGTATATCATATATCACACCTTAAAATGGTTGGCGATAGTTTAATAGAAGAATGCATAAAATTGCCAACACAGTTCAGAGCGATCTAGAGCGTTAGGGCTGGCAAAGGGTTAATATTTGAATTTACAATAAAATCTTTCAGCAATTTTTTTATTAAGCAATAGTTATGAAACTCAAATTATTTTTATTAGTTTTTAAATTAAAATTTTTTAAGTTGTTTTAATTTTTTGTCTATAGGAAAGAAATGCATTTGTTTTATTCTCATTTATCGTAAGAACTAGTAGAAACATTATGAGTCATTTCTTGAATAAAAAATGTTTATTTGTACTGAAAAAAAAAAAAAAAAAATATTTTGAAAAGAATGTTCTGTTAATCAATAAAATAGAAATAATAACATTTTAAAAATTTATATAAACATGTTATGTTAAGCCCCAGTTTAAGAAAATATATATCTAAACCAATATAACTGAAAATGATCAGCTATTATTCTTTTAAAAATTTAATATACGGAGAAATGTATTTGGATTATTTATTAACATATGAACAACTTTTACTTCTATTAATATAAGTTTAGTTTAAGCAGCTAGTGCTCTTCAGTTATATTAAATTTCAAAATTTCATTCACCTTGTGTATCTATAATTTTAAGCTAAATTGCATTTTGTACAGGGATTAATTTTGTAGAAACAATTCTTCTTCGATATAAGGAACTGAACAACTCATACTCAAGTTTTAACTTTATATATTATAAGCATTGTTTAATAGGCTATGTTAACGTACATAAACTTACATGAAAATCAAAGTGTTGTCCCATGTAATCGGATTAAGAATTATTTTCTCTAAAATTCATGTTATGTACAGATTTTAATCTCACGGCAGAATTTTTAAACATTATTAAAAGTGAGTTGCTTTTTGTTAAGTTATTTAAGTAAACATTGCAAACAAGGCTTTGGTTTAGAGAATAAAGTTTAAGTTTCACAAAGGGCTTTTTTAAAAAGATATTTTTATTGTGCAAAAAAGTCGAATATTTTTAAAGGTATAATTACAGGATAGTTCTTTATTTTAAAAACACGATTGAATATATTTTTGAGAAATACTTTTTAGATTGTATTTCTGTTAATTTAATTAAATTGTAGACGAAAGTTACACAAAATTAATTCCAATTTTAAAGAAACCGTGTTATTAAAATAAAAATACTTTGAAATTTTTCTATCCATAAACATTTTCAGCTTATTCGTTTTAAAAAGCCTAATGAGTTTCTTTACCCAGAAATGTTTCAGAAAGTTTTATTTTGGATCAATTTAAAAAGTTTATCTAATATAATAAATATACATAATAATGCATGTATAATAAAATTATTACCTTACTTTGTTGTAATAAAACTATTTAGTAAAATTATAATCTAAGTCACGGAGTCGAAATTTCATACATTTCGAATCTAATTAAATATTTCGTTCTTGATATCTTTATATATTTACTTTTAATTTTCATTTAATATTTTATACCACTTATATAATAAATATGTAATTAGATTATGAAATTGATTAATGCCTCACCATGCAGAAAATTTACAGATAAAAATGAGTACCTTTCCATCTACTTGACTTAATTTTTTTAAAGGTAATAATTCAACTATGGAAACCTTTGAATATCAAATTAAGAAAGACTGGCTTTTGCCCCTCACTCACCACTTGTATGAGGGTAGAGCCCTCGATTTACAAATCGAGGGCTCTATATGAGGGAAGTCTATCTTTATCCCTTTCATGTGATAGGAAATCTTGTACCAGACCCTTGCGCCTTGTCAACGGCTACCTGAAATGATTTTCCTTTTCTAAGGGCATGAAAAACTACCCTTTTTGCCCGAAATCAATGCCACCAAAACCAGGCTTCTGTGAATCACATCTTGGACTGTGTTTCTTCGTCGGGAGGAAATTTATTCTTCCCCCTTCTCTTCTTTGACTTTCTAAATGTCAACGTACCATGGATCTGATCTGACTTCGTCAGACTACGTTGGTGATTAGAAAGAAAACAACAACAAACATAATAATTCGTTTAAATCAGATATTATTTGAATAGATTAAAAATTTATCGGTGGAAAATTTTCCATTTAATAAAAATGTCAAATAAAGGATATCTAAATTAATCTCTTTAAATTTTTCTAAAGTAAATATTACCAACTTAAACAACGGAGTGAAATCTTTTTTAACACTTTTGGGAAATTAAATCTTCATTTTAAATAACAAATTTATCTTTGAAATAGAAATTTGAAGATTCTATAAATGCTCGTTAGCGGACTAAGTATCTAAAGTTTGTTATCATGGTGTAGAGTTGCAGAGAATGTTCTGTTCGTATGGAAGTGGTCCTTTGGGGTTACTTAGGAGTTAAAAAAAAAAAAAAAAAAAAGCTGAGATTACCTGGACATGTTGGCAGATCTGTACTTAAATATATACTATTTTTAAAATCTACGTAAATCTTTAATACTAATGGATAAGTTAAATTACATATGTAAATATTTATTAAAACGTCAAATATAATATAAATTCATTGGTAAAGTCACACACACATAAAATTAACTAAAGTAATCTGCTGAGGAAATTACACTACTTCATTTTAACATACTAAAAATAAAACTTTTGTTTCTGCATATTATATTTCTAAGTGAAGAAAAATTATTCTCCCTCAAACACCCTTAAATTATTGTATAAACACTCATAAAAAACAGAAATTGTTATTACGCTTAAAATTTATTTCAACTTATTCAGACATTTACCTACACCACACTTAGATATTTATCGAGGTTATTAGTCGAAGTTTTCAAGAAGCATCCCGATATAATTTTTAAAATACTAAATATGACATTCTTTGATTCTTTGTTATCAGCTATGATAGTAATCGACACAAAGACCGACCGATAATATATATATATATATATATTCTTTTTTTCTTTAGGTCATCCTAAAGCACGCATTATAGTAAAAACTCAACACAGAAAATTCGACTCCAAACAACATTTGTTTACAACCTGCATAATAAATAAATAAATAAATAAATAAAGGAAATCAATTATCAATCTTAAGAATTTCCTTGTTCAAGTATAACTTGCTAAAGAATTTTATTAGTTATATCTGTACAATAAGATGTATTCGTTTAATTTTGAATAAACTGTATATTGTCTGTAAATTGTATACGCACAACATAATGTACTTAAATTTAGCAGAATACATACAACACATAACACCACTTAAAACACACTTCAAGAGACTACAAATTCCAGTTATAGCCTTTTAATGCATCTGAATTATTTTGTGTGTCGTAATCGAATAATCAATGATTTTTATACCATATTCTTTTTCAAAACAGGAATTTGTTTTTATTAAAAATACGCATTTATTTTTAATTGTTGGTGGAAGTCTAAAAATTAGTCAAATTAATGTAAACGATAAATAAAATCTATACACGATTTAGATTTAGAATACTGGGTTTTATCAGCTAGTATTTGGTTTTAATGCTGATTGTACATATTTATTTAATCTAATAGTATAGCCTCATAGAGATACATATAGAATAATCACCAAAAGCATGATTTTAGAATTAAGGAAACCGCGAAAATCATGTTAAATAAAAATTTATTTATAAAAAACTTATTTTTAAATTTGACCCAAGAATAATACTTTCATGCATTGGTAACAAACAGAAAAACTGCGGATAAGGTTGAACATAACATATGATATTTTCATATGTAATATCGATTTTAAGTCTGTTTTCTAATTAATAATTTAATTATCAATACACTAGCAGGCTACACCCGCTTCGCTGATCACTATTTTTAAATGAATCACAATAATTAATGAATTCTCAAAATTGCATTAATTTGTATCATGTGATAAAAAAAGAAAAAAAAAATTCTGATCGGGAAAAATGTCGCACCGGGTCCCCACTGCCTTCGGCAGCGTAGACCCGTGTTCTGCGCGCACGTATTCCTTCACTATCCTTATGACTTCTGAAAATTCAATGTTATTACTCATAAACTTTCATTCTCAAGAAAAGGAATTAAAAAATATATCATTTAGCATCGGGTAAAAACTCACACCGGGACGCCACTGCCTTCGGCAGCGCAGACCCATGCGCGCTGCGCGCGCACGCTTGAGGATATACGTGCGCTGTACACGCATATTCCGTCTCAACTCAAACTTTTATTATTAAGAAAAAAAAATCTTTTATCATCGGGTAAAAACTCGCACCGGGTCCCAAACCCTTGCGCGCTGCGCGCCTATTCCTTCCCCACCGTTCCAGCCCCTCCTAATTAAATTGCATATACCAATTTTGAACGGTCTGACTCAATTAGCTGATATGCAAAAGAAAACCTGATCAGGACACTTTAAATTGTAAATCAGGTGAAATCTCGAATTCCACTTTGGATAATGTAAAAGAACTTTAAAATATCTTTCGAATGATGTATTGGAAATAATTTAATCATAATTAGAATATGAAATATTGAAATTTAAAAATATTACAGCGCCATCTGGCGGTAGAAATTTCTGTAATCTATTGTTCCATTCCAGTTACTTATTCTTACGCAATTAGCTGAGATGCAAAAGAAAACCTGATCAGGACACTTTAAATTGTAAATCAGGTGAAATCTCGAATTCCACTTTCGATAATGTAAAAAAACTTTAAAATATCTTTCGAATGATGTATTAGAAATAATTTAATCATAATTAGAATATTAGATCAATATTACAGCGCCATCTGGCGGTAGAAATTTCTGTAATCTATTGTTCCATTCCAGTTACTTATTCTTACTCAATTAGCTGAGATGCAAAAGAAAACCTGATCAGGACACTATAAATTGTAAATCAGGTGAAATCTCGAATTCCACTTTCGATAATGTAAAAGAACTTTAAAATATCTTTCGAATGATGTATTAGAAATAATTTAATCATAATTAGAATATGAAATATTGAAATTTAAAAATATTACAGCGCCATCTGGCGGTAGAAATTTCTGTAATCTATTGTTCCATTCCAGATTAACAAAGCTTTCAAATGATGTATTACTCATGAAATTATTTTAATTAGTAGATGAGATACAAAAGAAAACCTAATCAGGACACCTCAAAACGTGTTAATCGGGTGAAATCTCGAATTCCATTTTTCGATAATGTAAAAGTACTTTAAAATGTGTATCAGCTAAAATAAGCTTTCAAATGATGTATTACTTATGAACTTTTTTTAATTAATAACTGAGATACAAAAAAAAAAAACTGATTCAGGACACCTCAAAACGTGTAAATCTGGTGAAAACTTTCGATAATTTAAAAGAACTTTAAAATATCTTTCGAAGGATGTATTACAAATAATTTAATCATAATTAGAAATTGAAATATTGAAATTTTAAAATATTACAGCGCCATCTGGCGGTACAAATTTCTGTATTCCACTGTTCGATTCCAAATCAAAAAAGCTTTCTAATGATGTATTACTTATGAAATTATTTTAATTAGTAGCTGAGATACAAAAGAAAACTGATTCAGGACACCTCAAAACGTGTAAATCTGGTGAAAACTTTCGATAATTTAAAAGAACTTTAAAATATCTTTCGAATGATGTATTAAAAATAGATTAATCATAATTAGAAATTGAAATATTGAAATTTTAAAATATTACAGCGCCATCTGGCGGTACAAATTTCTGTATTCCACTGTTCGATTCCTAATAAAAAAAGCTTTCTAATGATGTACTACTTACGAAATTATTTTAATTAGTAGCTGAGATACAAAAGAAAACTAATTCAGGAGACCTCAAAACGTGTAAATCTGGTGAAAACTGTCGATAATATAAAAGAACTTTAAAATATCTTTCGAATGATGCATTAAAAATAATTTAATCATAATTAGAAATTGAAATATTGAAATTTGAAAATATTACAGCGCCATCTGGCGGTAGAAATTTCTGAAATCCACTGTTCGATTCCAAATCAAAAAAGCTTTCTAATGATGTATTACTTATAAAATTATTTTAATTAGTAGCTGAGATACAAAAGAAACCCTAATCAGGACACCTCAAAACGTGTAAATCGGGTGAAATCTCGAATTCCATTTTCGATAATGTAAAAGTACTTTAAAATGTGTATCAACTAAAATAAACTTTCAAATGATGTATTACTTATGAACTTTTTTTAATTAATAACTGAAATACAAAAAAAAAAAAAAAAAAAAAAAAAAAAAAAACTGATTCAGGAGACCTCAAAACGTGTAAATCTGGTGAAAACATTCGATAATTTAAAAGAACTTTAAAATATCTTTCGAATGATGTATTAAAAATAATTTAATCATAATTAGAAATTGAAATTTTGAAATTTTAAAATATTAGAGCGCCATCTGGCGGTACAAATTTCTGTATTCCACTGTTCGATTCCAAATCTAAAAAAGCTTTCTAATGATGCATTACTCATGAAATTATTTTAGTTAGTAGCTGAGATACAAAAGAAAACTGATTCAGGAGACCTCAAAGCGTGTAAATCTGGTGAAAACTTTCGATAATTTAAAAGATCTACTGTTCAATTCCAAATCAACAAAGCTTTCAAATAATGTGTTACTTATGAAATTATTTTAATTAGTAGCTGTGATACAAAAGAAAACCTAATCAGGACATTTTAAAACATGTAAATCACGTGAAATCTCTAATTCCATTATCTACGGTAGTTTTATTAATGGAAGTAAAAAGAAAAATAAATATTTTTTATTTCGTCAAAACCTATATATATGTTACCGTTAAAACGCGAAATCCGTTAATCTGCAGATTACCTAGCTAATCTGCAGATTAACTAAAATAACCCGTTAAAGTGTG
Organism: Salticus scenicus; assembly: GCA_963930645.1. Classification (NCBI taxonomy): domain Eukaryota; kingdom Metazoa; phylum Arthropoda; class Arachnida; order Araneae; family Salticidae; genus Salticus; species Salticus scenicus. The sequence goes on from OZ005656.1 coordinate 7,137,952, forward strand.
GAATAAAGAGTTTTCCGCATTTTAACTAGGTAATCTGCAGATTAACGGCTTGTGTGTCGTTAAAGTTCAAATGTTTGTTTCGAGCGTTAGTTTTTTTTACATTCACTATGACGTCAAACAGTCATGTGATACAGATACGCGAATCCTAGTCTGTGACGCGTTTGACCTTCAAACACAAACCAAAACTTTTATCCCTTCCGCTCCGCTAAGAGCCTAAACGTGGATCATCGAAGCTATGATATTAGGTTTCTTCTTATGACCAACACAAAATTTAAAGTAACAAGTAAGTTATAATTGTTTTGATTTATTTCTTCTCTTTTTAAATTCTGTCAATATAAGTTTGATACGGGTCTGCATTTTATTAATGAAATCTAATTTTAATTAAAAGCTTTCTCTCGTGAAACTTCATTTTCAATTATGAATACTAAATTTACAACACAGTAATTATTTTCTCCCGAAATAAAACTATTAAACCACAACTTTTTAAAACTAATTTATTTTAAAATTGATTAAAATTACTATTACTTACTGGAAAAAAAAAAAAAAAAAACATGTATTAAATTTTAACTCTGGAAAATATGGCAATCAATATTATGACATTATTTAATAAATACTTAATATGAAAATTTTATGCATTTTTTAGCACTTCATTACAATTTTCTTTTTTGTTTCTTTCAATTTCAAGTTTCCTTTATATATTTTATATATCATGATTATATTTTTAATTTTAATTTTGTTCGCTTTTTCAGATAATTTCGTTGTAGTTTATTACATAAAATGTGTTAATAAAGTTTTTTTCTTTTTCTTTTTTTTTTTTTTTTTTTTTTTTTGTAAAATTAATATATTTGCTAAAATTGTACAGATATATGTATGCTGCAAAATATAGTTTAATAAAGCATTGGAAAACTGTCATTTTAATTTTCATGCGTTCTAAAAATTATTAAAGCAATTTTAATTATTTGAAGTACTTCTTAAAATGCTTCTGATATGTCTAATTCAATATTTCTTTAGCGAATTAAAAATTGGTGCATAACTTTTTTTAAAATATAGTAATAGCAATATAAGTTGTTAATAAAACATTTTTTTTTTTTTTTTAATTGTTAAATATTTTTATTTGAAAAGAAATCGTTACTGTATTACAATTCTAACATTCACTTATAAAATAGACTTTATTGAAAGCTATTAAAGATATTATATTTCATATTAAAAATGCATAACATCTTCAAACTTATATTGACAGAATAAAAAAGATGAAATAAATAAAAAATAAATAAATAAAACAAATATAACTTTAAACGACATAAAAATTAAAACACATACAGATTAAAATAAGTAAAGAAAGAAAAGAAAACTATTTTTTTTTCTTTTCCCTAATGAAAAAAACAAATACAACACAGCGTGCTTTAACATTACACCACCAGAGATCTTATTTTCACTTTAACGAGTGTATAGTAGGTAATGTGCAGATTACCTAGGTAATTCGCAGATTACCTAGGTAATTTGAGAAATGAAACAATTTTTCTCACTTTAACGGATCACCCTAGTTAATGTGCAGATTACCTAGCTAATCTGCAGGTTAACTGATTTCTGCACTTTAGCGGTAACATATATACCACAGTAACCTTTCATTAAATAATCAAAATTACTTTTAGATGTGCGATTGAAATGCTCTATTCTAATTTATAGCTATTTTAAGAAAATGTCAGAGAATATTTATTCGGAAGCACTGTTTTGCATTTTTGCAGGGTGAAGTAATTGAAGTGTAACATAAAAACTAACGTTGCGTATAAAAAAAGAATCTTTTTTATTGAAAAGCTTTATCATATAAAATGACCTTAAACTTGATGGATCGTAACATCATAAAGAATTTTCAAAATTACATACTTCTTTCATTTTTAATTAGTAGCATAAAATGGCCATTCGTACTTTACACGGCATGCATACTTGACAACCATCTCATTATGGACCGTACAATTTTTAGTACCCTCCGTTTTTTCACACCAATAACTTTGTAGAGTAATTTTTGTCTTATTTAATCGTAACAACATTTGAAGAGAATACCTCTAAAAATATAGTGGTGTGAGAAAAGGAGCGTTTTTTCAGGTGGCGTTAACAATTGTACGGTTATTAATGAGATGGTTGGCTAGTGTGGATATGCATCACGTCTTATAGAATTTCGTTCCATACTTTTGTAAAAGCTTTTTTAAATGAATCTAAACTGTTGTATCTAGAAGAACAGACTTTTTTCTCCAATATACCTTACAGTGAATAATCTAATTGATTGAGATCAGGGCTATAAGTGGGCCTTTCTGTAGCCTTTATAAATGAAGGTACATTTTCTCCAACCACACTTGAGTAGTACGTGCTTTATGTGAGAGTGCAGAGTTGATTGCAAAATAAAAGTCATTTGTACAAAATGAGATTGTGCCCATGATGTTAAACAAGTAAGTGAAGTAATTGAAGTGTAGCATAAAAACTAACGTTGCGTATAAAAAAAGAATCTTTTTTATTGAAAAGCTTTATCATATAAAATGACCTTAAACTTGATGGATCGTAACATCATAAAGAATTTTCAAAATTACATACTTCTTTCATTTTTTAATTAGTAGCATAAAATGGCCATTCGTACTTTACACGGCATGCATACTTGACAACCATCTCATTATGGACCGTACAATTTTTAGTACCCGCCGTTTTTTCACACCAATAACTTTGTAGAGTAATTTTTGTCTTATTTAATCGTAACACCATTTGAAGAGAATACCTCTAAAAATATAGTGGTGTGAGAAAAGGAGCGTTTTTTCAGGTGGCGTTAACAATTGTACGGTTATTAATGAGATGGTTGGCTAGTGTGGATATGCATCACGTCTTATAGAATTTCGTTCCATACTTTTGTAAAAGCTTTTTTAAATGAATCTAAACTGTTGTATCTAGAAGAACAGACTTTTTTCTCCAATATACCTTACAGTGAATAATCTAATTGATTGAGATCAGGGCTATAAGTGGGCCTTTCTGTAGCCTTTATAAATGAAGGTACATTTTCTCCAACCACACTTGAGTAGTACGTGCTTTATGTGAGAGTGCAGAGTTGATTGCAAAATAAAAGTCATTTGTACAAAATGAGATTGTGCCCATGATGTTAAACAACCTTCAAATTCTTTGTACTTTTGATCATTACTTTTTATACCTTCAGGCTCAAAAACAGAAGGGATACGACCAGTGGCAGTTTCTCCGGCATAAGCCATAATAGAAGCAGGCTTTATCTTCTACTGACTCTTAAGAGGTCTGGATCAAAAGAAAAGTTTGTTCTTGACCAATGTCTGTCATTTTCATTTCTGAGATGTTGCTAAACAGTAAATAAATTTCTCATATGAGAACACACTGTTTATCAGTTTGCCATGCACAAGCCTTTACTACAGCGCTCTTGTGCTTAAGAGTCTCATTTTCTTTTCCTGTATGTATATTTAGAAAATGAGCTGTATATTTTTTACATGATCGTGTATTCAAAATATGTTTAAGAATTCTTCTAACTCTTCTCGGTGAAATTCTCATCTCAGCAGCCATTTTCTTTGCACTCCAACAATGATTTCTTTTCAAATTTTCTCAAATTTTCTCGGCAGTCGCAGTTATAGATCTGCGACCACCACCATGTCTTTTTCTTACAGATCCAGACTGTGTATAGCTTTTACTTCTTCTACGTATCAATATTCTGTTCACGTTTTTATGTTTTATCATTTTTATTTTTTTTTAAATTTTCACAATGTCTTTTTCCCAAAGATTAAAGCATTATTATCTTCTGCCTTTTATCATTCATCTTTCAAATGTGTTGTTACACTGAAAAATAATTTATTTTAAAGAATTTTTTTAGCTGTAAAAGAGTGCAGTTTCGATATAAATTTAAGATGGTCCTATTAAAAGAAAAATATAAATAAGATTTTATTAAAAACAACAGTGTTACACCTCAATTTTCCCGCTCTGCACATAGAATGTGACTAAAAATAAGTACATATATTAAAAATTCATTTATTTATAAGAGTATTAGCGCACAAAAGTAAATTTTTAGAAAATTTTCAAATTGTCCACTACTTGACGATTTCCCTTTAAAACAGCTCAAAGAATATCGAATTTTGGTTCACAGGGAGTTTTTACATTTAATAATCAGTTTTTAATTCCAGGTGCATCATTTCATTTAATTAATTTGCGAATGTTCCAAGAAACACACACACTTGCTAGGCATTTTAATATATTTTTTTCCATTCCTTGTGCGCATTTTATAAACTTTTTTTGTATTTTATGTTATTTACACAAAGTTTTTAACTTATTAATTTTCAACAGAAATCCTCTAATGTGTTTGTTACTAATTTCAATTCTTACTCATTTTACACAAAGTTAGAGAATTTCTAATGGAAAACATTATGTATGATCCTCTCCTGTTACAGTTTATTTGTAATACATTAAAAGAATATCGAGATTTTCAAGTACAATTAAACGCTGTATGAAATATGCTTGTATTAATAAAATAACAATTTTCTTGTAAATCACTCAGAATCCATAACTTTTGCAATAGCACGAACGTTTTACACATAAAGGAAACTAAAAATAACTTCAAAATACTTTGTATGTGTGCAAGTGCCAACGCTTTTTTATATATACAGAGGCTTTTCGCGCATTTTTTAGACGATTTTGATGGAGTGTACTGAAGCAATTTCACTCATATTTCGTGTTTTAATTGTTCAGTTTGATAGCCCTTGTTCTTAACTATCATTCTACATCGTAATTTCTATGACAATAATGCTTTTTATAATATCGAAAGAGGTATATTTTTCTACTCCTCTTGAACGGCTTTCCAAAGTCCACAAAGCGTTGTAGTCGGTGTTTGGATAATGTTGATTTTAAGAGTCGAAAAACACAAAAATCCAACAGTGATACATCAGGAAATTTAGCAGGAATATCAGTGAAGAGTAAGGTTTTAATTCCCGTTTTTTGTTCCATTTTTTTTTCTAGAAAAACAATTGCGGATTGTGATGTGTGGCTGCTTGTTTTGTCTTGATACAGTTCAATGGATTGATAGCATTGTGGATAAAGATCTGGATTTTCATTTTTAAAAATTAGAATTAAAATATGTTCTTGATAGTATTTAGAGCTGATTTTGATATTTTTGTCACATTTTGTTTTTGCTATTATCTTGCGCTTGTATGAAAAACCAGTGGCAATCATAAATCCTTTAGAAAAACTTTCTTTTGATGCTTTGAACCATGTATCAAAAAAAATTTTCTCCACTTTCGTGATAATAAATTGATTTTTTTTTTATTGCAACCACTTAAATAGACCCAAGATTCATCTATTGTTGCGACATTTTTCCATTTTTCTCCTGATAAATGCTTTTCATAAAGATTTCACTAAAAACTCTCTTTGTAAAGAGCGGAAACCTATCCTTCCATCCACTGCCTTTTTAAAAGCGCATTTTTGCATCTAAACAAAAATTCTAAATATCAGAAGATAAATAAAACTTCCATAAATATAACTGTTGTAAAAATAAAATTCTCCATGCAAACGATTTTTTTTTACTGCGAAATAAAATCGTCTAAAAATTGTGCGAACAGCCTCTGTATATATATATATATATATATATATATATATATATACTTTTTTTTCTTTTTCAGGTGTCTCTTAACATTGTCTGGACTGAATAGAATGACACTTGACAGGGGTTTTAAACACAACTTAACATGATATGTATCCGTCACTTTAAGTTTTTAATTATATTTAGAGATAGACATGAGCAAAAAACTTTGAAGAATATGCTCAACAAACATTTCTCAGCAAACCGTGTAGAATGAAAATGTTCTGCGATATCTTTAACTTTAAGACATAACGGAATTTACAAATTTCTTTAGAATATTTTCAGTCTCTGTGCGTTTATGCGTATTAATGACTGTAATGTTTCTTTATTTTCCCTGGTACCACATAAAAATGACTGGACAAAGCAGAATAGCTAGTGACAGAGCCTGTGTCTAATTTAGTATGTACCTACCATTTTAAAATTTTCATTAGATTTAGATGTAAATTTAGCAAAAAAACTTTTTCTTCTCCAAATTTAGACATGTATACAGATTGCACCGAATCGAATCATTTGTTCCTTTTTAAAGAATCAAGGTATTTCAGATAAGAGAACTATAAGGTAGAATCAGTGAACATATACAAACATATGCTTTTTAAAACAGTTATTTTGTATGGAAAGAGAAATTTAACACACTAATGGGGTGATGATGATATCAACCTTCCTTGATTTAAATTTACAACTTCAATATATTTCCTAAATATATATTAATGGGTAATTTCATTTTCCATTAAGGTAAATTTTGAGAATGTATATATAATTTTATTTTATTTATAATAAAAAATTTCAGTTTACTCATTTTAGAATTGATTTTTTTGTGAGAGAATTATTCTTTTGGTTGTAATATATAAATGAGAACATGATAAAAGAAGAAGGGGGTGGCTAAAAATTGATCCTGTAATAAAAAGACAGGGATACAATCAAAACAAACTATAAAAATATTTTGAAAATAAACTAAAAATCAAGATAAAATTAATTTCTCAAGTAATGAGGAGCTAATTAATAATAAAATGGCGAAGTGTTATAGCAAATTTCTGAAAATCATAAGAAGAAAAAGAAAGAGAATGTAAAATTATCAAATAATTTGAAAATAAAAAAATTCTTAGCGTTATAGTATTTTTTAATAAGTATTGTGGCTATTTATTTTACAATAGTTACCTTTTGTAGTATCTTGCTCCAAAAATTTAAAAACTTTTAACATAATTTTCCGTCTTCTTATAACTTGCAAAAAAACTGATTATTTGCAGAAAATCACTAATATACACATTTTACTTTTGAAAAACAATTTTTGTATAAAGTTAAACAAACATGATAAACATTTCAAAATTTTCAAAACATAATTCCGTTTTCAATATACTTTCTAAGTAGTTTAGTATAAATTTTTTAAACGAATTTATAATTTTACTGATAAACGAGATAACGAAAGCAATTTGAAATTTACACACACTATTGCATTTAAATTTTACTTATATATTACCTAAATTTCTTGCATTTAATGTTAAAGTCAATACGACGTATTGAAAGCAAATAACGAATCTAGCATCTCAAATGAATGCTAAAAGCTTTTATGCAGTTCAAAACCATTAATAAGTACTGATATTTTCGGCAAAACAAGAATAATGTAAGTGGAATTCTCAATTTAAACAACTTTTCGTTTAGTATTCCTCCACTGGATGATTTATTAAGCTAATTAAAGAAAAGTTTTAAAAAATTTCGACAAATTTGAATCTAAAAGTTCATTCAGTGTAAAGTTAGTGATCTTAAACGAAGTCCACTTAAATGATTCAAAGATTATTTATCTAGTTTTTGAACACCGATTAAAAAGTAATGCTACTTGAACTCTCTGGAAGATACGCTAAATGCATTTTCATTAACATAAAATTGTCATTAGATGTTTGTTTTTTCTAATTACATAAGTAGTTCTTTGTGACTTAATTAATTAAGGTCAAAGAAATTTCAAAATATTATACTTGAATTCTAACGATAATGTTTCGTACAGTAAGTTTTCAAATGTTTTTGAAAGAACATGATTTGGCAACTGAATTAGAAAGCTGTGCTCTCAAAATGGAAAATTGTTTCCACTCTGTTTCTCACTAATATAATGTATATATATATATATATATATATATATATATATATATACTTTGTTTAAGTTATTTTTTATTATAATCATAAATTTATGAACAAAGGAGTTTTAACGTGTAAAATTATGAATTCAAATAATGTAATATTAATACCTAATGCCATCAGTAAGTTTATATGCTCTCTTTTTAATTGCTTATATTCATGTATTTGCAAGTGCGCACATATACCCCATACACATATCATATATAAAGACAAACTTATATAAATATATTATGTTTATTTATATATGTTACAATGTAGACCGTGTGATATATTACCTAAAATTCAGTTTGGCAATGCAGTGATAAATGTGCATTTGTCCTCATTTCCATTTTTTTCAAATTGTATGATATAATTTTTTTACGTATGAAAATTAGCTAAAACTAAACCTTTGTAGAGACTCCGACAGTTCTAACTATACTACATGTTAACAAATATAATAAATTATGATGCAAAAGATAAAAATAAAATATTAAGTACATTTATTTTTATTTATTTTTATTTTTTAATACAAGTCTTGCTCGTTGAAATAACATTTAAATTTAAGCTAACATCAAAAGAGGTAAATTTTATGCAAAGCTAGTATGATATAGGCATCAATTCTATATCATGCTGTACGTAAACACTATACAGCGGTTAACACGCGAAAAAATTAAATCAACTTATCTTGTCACAATTAAATGTATTTTTTAATTAGATTATTTGACATCATTTTAATGTAACCCAATAATACATTTTTAGTATTTTACGGCATGCTTCTAAACTCATACAGTAAAAATTGTTTTGAAGCTTTCATACTTAATTCGCTCTAAGCAAAAAATCACAGAAAAGTATGTCTTTATCAATACCTCATCAAATATTTATTTTATTATATATTCTCTAAAACTATTCCAAAATTAAAAAATACAATAAATTTGACATTTAAAAATAACAATTTAGCGGCTTCAAGTTGCAACATTTTGTTATTTATAAACTTTTTTGTAATTTAATATGTGTACATTAGGCAGACTTTTTTATTTATTTATTTATTTATTTATTTATTTATTTTTATTTTTATTTAAAAGATAATTTCAATATTATTATTATTATTATTATTATTATTATTTGCTATTTATTACTCAAAGTTCAAATTTTATTCAATATATATTTAACAATTAAATTTGCTTTTTCACATTGTATTTAATGATTTACATCGAATTATATTAAATACTACTTAATTCAATGAAAAACAAACATTGCACTTTGTAAAAAGTTTTCTTAAGCATGCAGTTGCTTCATTAAGCATTATCACTAATTCCAAAAGTGGGCTTTTGTTTTGACTTCATTTTTCTTTAAATGGATTAAACGCAGATAAAACACATTAAGTTGTATAAAACTCCAAAATACTTTACATTAAAATCTGTGAAATTATACATATATGTATTTCAATACCTATTACATTTTTTTTTCCTTAAAATATCAATTATCATGTTCAAATTTAGATTGAAATTATTAAACAGGACAACCGTTTCTAAACATATTAATTTTTTTTTATGAAAATTCAATGAATATCAACATTTTAATTTTTTTTTTTTTTTTTTGATAAAGTTAGAACTCCCAAAAAGTATACCATTAAAATAATTTTTCAGAATTTTTCAAGTTTTTTATAAAAATATCTAGAGAAATAAAGTCAGTCAATTAAATTTTATAAATTATCTAAGTCCAAAATTATATTTTCTCTACAGATCAAATTTATAATGGCGCTTTATTGCAATATCTTAATATATAAAGTAAAGAAGAACTCATCAAATATAAGTTAATCTATAATATATCCTATCATTAAAAATAAATCTTTTCAAATCTCTCTTAGTCACGGATTTCGTACAGCAGCTGCAAATGATCTTTTCACAAGTCTTTGTGACAAACGCAATTACACATTTTAATACAATAGGATTTGTACCAGAATAATTTTATTTAATTAAAGGTCGAAGTTAGCGACTAATGACAAATAGAAACACAGATAAAATAATACTTCTATTAAAGGTCAAATTTCTATTATATATATATATATATTATGAATTCTTTATTAGTTTAAAGTTATGAAAATGAATATGCATAGTAAATTGAAAATCAGAAATATATTTATATATAAATGTAAACTTATTCTTCTGTAAATCTTATCTACGAAAAATAGTCAAGTGCGTATCACTTATATATATATATATATGTGTGTGTGTGTGAGAGAGAGAGAGAGTGTGTGTGTGTGTGTGTAATATAAAAACTCTTTTATATTAAAATGTAGTTTAATCAATATATTCTTTAATTTAAAATATTTAAAAATCATTACGTCTCGTAGTTAAATTAAATTTTAATCACATTAAAAACTGAGAGAGATAATATACACTAAAAATATACATTTTAAAATATTAAAAACACAAAACACAAATTTAAACGTTTCGAGCCTTTTACAGGCTCCTCATCAGTAGAAAACATCAAATGTAAATGTTAAGATGAACAACAGACTTTCATTAGGTGAGTACAACGTATTCATGAGGAACTGCGCATGCCTCATTAGGTGGCGAAAAATGTTCATTTGTGTACCAGCCCTCCAGGAAAATTTTTGAGTGATAATTTAAACAATTAGACATGATTATTTTAGTACTGTTAAAATCAGGTAAATGGTCAGTTTCTATGGCATGCTGTACTATTTTCGAACGTATATCACGGTTTTTGAAATTTGTTTTGTGTTCCTTAATTCGAGTATGAAGAGAACGGCCTGTTTGACCAATATAAACCGAACTACAAGATTTCCAAGGGATATTATAAATAACACCTGTACGGGAAAAAGGGGGGATAACAGTTTTAAAATTAGAAAGGAAATTACGAATTAGAAATTGTGGTTTATAGGAAACAGATAAATTAACAGTGCCTAAATCTTTGGCAATAGATTCAGAAATATTTTTATAGTATGGAATAGTAACGAACGATTTAGGTGATTTAGATGAATTAGTTTCATATTTATTTTTATTAAAGTCATACTCTTTTAATTTTCTTTTAAGCCAGCGAGAGGGATAATTATTACGGTTTAAATAAAAAAAAAATCCTTTTCAATTCCAACTGGAAAAGTTCATCGGTACTGCAATATGATTTTGCGCGGTGAAGTAACGTATGGAAAACAGCAGATTTATGTGTAGAAGGGTTAGCTGAATTAAAATTTAAATATTGGACTGAAAATGTAGGTTTCCTATAAACAGAAGTAACACATTTAGATAACCTGATTCTCCTCTTCGTCCAATAATAGATTATTCTAAATCCCCTCTGTATAATTTATCTCGTTTTCTGTCTGATTATCTTAAACCTTTTACATTGAATTCCCAGTTTAGTATACTTTCCGCTTATAGCTTTCTTGATGATTTAAAACAAAATAATGATCCCTCTGATAGTTTAATGGTTTCACTTGATGTTGTTTCTCTGTTCACATCTATCCCTATCCCTTATGCTTGTGATATTATTGTAAAATTTGCAATAACATTTCTTTCAACAATTATTTAGATACTGATACTTTAATTGAACTTATTTCTTTTTGTTTAACTTCCAACTGTTTTAGGTATAATAATTCTTATTATCAACAAATTAATGGCACTGCAATGGGCTCCCCCATTTCAGTTAGAATTACCGAAATAGTCATGCAGTTTATTGAAAATCAAATTAATTCTGATTTACATGAAAAAATTTATTTTTGGCGTAGATATGTGGACGATGTTTTTATAATCACTGATAATCAATATGTTTCTGATATTCTTAATTATGCTAATTCCGTTAATCCTTCAATTCAGTTTACCTTAGAACAAGAAAAAGATAATAAACTCCCTTTCTTAGATATTTTAATTGAGCGTTCGCCTTCTGATACTTATTCTAAATTTATTACTTCTGTTTATAGGAAACCTACATTTTCATGCCAATATTTAAATTTTAATTCAGCTAACCCTTCTTCACATAAATCTGCTGTTTTCCATACGTTACTTCACCGCGCAAAATCATATTGCAGTACCGATAAACTTTTCCAGTTGGAATTGAAAAGGATTTTTTCGGATTTAAAGCGTAATAATTATCCCTCTCGCTGGCTTAAAAGAAAATTAAAAGAGTATGACTTTAATAAAGATAAACATGAAACTAATTCATCTAAATCACCTAAATCGTTCGTTACTATTCCATACTATAAAAAAATTTCTGAATCTATTGCCAAAGTTTTACGCACTGTTAATTTATCTGTTTCCTATGAACCACAATTCTAATTCGTAATTTCCTTTCTAATTTTAAAACTGTTATCCCCCCCCCCTTTTCCCGTACAGGTGTTATTTATAATATCCCTTGTAAATCTTGTAGTTCGGTTTATATTGGTCAAACTGGCCGTTCTCTTCATACTCGAATTAAGGAACATAAAACAAATTTAAAAAACCGTGATATACGTTCGAAAATAGTACAGCATGCCATAGAAACTGACCATTTACCTGATTTTAACAATACTAAAATAATCATGTCTAATTGTTTAAATTATCACCAAAGAATTTTCCTGGAGGGCTGGTACACAAATCAACATTTTTCACCACTTAATGAGGCATGCGCAGTTCCTGAGGAATACGTTGTACTCACCTAATGAAAGTCTGTTGTTCATCTTAACATTTAAATTTGATGTTTTTTACTGATGAGGAGCCTGTAAAAGGCTCAAAACGTTTAAATTTATGTTTTGTGTTTTTAATATTTTAAAATGTATATTTTTTGTGTATATTATCTGTCTCAGTTTTTAATGTGATTAAAATTTAATATTCTTTAATAATATATCAAATCTGTTTTTTGCAAATCGAAAGTTCCATTTCTGCTTTCTTAAAAACTAAACCGTTAGCAGAATTAATTATTATTGATTTTTCCTTTTTTTTTTTTTTTTTGATGCATCTCTTTTCAAACTGTTTTTTTTTCCCTTCAGACAGAAATAATCCGAAACGACAGAAGTTCCACTCTATTGTGGAAAGTACAGCCAATTAAATGATTAAAAATACGTTGATACTCCCTTTTTAATCACATGACAAGATGTCACCAAGAGAAGTTTATCTGTAATCTCATTTTATTTTTTCCCGGTATAAATACACCTATATCCCTAAGCGATGGGCTCTTTTCTTTAATGTCTTTGCTCAAAAAAGTTTATGATGCTGTTTTTTCGGATGTTGAATTTTACTGTCCTCTTCCTACGTTAAAAGCCCTGATATATTATAAGCTTTTAAATAAATGTGTTAAAGCGAACTGATTTCTACTGATTACTAGTATAACTATCACGAGTGCCTCATTTACAAATCAGCTAATTACGCCGTTACACACACGCGCACACACATACAGTCCTACCAGCCCTTCCGAGTAACTTTACATTTTACCGCGTTTCGAGTTCTTACCGAAATTTTACACATATCATCTAAATTTTATTATTTTATGTTCGAATACGTATTTTATGCATGTAAACACCAAAAAAGTGTCCTTTGACAAAAAACTGTGTTTTTTATTAATTTAAAATTGCGTGTGCACAGTTCTATCTTTCCGAGTAAATTGAGGTTACTCGTTTTGAATTTTACACAGTCCTTCCGAGTAATTTAATCTCGAACTCAGATATTCTGTGCGGTTACTCGATTATTCAATACATTGCTCAGTAAAGTGTATAATGTAATTGACGCATTTGAGACATAATTGTAAATCTTTGAAATATATTTTCTTTAAAGGCAAATAAAGAACTGTCATATAGATAAGCTAATCTCTCTATAAGTATCTTTTACAATTAATTAAAGTAAGAAATAATTTATATTTGGTTTATATATACGTATGTGATTATGTATGTATTGTTTTATAGTAAATACTTTGCGAGTATTTGGAATGTCTAGAAGACAAATGAAATAAAAGAGGTATTTCACTCAATTTTACCAATTAACTACTGAACTGATTTCTGACGAACTTGGTATAAATGTATTTTAAATGAGATGAAATTCCATTTGCTAAGATATGTCTTTCAGGACATATGGTAATGGATTGTTTTTAAATGTTTTTACAGATTTAACTGTTGAACTTGTTTCAAAAATACTTAGGTGGTCTTACAAGTGACTGAAAATTTCTGCTGTCGAAGCTGGTATACGAGAAGGGTCGGGTTCGATTACCAGATCCCATTCGTCGACCTTATTACAGTAAAAGCAAGAAAGTAAAATCAGTATTACTCATAAATCATGAAAATCTTTCTATTATTTATAATAGTCGCGGTAAAAATTAAGCTTATTATTTGAACAATTTAATTTAATTTTATGTGTTTACATGTGTATTTCATTCTTGTACACTCCGTTTAATACTTTATTAAGAAATTATATTACTATTTATATATTTATATTGTATTAATAATTATATTATGCAATATTTATATTTATCTTAATAACTTGACACTAAATTACGTATACTTGAAACTATTGACTATAGCTATAAGACTATTCCATTTTATAATGGAAAGAAGTAAAAGTAAAATTATTCATCACTCTTAAATTTTGAAATATTCCTTTTTTTTTTTCCCCTCTTCTTCTTCTTTTTCTTTCATCTTTTTTTTTTTTTTTTTTTTTTTTTTTTCTTTTCTTTTGTGTGTGTGTGTGTGATTTATGTCAGCTCTAATTTAAAGACATATTTTTAAACGAAAATATAATGCATTCCAATTAACTAAAGTTGAATTCTTATTTATTTATTTATTTATTTATTTATTCAATTTTAAGTTTTTATTATTATGCATTATTACTATGCATGTTTTTATTTTCTGCATGTATAAGAAGAAAGTATAAAATTTGGAAAAAAAATTTATTTCCGGTTTTCGATGAATTTACACTTTTTGAGACTTCCTTGCATTTCAATTAACTGAAATTTACTACTTATTTTCAAAAAAGGGAATTTTAGCTTTTTCATGTATTACAAGAAAGTAGAAGACACAGAAAAAGTTTCGATTTGCGGTTTTCGATGAATTTACACGTTTTGAGATTTCCTTGCATTTCAATTAACTTAAATTGACTATTTATTTTTAAAAACTGGACTTTTTATTCGATCCTCTGCAGATATTAGAAGAAAGTATAAGAATAAGTAAAATTTTAGATTTTCTGTTTTCGATAAAGTTACACGTTTTGAGATTTCCCGAACTCAGTTTGACTGTTTTAGAGAACATCTGTCTTTTTTAATTTAAACACGCTGGTGCTTTACGAATCAATGAAAATAATTTAACAGAATTTGATATTGGTTGGGCCCTGGTTTGACATGGTGCCGATTAAATTTGGGCTATATCCCCCAACAAAGTGTGCTACCATGCTGCGATTTCCTCTCATTTCAGGAAAAGCTCAACATCTACAGTGTACCAAACTTAGAGAAATATATTAAGTAAAACTCTACTGATTCAATTTGAGTGGATATCGACAAACAATTGCCGCAGCTATGTTGCAGTTTAATTCCGATTTGAAGGCAATAACTTTGCTTTGTCTTGATTTGCAAAAAAAGTGGTTGAGTTTTGAACACTGGGCGATATTAGTAAATAATATTAACACAAGATTATGCGAAATTTTGCCCTGTTCTTTCATGTTAAGAAAGTCGTAAATTTTTAATAAATTAAGATATTTTCAAATTAGAGTGTTAAAATTAAATAGAGTTCTTGCTACTATAATAAGTAATTACTGATCCTAAGTGTTTACTTCATGAGATAATTTTACACAGACTAACAAAGTAACACACAAACTGACACCCCTAATGACGGACTTCCTACCGATTTTGTGATTTTCGAATTTCTAAAACTTCAAAGCCTGTAAAACCGTCAAAAACTGCGACAGAATTTTTTTTCGAATACTAAGTTCCCCATACCTATAGTATGATGTGAACTAAAAATTTACAGTAACAGTGAATGAGCTTTTATTTAAATTAAAAGACGCAAATTTATATTTTAAGGCAAAAAAACAGTTTCTGTTCAGGCCTTTTGTACATTTAAGTGAAAAGATAACTATTAATATTATATTATATCATATTAAAGTTAAGAAAAAAAGAACAAAATTAAATTCTGTCACAAAAAATTTCAAGAATTCTTTTTTCAAAATTAAATTTTATTTAAAGAATTTAATTTTGTAAAATGAATTCAATTTTTATTTATTTATTTACTTATTATTATTATTTTACCTTTTTAATTGTACTACAATTTTTTTATCCGTTTTATACCATAGATAAAATGTAATTTCCTTTTTCTCAATAAATTGTTGCAGTTGTGTTAGAAAGAAAACGAAAACAGCTTACATTTAGTTTATTTTGTCTGGAAGAAATACTTCTCACCTCTATTAAAATAATAATAATAATAATAATAAAATAAAAGTTATTTTTTATTATATAAAAAGTGTTTTATTTACCCTGAAACATGTCTAAATTTTGTAATAATTGCTTTATTTTTAAGAAAGGAGAACGCAAATGCTTTGTTTTATTGATAGTAGACTCCAACACAAAAAGAAATAGTCAATTGCATTTCTCTGTATACCACCCTGCAACAGATAAACAAAGTTATCAGTGACCGCGGCAGCACACAAAGGAGTAGATAATTTTTCAAGGAGAACAGCTTCCTGTCAAATCCCCCCATTCCTTTTGGAAAGTATCGCCCTATGCCTGGCCGCTGTGTGTCTTTGACCACCCATGAATCTGTTTGAGCGTGTAGCTTTTAATGATTATTAAATGAACCTGATCCCCTGGACATACATCTGGTTCTCATGTGCACTTTACAAACAGAAAGCTATTATCCATAGAACAGCACATATACGAAATTCCTCAGAACCTTTTGTAACATTATACACTGTAATTTAGAAACATATCTTGGAAGCATTTAGTTTCCGAATGAGAAGAACATAAAATTATTATTATTATTATTTTTTTTTTTTTTTTTTTTTGCCTGTGTTAAATTAATTAAAGAAAGAAATATATTTTTGACAGTATTTTAATTGTTTAGACAAACAGAGATAATTTTGCAATTAACATTTAGCGAAATAAATTATTATGTGCATAAAACAGAAATGAAGAGTGTGTTATAAAAGAAATTATAAAGAAACACCATTTCGCAGTTTTAAAAGTTACCAAACGATATTTTAATCAAATTCGTCAAAATCTTTAAATATTACATTTTAATAGCAAACCCTTCTATAAATAATATATAATAAATTGAACATCTATGTCCTTCATTTCGAAAATATTCTGTACATCTTCCGATGCATTTATATGGACCTGAATTTCAGCTTCAGTGCTGCTTGAACTAAAATCCAGCCCAATGTATGGAAATATAAACCAAAAAACCGAAATACATGACAATTTTTTCAAATCGAAATATTTAAACATAACGTTTTATCATTGGAAAAAAAAAAAAATAAGTTTGAGTGTACCATGAAAACAACAACAATGCGTGCGTTGCTGCTTTCACGCTGCTTCTCGTCGCTGCCCTTTTCTCCCGATAAAGAGTCGTACTGATATCTTATTTTATATCTTTCTGTACAGGAGTTATTCAATGATTTTATTGCAAAATTATCTAATTAATACAAATTAGGTTTTTCTTATGAACATGTTTATAAATAAATGTACTCTTCACTAGTGAAAACGGCAACTTTAAATGAGTGATAAATAAATATTTTACATAATGTGAATTCTTCGGTTAATATTGTAAATAATTAAATTTATTTTGTATTTTTTTTCCCTACCTTTCGGCAAAGAATGTAAAATTTATTTACATGCTTTTTTAACCAATTTGTCTAATTTTCTTATTGGTTATTTCAGAAAGCTGATATCATGAAATGGATAACGGAAAACCGGGTAATTTGCGAATTGCTAGTTGCGAATCCTATATTAAAAATGCCCAACATTTGTTATAGAGTAAAACTGATTCGAGATTAATTCCCCTTTGATATTGATATCATATTTGATTGTCAGATAAAAAATTATTATTTTGAGGTAGTAAATAGAGCAATTTTGTCACTTTCTCACCCTCGTACTCAGGAAAACTAGTTAGTATAGGTTCACTCTGTTCAGTTTTCCATCATAGTATATAAGTTCTCATAAAGTTCTAATACGTGACATACTATATTCGTGTTAAGCGAAATGAATTTGACCATTCGCTCAGCATAGTGACAGACTAAAATGACCCACCAAATAGGCTACCCACCATTCAGTTCGATACATTTAACTTTTTCTAATCTATTAATTTATTTTTGTGGATCATTTTTGTAGTTTAGTTTTCTTGCAATTTCATACTATTTCCAATGACAATCCCCAAAATGCAAGTTTATGTAGAATACCGCTCAATTTTGCTATATTGATATAATCTTAAATTAAAAATAACTTAAGAAATTTTCAAATTAAAATATTTGCAATCGATGATGTTCAAGGCAGTATCACAAATGATATTTTTAAAGGGGTCTAAAATCTTTATGATGAAACTAACCCTTTAACTAGTTGACATAGGTTGACTCTGCTCAGTTCCTCATCATATGTATGTTTTCATAAATTTCTAGTACAGAACATATTATATTTATTGAAAATTTATTTTTCCAACTGAGTGAAAATAATGCCTGGACCGGGAGTCGAACCCCGAATCTTTGACTTACAAGGTCAAGGCTCTACCAATTGAGCTATCCAGGCCGACAACCGGTGGGCATAACTCACTCAGACAACCTTTAGGCAGAGCAACTGGTCTATCATGTAGATAGCTCGACAGAATAAGCCGCAGGTAATGGAAAACACCATTAAACAATAGGAGGAATAAATACATTTATTAATATCACACGATCAACAGATTGGGAAGAAAACCATATTTATTGAAAAAAAAATATCCAACTAAATGAAAATAATGCCTGGACCGGGAGTTGAACCCCGGATCTTTGACTTACAAGGTCAAGGCTCTACCAATTGAGCTATCCAGGCCGACAACAATTGTATTTTCCAACTGTATTTTCACTCAGTTGGAAAAATTAATTTTCAATAAATATGATTTTCTTCCCAATCTGTTGATTGTGTTATATTAATAAATGCATTTATTCCTCCCATTGTTTAATGGTGTTTTCCATTACCTGCGGCTTATTCTGTCGAGCTATCTACATGATAGACCAGTTGCTCTGCCTAAAGGTTGTCTGAGTGAGTAATGCCCACCGGTTGTGTCGGCCTGGATAGCTCAATTGGTAGAGCCTTTACCTTGTAAGTCAAAGATCCGGGGTTCGACTCCCGGTCCAGGCATTATTTTCACTCAGTTGGAAAAATAAATTTTCAATAAATATGATTTTCTTCCCAATCTGTTGATTGTGTGATATTAATAAATGTAGAACATATTATATTCATGTTAAGAGAAATGAATTTGACCAAACGATTGATCATTTTTAGAAAATTAGAAAAATGCTCATCTGTCTGTGATAAAAAAAAAATTGTGCCAGCTCCAACTCAGAAACTTATACACAGAATTTTTTAGATTTAAATGTATCTTGACATAAATTAGTGCTTATCAACTTTTGGTGCAAATCATTGAACAGGGGGCGTTGTTGTATTGCGATTTTTCTTTTTTAAAAAAGATTATATGTCAGCCACTATTAAGTATAACTGCTTAAAACCATGCATGTTTTATGCAAGAACCTTCGAATACATTTAACATGGCTTGGAAATAAAGGTACTGATTGGGTTATGAAAATTAAATATAAAAAGGTAAATAGAGGTGTGAAAAAAGTATTGAAAACAATTACTAGTGTTAAAGTGATCTCTCCAAATGATATAGTCTAGATTATATTCCTCAGCTGCAAATCTGTCTGTATGAAATACTGCGATTATCATAAATGGGTGATGCTTTGCACAGCATTGTATTAAAATTGCAAAGTCTTATTGGGCTATTCATCTGCATTGCATGGAAATGTTGAGGAAAATTATGAAAATAAATAAATAAGAAAAGACTCCGTACTTAATAGATCAATTGTCTGTAGAAGTTTTGTACACAGACAGATAGCAAAGCTCTATATGATCGTAATTACAGTAATTATGCAAATAAAGTACTGCATGCATGTAAAAATTAATGAATAGTGTTTTCAGAATTCCGGCGCATACATATATTGTATAAAATATCATAGAATGTACATACTGTAATATTTTCTAAGATAAAATCATATGTTTAAAGGAAAAAGTTGCATGATTATAAAGCAAATTTTATCAGATAATATATAAAATAATTTTGTGTGTAATAATAATAATAATAATAAATCTTACTTTCACAAAAGCATAAAAAAGCTTAATTTTACAAAAGATAAAATGTATCAACACTAAAAAAAAAAAAATCTTATATTTAAAAATTGAATAAATGACACTATTTTCCAATGCAAATATGTTTAAATCTCAGTTTTACAAAGTTCTTAGATTTATATGTGAAAATCTTAATTTCACAAAAGATAAAATTTATTAATGCTAAAAAAATAAATAAATAAATAAAATAAAATAAATAATAATAATAATAAAAACATTTTTTTTTTTTTTTTAATTTGATTAAAGGATATTATTTACAAAACAAACATGTTCAAATTATCAAAAACACGTTTACTAATTATAATTAAAATATATCAACACAAGTACAAAATCAAAATAAATTCAACTTCTACTTGTCTCACAGAAATTGGTGCGGAAGGCGGAAAAATTCTCCGTCACATTACCATGCGCGACTTATAAAGAGGCTATTAGCCTCTTCCTAATCGATGTAAACATACCGATTCTTATGTCACGTTGAAGCTAATAAAATTTCAAACATATTTATGAATTTTTAAAAGTATGTTTCCTACTATTTTAACGCTAAGATTAAAAAAAAAAAAAAAAAAAAAACAGCAAAATTGTTTAAAACAAAAAAGGAAATTTTGAAATTAAAAAAAATTTACTGGCTTAACTATTGACTCTAGAAAAATACTGTAAATACAAAAACTGAAGAAATTATTTTTGGGAAAAAAAAAAAAAAAAAAAAAAAAGAGTGAGCCGTTAATGCTTTTAGAAATCTCTACCCAAAAAGTAAAAATAGTCTCCATTCTGCCACACCCCGTTTCTAATTCTTTTTTTTTTTTTTTTTATTATTATGGTTTCTTTTAAAAAATTATTAAAATCTCTCAAATATTGGATATGTAAATAAAGAAATAAATAAGAACTTAATATTCTTCTTTAAGACCGAAAAGGATTCTAAAATATGTGAATGATTCTAATATTCAGCCACTTAGAAGAATAAATTTTTATCTGACGGTGAAATATATCATCAATATCAAAGTTGAAATAACTTCGAATGATTGTTTTATTCTACAGCATAATTTTCGACAATTTTAGTGTATAATTCGCAAGTAGATATTCGCAAATTACCCATTTTCCCTTTAACGATTTTTTTGTTACCCAGTTTTCCGGGATTCTATGATATTTAGCTCTTTTCAGGGGATTTTCCGAGATGCTCCGTAAGTAGAGTATTTGTGGTTATGGGGATTAAGGCCGATTGACTATGGTGTTGGTGTTAGGTCCTAGGCCTGAGGAGGAGAGGGGTCTTTTTAAGGGGTCCTAGCCCATCTTTACTCAAGTTACACAGAAAACCACGGAAAACTCCGAATAGCTAGGTCGACGAGCTCGACCTAGAGATGTGAGCGTGGAAAAAACCCAGGTTTAAACCAGGGAATAAACCCGTTTTTTTGAGAAGGGAATTTTGAAAGTTTCCAAAACAAGGGAATTTTGAAAGTTTTCAAAAGTTGCGAATTTAGCCTTTTTTTTTTCCTGAGATTAGAGATGTTCTAAGGCATTTCAAAATGTTATCTCACATTCAGATGTTTTTTATGAGCTTTCAATTTTTAAATAGTGCTTCTAACGTCTATAAACTTAAAAAGTACAAGTTTCAAATTTCATTAATTAACAGAGTTATTCTCTGTTATTGCCATACATTCATATCTTAGATCTGAGACTGTATACACACTGCGTTCAATATAACACTTTTTTCTTTTAAATCGCAATTGCATGTTTCAGTTGTATATCTTTACCATTTTATTCCAAAGATAAAGCAAAAATGCTTCAAAATATTCAGCATTTACTAAAACAATAATATTACACTGGAAAATATTATTTCAATTACAATTTCAACAATACTAATATGCAAAAGATAAATGAAGAAAGAAATAACAACCAAATTATTAATTATTAGCTATTGAATATTTTATGTATTGATTTAATGCATTAAAAAATTATTGCATGAATTCTTAATAACCGAAGAACTTATGTTCGATTTTGTTCGATGAATTATTATAAAATTTAATAATTTTAAAGTATTCTTACCACAACTTAATTTCATTGTATTATTTTTTATAACATATTTTATTATGGTATTCATAAAAAAAAAAAAAAAAAGAAAAAAAAGAAAAAAAAACTAAAGTTATTTAAATAGGCAGACAAAACTTCATCATTTATTATTGTCAATAACGTAAATGTTTATTTTTTTACAATTTTCTGTAAAATAATCACATAATTGTTGATATCACCTTTATTTAAGCAAATATTATAGAATAAAAATGTCTGGTACTCTTAAAAGAAGTCAAATTAAATCTAAAAATTGAATATTAGTTTCTTCCCATCAAAGTTTCCAAAGTTCCCAAAATTTCCGGTTTAAACCCGAAAATTCCCATGTTTATTCCCCAGAAGCAATATTCCCGGTTTTTTTACATCTGTAGCTCGACCTAGAATCGAACCGAGGACCTCACGTCTACTAGCTTTGAGCGTAGAACCGCTCGGCCGCTGGTGGACCCAACGGAGGATCGGGGAAAACAACCTGGTTGCATCTGTATACCCCCCTCCCCAGATCAACCTATAGCCTTGTTGCGTCGCTAGACTGAAATAAACTTTGACTTCATCTGCATGAACAGGTGCGTCATTATTCAATCGCTTAGTAAATATTAACATTTTTATGTTAACTCATAATTTAATTAAACATTTACAATTAATTTAATTTAAATATCTGCTATAATATTAAAATTAAATTTAAATTTGTTTCAAATTTTAATACCTATTAAAATTTAAAATTCAAATATCTGTTAATTTTTCATTTTAATTTGCTTCAAATTAAAATATTTATTAAAATAATAATTAAAAAGAATATATATTATTATTATTATTATTATTATTATTATTATTACTATTTATTAAAATCAAATTAAAATATTTATTAAAATACATATTTATTTAAAATCAAATATATATTTTAATCTTAAAATTTCATAAAAGTAACTTTTACGTCTGATTTATCAAATTGTGTATTTGAGATACTATTTCATTTATAAAACTACCATTCATAATTATCATTTATATGATTAATCAAGTAAAATGTTAAAATTACATAAATATGATATATTTATATGGGTAATACAGTAATTAAATTATTTTTAAAGGGAGTTGTTGTGAATTTCCACTCTCTCTCTTAGGTTTCACTTCCGTCGGAGAGTAATTAAAAAACTTAGGTCGCAGTATCCAATTTGTCTGAGATTTTAAGTCACACTGACGAAAATAAAATGTTTTGAGTCATATTGAAAGAATAAAAGGTGAATTATACTCATTCTGACTGCTACAAAAGCATTAACTCAAATTAATTTGTAAATATTAAACAATGTACGAAATAATCATTAAAAAGTTGTGTTAATAAAAATAAATTAAAAAAAAAAAAAAAAAAAACTTTTTTTTTTTTTTTGACAACTCTTCTGTGAGTAAATTATTCTTAAAACAATGTAAACTAGTATGTTGTAACAATTACAAAACTTTTTTCCTGGAACATTCTATATTATTAGCACCAGTTGCTGTTTAACATGCACACAGGGCCAGTGACAGGAAGTACGGGCCCCTGGGCAAACGAAAGTAAGCTCCCCCCCCCCCCCATACACATAACCACTTCTTAAATTTTAATCGAAAAATGGTTTAAATTTTTGGGTACTACGGTATTTCAAATATCTCCAACAAAACACAGTGATACAATAGGTAGTACATTATCGAACTATACATTTATATAATGAAATTTGATTAAATATGAAGGCTGATAAAAACGTACAATTGCTTTGCATTTCATTCTCAATATATTTAATTTACAAAAGAAGACTTGTGATCAATCAGTGATTGATATATGCCTTACCTATTGTACTTTAAAGTTAAATATAAAATTTTAAAATAAAGATATCATGTTTGAAATATAAATGTAATATATTTGAAAAAATGGCAATTTTATCTAAAAATTTCTTTTAAAAATTCTGCATTTCTTTTTGACAACCTTGAATTTTATTTATTTAATAAGCTATCCCCTGAAAATTTGTTTGGTCTGTAATTCAATATTTTAAAAATTAACTTTTGAATTAAGTGAACATTAATAATTACCGAGTGGGCTGAGTAGATTCATAAAAGTATATACTATTGGCATTAAAATTATTCGAGCGCTAGCATTAATTCCTATATGGAAAAAGTACACTTAATACTGTTTTATTAAATAAATCCTTGTCAGATTATGTTCTTAGACTGCCTAAAAACATGACTCGACAAGGATTTATTTAATAAAACACTACTAAGTATACGTTTTCATAAAGGAATTATTGCTAGCGCTCGAATAATTTTGCTGCCTGCCTACCGTAACGCTGAAAGTTTTCTGATAAATTCTTTTTTTTTTTTTTTTTTTTTTTTTTTTAAGCTTTATTTTCTGTGATTAACAAGATTTAAAATAGTAATTTTTTAAACAAGCAAAAGTAATGGCATGGCATAATCACTTAGGCTTTTATTATAAGTTTTTATTATTGTTATTAAATATACATATTAAAAATTATATATAAAAAAAGAAGCAAAAAAAAAAAATATATATATATATATATATATATATATATATAGGTATATAAAAAATTATGTTTTTTGTATTTTTTAAGCAGTGAGTAGTTCCTTTAAGTGAGTAAATTTTGCCCCAAAAAGATGATTTATCAGCCTAAGAAAAATGATGGATCCCGGAAAAAAGGGCACCGGAAAAAAGGGCACCGGAAAAAAGGGCATTGGAAAAAAGGGCACCGGAAAAAAGGGCACCCGGAAAAAAGGGCACCGGAAAAAAGGGCACTTTTTCAATTCGCAAATCGCAAAATAATAAATATCAAATAATGGCATATAAAAATGGCTTTCAAATTACACATTTAGAAATTTCAATTGATTTGGTACAACATTAATATAGTACATACCTTGGGGAAGATGGGGGGTGGGGGAGGGGGGGGCAGGAGCAGATCGAAAGAAAACAATTGTTTTTACATAAACTCTTACCGATTTTAATGAAACTTTGTATAATCACGTACAATTTGTGAAAAAATTATTGTAAGTGTCAGGCAAACTTTAGGGGAGGGGGGTTAAAAAGGGGGGTGCAGAGGAAAATAAAATTATCTTTTGTATCGCAGTTTTACCTACTTTAATGATATATTCTATAACTATCACTAACATTTTATGAAGATCACAATGAGTGTATTATATACCTGGGGGGGAGCAAGGGGGGCAGATAAAAATAAAATATATTCTTCTTTAAATTACTCTATTATTGATTAATTTTTTTTTTTTTTTGTACAATCACGTATAATTTATTAAAAATTTACAGTAAGTGTCAGACATACTTAGTGTGTGTGTGTCGGGGGGGAGGGGGGGTAAACAAGGGGGGAGAGGAAAATAAAGTGATTCTTTATATCATCATTTTAGCGAATTTAATGATATATTCTATAACTACCACTTAATTTTCATGAAGATTACAATGAGTGCATTATATACCTGGGGGGGGGGGGCAATGGGGAACCGATGAAAATAAATTATATTCTTCTTTAAACTACACTATTATCGATTTAAACAAAAACTTTGTATAGTAGAATACAATTTGTGAAAAAAATCACAGTAAGGTCAGACATACTTGGGGGGGGGGGTTAAAGAGAGGGGGGACAGAGGAAAATAAAATATTTTTTTATATCACCATTTTACCGATTTTAATGACATATTCTATAACTATCACTTACTGGTATCACTAATATGGTAATATAAAAATTCAATTTATTTTCCTCTGCCATCCTTCTTACCCCCCCCCCCCCCTCCAAGTATGTTTGACACTTATTGTAATTTTTTCATAAACTATGCGTGATTATACAAATTTTTTTTTAATCGATAATAGGATAGTTTAAAGAAGAATATATTTTATTTTCATCTGCTCCCCCTTACCCCCCCCCCCTCCCAGATATATAATACACTCACTGTTATCTTCATAAAAGTTAAGTTATAGCTATAAAATGTATCATTAATTCGGTAAAATGGTGATATAAAAAAATCATTTTGTTTTCCCCTCCCCCCCCCCCCTCCCCGAAAAAAAAAAAAATGTGTCTGACACTTACTGTAATTTTTTCACAAATTATACGTGATTATACGGTTTTTTGAATCGATAAAAGGGTAGTTTAAAGAAAAATGAAATCTATTTCCATATCCCCCCCTTGCCCTCCCCCCCCCAGCACTCATATAATGCACTCATTGTGATCTTCATAAAAAGTAAGTGATAATTATAGAATATATCATTAAATCGGTAAAACGGTGCTATAAAAGATAATTATATTTTCCTCTGCCCCCCCCCTCTTTAACCCCCCCCCAAGTTTGCCTGCCACTTACTGTCATTTTTTTCGCAAATTGTACGTGATTATATAAAGTTTCATTAAAACCTGTAAGAGTTTTTGTAAAAACAATTATTTTCTTTCGATCTGCTCCTGCCCCCTCCCCCCTCTTCCCCGACATATATACTAAATGAATGTTGTACCAAATCAATTGAAATTTTTAAAAATGTAGTTTGAAAGTCATTTTTTAAATTCATTATTTGATATTTATTATTTTGCGATTTGCGAATTGGAAAAGTGCCCTTTTTTCCGGTGCCCTTTTTTCCGGGTGCCCTTTTTTCCAGTGCCCTTTTTCCGGTGCCCTTTTTTCCGGTGCCCTTTCTTCCGTGCCCTTTTTTCCGGTGCCCTTTTTTCCGGGATCCAAAAATGATATATTATCAGAATGTTTTTGTCGAGTATAGATTCCAGCCTTTTTGAATACGATTCTAGAAAACTGAAAAATAACTTTTTTATTTGTAATGTGCTTGAGGAGATTATGTATAATAACCTAGTTCCAAAGATTTTTTCGTCGTTGAAATGATGCTAATTTTAAATGCTGAGGGCCATGGTTTGGAAACTATTCATGTATCTTCAGAATACACATGCATACCGAAAGTTTAAAAAATATTGTATGCACACACACATATATATAAGAAAAAAATATATAGTTTATATATATATATATATATATATATATATATATATATATATATATATATATATATATATATATATATAAATGGAATTTTTCTTGCTTTTTTTATTGCAAAAGCATTGATAATTTCATCATTGATAATTTTCTTCTTTTCACTTATCAAAATCTACAAACTACAAACTGAATCTTAATGTAAAAAATAATGTTTGGCGTTTGCGTTTGTTAACCTTGTTCCAAAATGAGAATTTTGGTAATTACATAGTTTTTACCCCCATCCCCTTGGACAGCGGCCAATAGACATTGCGCAGATTAGATTGGGGGCACTGCTTTGCGAGATAAGCAAAGCACCAAATGAGATGCAGACCCCCCCATATCTATTTCTTTTATAGATGAATACTGTCTATGGTGGCTAACGATGAGCAGTGATTACTCTTTCAAGTTTCGATGTGTGAAAATGTTTCCCATGTCACTTAAACAAGTAACAAGACAGATTCATCCTTTCACTTATTCACTTGACCAAACATTTTTCGCAGGAACACAACTCACAACACCTTTTGATCTGCGTAAAAGATAAAAAGAGTTTATTGAATGTACTCCCGTTTCTGCTTCGGAGTTGGCATAATGAATGACTGACATGAACCTTCAGTCATTGTACTTGATTTTAGGAATGAATTGGTTGAAAATTTAAATAGATACAATACAGTAAATAAAAACTTTCTTTAATTAAAACTTTTGCTTCATGAAAAAAGAAAAAAAGGGAAAGCATTAAAGAATAACTTAAAATGTACTCAGGGTTGCTACGGTACCAGGAAAACCTGGAAAACTCAGGGAATTTGAAAATCTATTAAAAAACAGGGAAAACTCAGAGGATTTCAAAATTTATTGCAAAAAACAGGGAAAATTCAGGGAATTTCAAAATTTTATGGAAGAACATTGAAATTTTTTTTCATGATCAAATATATTTTTTTTTTATGTAGTTCTTTATAATGAATCAATTACATTTTTTTTTTTTTTTTTCAAGTTTATAAAATTAATTTGCCCTAAATATGTTCAACTGACTTGTAAATATGTTAGATTCTAATGCTGCATGATTGCGTGTCATCTATTTTATTTCTAATAGAGACAGGGAAAACTTAGGGAATTTTTTCTCATGATTTGTGTAGCAACCCTGTACTATATCAACAATATTTTAATTAGATCATTTTCTGAAATTTAAGAGGTTAAAGAAATGACATTCATGCGAATTTTGGAAAAAAACCACGGGAAAACCTGAACGTCTAGGCCGACGAACCTGATCTAGGTTTGAACCCGACATATCCTCTCTACCAGCTTCTTATAAAGAAGAACATCAGAGCTACTGGCAGGAGCCATATATTTTTTTATTAATTTATTGTGCAAGTTTTACATATGATTTACTTTTGATTTCGAAGTATAATACATAAAAATTTATGAAAACTAAAAAGATTTTTGATTATTATTTTCTACGTAACTCAGAGAATCATGATTGTTAAACTAAACATATATTTAATTACTTGTGCTTGCAAAAAAATAATACTAGAACTAGATAATGAAACACTATTTAGAAGTATGAATAATTATAAACATGTACCTTTTGACTTTTTTTTTTTTTTTTTTTAAATCTGATTGAAAGAATTAAATGAAGGTATATTCATTTATCAAACACAACAATATATGTTAATATTTGTGTACTTAGCTACTTTTATTACGATTGAGGAATATTTAAAAAAAAAATAAATAAAAAATTACTTTCGTTTTGGTTTTATAAGAATTTTCATTTGTTAGAAAAATATATTTTATACATTCATATATCGACATTCGAATATAGCGGAGGAAAAAAAAAAAAAAAAAAACTGAGAGGAGGGATATTCAAAGTATATTTTATAATTGAATTTCTTTCTTTTTTTTTTTTTTTTTTTTTCAAATACATGTTACTGATATATAATATCTTTTTTTTTTTTTTTTCAGAAAACTTGTTTTGCATTAGATTAAATGAAAAATCCTCCCATCCTGTGCAATATGTTTTCCTATTGCTCCAGATTATATATTTATCTGATAATTTTATTTCTCAATTAAATAAAAAAAAGTCAAGTTAAATTTTGTCTAAACATAAAATCCTATTTTCTATAAATTTTAGTCATATTGTTAATTAAACTCTAGTGAATTTCTATTATTATTATTAATGTCTTGTCATCTTGAGTGGGTGTAAAAAGAAAAAAAATAGTCACTGTATATTTCACAATCCTTTACATTTTCCTCTAAAATTTTGTGAATGAAATTCAGTGTTTTATTTTTATTTTTTACTTGTGATTTTTACTTCATACTTTCTCAACATTTTTGCATTTTCAGTATATCTTTATCTTGCATTGCTTCTACTATGTAACTTTTTATCAATATCCGGCTAGTTGTAGTTTTTATGCACTCATTTGGTCTCTCTCATCCCAATTAGAAGCCCACCAGCGGCCGAGTGGTTCTGCGTTCACAGCTGGTAGACATGAGGTGCCGGGTTCGATCCTAGGTGGCAGTCGTCGACCTATCCGTTTGGAGTCTTTCGTGGTTTTCTACGAAACTTGTGTAAATACGGGGTAGGGCACCTTAGAAAGACCTCCACAGAAGGCATTTCCCTTCAGGCCTTGGACCCTAGTGCAGTCAATCGGCCTTATTCCCAAACACCAAAAACGCCATTCCAATTAGAAATTTCTTTGAATATATCGGGTTGGACATGTGCAGTGTAACGAGTTGACTTGAAACTGTCGAAGGAAGTCAGGCACATACGAAATATTTTTCCTATTCTACTCTAAATTCTTTGGCATTGTTCCTTCCCATACCGATTTCTTTAATTTTTTTTTTTTTTTTTTTGGTTGATTGCGAAATTTTACTATCAACAGTTTACTCACTCAATTCTGAATAGTTGATACTAATGTTTTTCCAAATGCGAAATAAAAGGAAATGAGGCTGTCTCATTATCTCACATCTATTTGTCTATGAACCTCCAGAGACAGCACTAACCCCCCCCCCCCCCGAAAAAAAAAAAAAAAAAAAAAAAAAAAAAGAGAGAGAGAGAGATAATGCATCAGATAAAAATAATTTCGCTCCCCTATCCCCTGTCCGAAGTCTCGTCGCATCGCGGGCCCATTATCGCAGCTAGTATTTAGGACTGCTAAGCGTTTCTTATCTAAATATTTTGCTCCTTTTGTCATGTTTTTAGAATTGTGGAAAGTACACACTTTTTAAGAAAAAAAAAGTGAAACTTCATATTTCAAAATTTAGATTTTTGTCACTTCTGTTCCGTTTGTTCCGGGCTCCCCCCCCCCCCATCTCCCGGGCCCCTGGGCAGTTGTCCCCTGTACCCCCCTCCCCCCTGTCACCGGCCCTGCATGCACAAAAGTTTAATCTTATCTTCTCTGAATAAAGATTTTACACACTGGAGTAGAGCCCTGCACGGGTCGGGTTTTATCCGACCTGAAATCGACGGATGAAAGAGTTAACTGGTAGGTTGTGGCCACCACAAAACTTTCTTCTAAACTTTCCTATATTTTACTAAGTGCAAATAATTTATTAAAAGTATTATTTTTTAAAATTATCTAACAGGAAGAATGCAAACGATTTTCAATTTAGAGACAACTAACACTAAATATCCAAAGTAAGACAGTTTTATTGCCTATAAATAGCGTTTTAAAAAGAACGTTTTTATAATGGTTATCTCACATATGAGGTTTCGTACAGTTCTATGCCATAGAAGTTGAGATTTAGCCTTCCCATTATCGAGGGATATTAATAGGTAATGTCCTTAAATAGATATATTTTCCATTTCATTTATATGTGTTTACATAATTAAGCAATTTTTAAAATCAAATTTTTGGTGTTATAAAACTAAGTTTGTACATGTTACTTTATTAAACGAGGGAAATACACCGAATTCCATTGGAATAATTTATTTTATAACTATTACACCAAGGAAATTAAAATATTAAAATAATAATAATAATAAATTTTGACATACGTTCTTTAATTTTAAATTTCCAAATTTTAGCATATAAATATTTAAATTTGAATTAAAACAACAAAAATGATATTTAATATTGCTCATTTGAAAATTAATATAAATGAAAATCTTTATTATACATATTTTACCAAATATTTATTTTATTTTTAATTATATTCACAAACATAAGTGTATTTTGAAATCAAATATATAATGGAATAAATCAAGCTTTGTATATTTTTACATTTTTTTCAAAAAGTATTATGATATATTCTAAATTCCATTAAGATCATTCAACTTAAAAAATTTGTGCAAAGAGTATTAAATTAATATTTAAAAAATAATTATTGATAATTTTTAGATATACATTCATTCACTCTTTCTAAATTTCCAAACTGTGACTTATAAAAATTTAAATATGAATCTAAATTCAATCTTTAAAATTAACAAAAAATGTTCTTAAAATTCTCTATTTTTTTTTCTATCAACCATATTTGAAAATGTTCAGCATGCATATTTTTCAACATTTTTATACATGAATTTGACAGGTCATTTTCTGAAATGTAGATAAAACAACTCTTTAGTAAATGCTGATTTGTAAATTTTGAAAACAATTTCGAGTTATAAATACAAGATGTTTGAATTAATATTTCAAATTAGTCTGTATTGGGAAAAATTAAAATCGTTCAATTTATAGGTAATATCAAATAAATTTGAAATAATATTTGCCAAAAGAATAATGAATTTTTGACATGCATACATTCAGTACATTTAAATTTCCAACTTTTAACATATGAAGATCGAAATTTGAATGTTAAATTCATATTTTAAGAACAATAAAAATTTATATTTAAAATTATCCCCTATTTGCATAGCACAACAATACATATTTTATGAAATTTTTATTGATGGCTTTCGAAGATTACTTTATAAAGCTTAAATACATCATTTGAGTTATTATAATTGTTTTGTAAACATTTAAAGTAAAGAATTTGAAGTCATAAATATAAGATATTTAAAAAATATTTCAGATTAATATATAAGAAAATTTTCATTGAATTTTCATTGAATTTAAAATTACATAGGCCGAAAAAAAAAAATTAAAACAATATTTTAAAAAATCTGTTTCAGATAAATTTATAATTCTTAAACAAATTCACGCAGTACAAACTACTTATCAAAGTTAATTTCCACAATGAATGGAGACACCTTTCATAATAGAATTTCGAAAACAAATTCTTTTATGTTCTACATTCGCGATTCTAGGAAGTGTTTCTTTCTTTCTTTCTTTTTTCTTTCTTTCATTCTTTTTTAATTTAAAAGGAAAAATAATCTCCATAACTTTGTTTGAAATTATGGAAGATACATGGTTCAACTATTAGTTTTAAAGGTATTAATAAGTTCTTTTAAAAAATATTTATATTGAAAGTTTACAACATTCGGAAGGATTTTCCACCAAGATGCTCGTATATGTTTCAATTTTTCTTATAAGTATTTCGACCCACCAGCGGCCGAGCGGTTCTACGCTCAAAGCTGGTAGACGTGAGGTGCCAGGTTTAATCCTAGGTCGCACTCGTCAGCCTAGCTGTTCGGAAAATTCCGTGGTTTTCTCTGAAATTGCGTAAATACATGTCAGGAACCCTCAGAAAGGCCCCTCACGGAGAGCATTCGCCTCAGACCTAGGACCCTAGTGCAATCCCCAGAACCCAACCCAACATATAAGTATTTCTTTTTACTTTACGATGATTCGTTAAAAGTAATTATAATTGTGCTCATTTATGCAAAGTTTTCTCCTATATTTCCATATTAATAATCATCATACAGCGTTATGGTATCTCCACCTGTTGGCGATTTTCACCAAAAGTTGAAGGACATTTAAATCAAGGAGCAACTTAAACTTTTATGAAATTATTCTGTTCATTAGTTCCTGAGATACAGATACCACAAAATTTTGTCACACACATATATATATATATATATTGACATTTCGTAAAAATGATGAAATCGTGTTTGTACCTTTCAAAACGTGTAAATCCATCCAAAACCAGAAATAGAAAATCTTTACGAATCTAAGACGTTTTTCTGTTGAGTTCAAAAGAAAGTGAAAAATAAATAAAAATGAACAAAAATTTGAAAATTAAAATCTTTTAACAAGTGGCGTTGCCATTCCTCTTTTCATAATTTTTAATGTGTCCGAAAAGAACAATGTTTCGTATAAATGAGAATAACTTTTAATAAATTATTGTAAAATTAAGAAAGAATTATTAATAACAGTAGCAGTCAACCTTGAGTGGGTGTGTGTGTAAATTTTCAATATGGATATCTTTTAAAAGAACTCGTCACTACCTTTAAAATTAATGGTTGAGTAACGATCTGGGATAATTAAAACAAAGTTTTTTTTTTTTTTTTTTTTTTTTTTTCATTTGAAAAAAGTGTCTTTCGTGGGAGTCATTTTATGGGGTGCTAGGCCCTATATTGAAACAAGTTTCGGTGAAATACAAGTAGAACTCCGAAAAGATCGGTTGACCTGTGTCACCTAGGATCGAACCCGGCACTTAATGTCTTTAAGAGCAGAACCTTTCGACCACTGGTGGGAGACTTTTTGAATTTTTAAAGAATTTTTACGTAATTTCTATCATTTCTAAAGAAATTTTTAATTTTTTTTAGAAATATTACAAAATTTAAAAGAAATGAATTGACGCTTTTTAAAACCCCTGTTTGACACCTTTTTTTTAATCTATTATTTACAGTTGCTAATTTTCTGGAGGATATACCATGTAATTCATCATTTCTTGTCTTCGTATAATTCTATACTGATAAGTATAAAAGATTTAAGTCCAAAAATGTCGATTTTGGGTGAAGTACATAGTCAGACTCAGAAAAAAATTCTCTATCGATTGGTATAAAGGATTTAAATCCATGTCATTTAGTCTTTGAGAAAATCCATTGGTAAAAAAAGATTCAAGTCAGAAATTTAGCATTAATCTTTGGTATAAAATATTTAATTCAATTTTCCCCTTTATTAAATGAAGATTGACTATCAGTGAATGGTATAAAACGTATAAAACTAACATAATCCCTTTTTCCTAATCGATTCTGCTCATTAGTTTTTAGTTAGTTTAACTTTATTTTTCGTCTCCTGAAATACTTATCAGTACAGAATTATTCAAAAGAATGTTACACGTTGTTTCTATACATTAATTAATTAACTGAGTTAGTGACAGGGCTGTCTTAACACATTTAAGCGCTCTGGGCTGACAAATTCAGGCGCCCTTTCCTTTGAAAAAAAAAAAAAAAAAAAAAAAATATATATATATATATATATATATATATATAAAAGAATTTAGTTGAATGTAACTTAAAATTTAAATATAATTTAATTTTTAATTTATTTATTTTAATTTAAATAAATAATTTAATACAAGTTTAAATAGTCTTTAAAATTCAAATTCCAATTTAAATATCATAATTTAAATAATTATGATATATAACTTAAATTTTTATTTTAAAAAATAAATTTTTACTTCGGAAATAATGAATTAAAAATTTTAGAAAATGAATTTATAAGACTGTTGTTCAGTATATTAAAGTGTTTTTAATGAACAAAATAATTTTCTTGTATAATTATTTACAAATTCATTAATTGTAACATTTCATCAATTTATTTTAACTTGTCTGCCAGAAATGCTTAAAGTATTAAATTTACTCTATCAAAATTCAGAACGAAGTTAATTTTTTGTAATCAGATATATACAGAGTGGTTCAAAAGATCACATCCAAACGGCATGTGTGGTTGTGCCATGTCATGAGGAGTAAGAAGTAGGGTCTCTAGTAAGAATTACATAAGAAATGGGGGTTGGAAAAGCTATTATAACCGGCTGAAGGACATAAGAAAAAGGACCGACTAAGCACACAAAGAGACGATGTGAATGTGAAGGCATAAATCGCAGCTAATGGGGCACATTTTGAGCACTTCTTAAAACCTATAACATTTTTTATTTGTATTTTGTACTTTGATTACATTTTATGTAAAATAAAGATCTCTTTTACACTGTTTGTTACCTTTTTTGCGTAACGGTCTCAATGCAATTGCACTGTGACAATCATTTTCTGACCCCTAGGTACTGTGAAATTCTTACTCTTCATGACCTGACACACCCACACGTGCCATTTGGACATGACATTTTGAACCACCCTGATTATATAATTTTGTGGTTAAAGAATTGATATGATAGATAAACTTTTTCATTTGTTTTTTACAAATTTTTTTAAGTATAAAATTTATTCATATTCAGTATTATATGTCTCCTTTTATTACTAAAATATTGATGTAATTTAATTTGCACTGTCTGAACGGAGAATCAAAAATGAAAATATAATCAATAGCAAAAATATATCTATCATATTGTTAATGACATTCTTTTCCTGCATTTTCAGAAAATTCATTCATTATAAAATTTAAACCAGTTAAGTAATATCTAAACGTTTAAATTACTCAATTTATGTTGCTTTGTGTTTATATGAAGAACGGAGAATAACTGTTTTCAACATATTTTACAAAATTCTAGAATTGAAAAATTAAAGTAGATTTACAGTCAAAGTGAAAATAAAGAGGTAGTCCATTCGCTTTCAATAAGGTTGCCCTTCATAAAAACTTGGAGTCTTGATGACGGATTCGAAGTTTTGGCAACCAAATTTAGCAAAAAAAAAAAAAAAAGTAGTTTAGGGTTTTTGAAATTTCGAAGCTCTATGATGAATGGAAGCCAATTTTGGAGAACCAGGTAAAAATAGCAATGAATCCATGACCGAGTGTCAGAGTGTGTGTTCAGAAAAGTTAACAGATATCCTTTTTTTTTTTTTTTTTTTTTTTAAATAATTATAGTTTATTTTTTTTATAAATTTTAAGATGATAATTCTAGTACATCCATTCTGCTGCAAAATAATTAGGGAAAAAATTAAAAAGCCATTAAACTATTTTTAATTGTACAATTAAAATAATAAAATAAAATAAAAAAGTAATGTTGCTCCACTCGACTTTCTGATTATTTAGTAGTTATTAGGCAATAGAAAAAAATTTTAATTATCAAATAATTCAATAAGCAATGAAAAGTGAAAAATTAAATATAATGTAAATTTAATAAGTTACCTTATTTTTGCTTCATTCCTTGTGAGCAGCTTTCGGCTGGCAAGTGGTCGCTTCTCTTGATCTTCCTCTTCACCTGTAATTAGGCGGCGCCACTGTGTGTCTATTCCGATTCTCGATTCATGGTCATTAATCGAATTAGGCTCATTAATGATTTCTACGGTTTCTCGATAGTAAGCATAGGTGGAGTTTTCATAGTTAGCTAATTTTTTAACGTCATCGAATTGGATATTTATTTCGTTTTCGCGGTAACTTTTTGATAGCGCGGTGGTATTTCTGTCGTATTTTAAATCGTTCTAATGCTCTTTAATCCGTGTACTTATTTTTCGTTTTGTTACTCCTACATAACAACCCGTTTCTCCATTATTGTGTTTAAAGGGGATTTTATAAATTCCGGCAGTTTCTATGGGGGATATATTATCTTTATCGTTCCTTATCATTTGAAAAACATTCTGATTCGGCTTAATTGGGATATTGACATTTAATTTCTTGGCAGCATTTTGTCAATGTCCCAATTAAGCCGAATCAGAATCCTATCGAGAAACCGTAGAAATTATTAATGAGCCTAATTCGATTAATGACCATGAATCGAGAATCGGAATAGACACACAATGGCGCCGCCTAATTACAGGTGAAGAGGAAGATCAAGAGAAGCGACCACTTGCCACTCGAGCAACGTCTGATGAAGGTTCGGGGCCCCGAGCCGAAAGCTGCTCACAAGGAATGAAGCAAAAATAAGGTAACTTATTAAATTTATTGAAATTATGCTTCGTTTTAAACAAGCTAAAGTAATGTTAAATATAATGTTTCAATATTTCTTTTCTCTAAATTAAAATATTTGTGCAATCAATGATAATGTATTCGATTTCTTTTTTGTGCATCTTTTTATCAGGTGTATAAATTTTAAGCAAGCAATTTTCAGTAACGACCTTTCTGTAACAAAATTCTAAAGCATAGATAATTTTTATTCTCTTCGAAAGAATTTTTCATATAATTAGTCTCCATATGTCGTTAAATGTGTAAATTATTTCACATTTTAATGTAAAAGACCTATAACTAACGCTCATATCATTTGCCATAATGATCATTTATTAGCAAAGCAATGTAAAATAAGCAAACTTAGGAAAAGTCTTTGACGTATAGAGTGTCAAAAGTGATAATGACTGAAAAATGTAGATGGTTGTTTTGGTAGCATTGAGTGTATCATCATCAGTGTATGAATGAGTACACAGTCATAGGTGCACTGATACGTATCAGGGTGTGAAAAAATCATGATTTAAAAAAAAAAAAAATGAAAAAAATCAGATTTTTTTTATTTAAATCAGATTTTTTTTTTGTTTTATTTATATTATTCGACTAAAAATAAATTTTAAGAAATTAAGCCTGAAAACTTTTTTTAAATTTAAATGTGAATACATATAAGAAGCAATAAATATAAATAAATTAAAAAAATATATATGAGGATATTAAAAAATAAAAGTAAAAAAAAAAATTAAAAAAAAAAAAAAAAATAGCTAACATAGGTACATTCTATCCCCCCCCCCTTTTCAAAAAAATAAATAAAAATATAATATAATAAAAATAAAATAAATAAATAAATGATTTAGTGTAAATAGCTTAAAAACATATAAGATCAATATATATTTTTTTAATATTTTTATTATTATCAGTCATTAAAATGTACATATTAAAACATCTTGAATATCACATTAACAAATTTTTTGAAGAGAAACTTTTTGGAGAATAATTATTCAATTAAAGGAAATTCAATGTGTATATAATGTATATATATATATATATATACATAATACACACATTAGTTTGTGCAATTTATTACCAATAAAATACATATAAATTCTAAAAATTTTTCAAAAGATTAAAGTTTTAAAAAATTAAGAAAACTGAAACAACTAGCCAGGCCATTACCATTTCATTTCTAATTTTATAAAAGCCTAAGAAAAAAGGGAAAAATTGCTTAAGAATGTCTTGGCCAGTTAAAAAACATAGTAATCAGAACTAGAAATAAGAAAAGTTAAGATGAAGGACAGAGTGACAGACAAATTAAATGCTTCAATTCAGATGATACAATATTTATTATCCTTTAAAAAAAAAAAAAAAAAAAAAAAAAAAAAAAGCACTTAGGGCAGATAATTTAAGGCTTTGTATAAAAAAATTTGGCTGCAAATGAACGTAGTTAGCTTTAAAATAAGAATAGAAGATAAAAATAAAGTTGTAGAAAATTAAAAGAATCATTTTAAAAATTAATAAACACATATATTTTATTTATTTATTTTTTGGAGGGAGGGGGTATTTGATGTAAATACCAAGTAAGTTCAAATTTTCTTATATTCTAAGACTATATAAAACTACATATTGACCC
Organism: Salticus scenicus; assembly: GCA_963930645.1. Classification (NCBI taxonomy): domain Eukaryota; kingdom Metazoa; phylum Arthropoda; class Arachnida; order Araneae; family Salticidae; genus Salticus; species Salticus scenicus. The sequence goes on from OZ005656.1 coordinate 7,176,578, forward strand.
AAAGTTGTAAAATTTTATTTTTGATTTAAATCAATGATTTTTTTAAAAAAATCAAAGTGATTTTAATCACGATTTTAATCAAGCTGATTTAAATCGGCGTACCCTGTGTCCGATGCTACCAAAACTCCTGTCGGCATTTTTCACTCATTATTACTTTCAGCGTTCTCTATGTTGAAGACTTTTCCTGTTTGTTTATCTAGCGCAAAGTCTACTTTTCTTTTTTCTTTGACGCTTTAAACAATTTAACATTATTAATATGAAATTCAATAAATTTGAGTCCTTAGACTGCAACATATAAGAATTTTATTTCGTATTTTGGAAAAAATTCTAAGTTCTATACTCATAAAAGTTTATATAATTCTTGCGAGGATAATCTACCTAATTTTATCTTAATAGAATGTAGAGTTTATATGATAGTATACTTCAAATATTACGAGTCCATACAGAAACACTATAATGATAAATAATTTTCCATTGTATTCCTGTAAAGTCATACACTGATCAAAATATATACAGGTCCTACGACAGTGACTTATAACATACCTACCACTTTTTAGCTTATTCGGATATGGTAATTAGACGCTGTGGCACTAAATAGTTAAAAAAGTCCATAAGCACAACGAAAATCAATTTTTCATTGTGGCTTATGGACTAAAGTGTTCATAAAAATATCCCTGTAAAGGAACTATCCTGTAAAAGAACTATAAATTCTACACCTATCAAAATCTATACATATTATGCGACGATAATCCATAATATACCTACCAACTTTCAGCTCAATCGAATGAGGTGTTAAAACGTTATTGCACTTCAAATACTTAGTGTCCATCCATAGGTAAAAGATTATAAAGTTTTTCTTTGTATCCCAATAAATTAATCATAATACTACACTCATCAAAAACTAATACAGATTGTGTGTCAGTGATTTATAGCATAAATAAAAATTATCAGGTTTCGTTCGTCGGCAGAAACCATTTGGAATTCTTCATGGATTTTTCTTAAACTCGCGTGAATAAAAGCTAGGATCACATAAAAAAAAACCTGAGGGAGAGCATTTGCCATTCAGGACAAGGTCTCAGCGTAACATCACATATTAAAATTTTTTTGGGGGGAAAAGTTAGATTAGAAAACCTACCCATCTCCAAAATCGAAATTTGTATGTGAGAATAGGTTTGTAACCTGAAGGTTTAAAAAAAAATAAAGGTAATTTGAATATAATATATTTAAAGTAGTAATAATATAGAAAATAAATTTGATCTATTAACTTTCAGTTAGATCAGAAAAAATCATTTTTATGCTTGCATAGAAGGAAAAATACAATTCTGAAAGGCGCCCTTTTACATCTGGCGCCCTTGGGCTGCAGCCCAATTAGCCCTATGGATAAGGTGGGCCTGGTTAGTGATATACCGCAATTATATACAAATTCCTTCAAATTTTAATCCGCCATCCATTAGTTTTTCTCTAGACAATTCACATAATAGAAAACGTTGATTTTCAAATTTCAAAAAATGTTACTCATATTCTGCAGTAATACAATGTAAATGAAAATTAACTCAATTGATGTATATTAAATGGTGGAATATAAAAATTCATTCATGAAAAATGTAATTTAAATGAATGTGAGATGAGGACAAACATTGTTTGCTACACGAATTCCAAGCAGAAGATAAGATAGTAAAGACCCGATGGACATCATTTTCTTACAGATAAGGAACCCCGGGTTGTGACGTCACACGCTGTCCTAAGACTCCTGTAATACGAGCTGGCTCACAGCTGATCATTGTTGCCCAGCGGGAATATAGCTTGGCGACGTTTAGTTTCAGACGTATTACTCAGTGTCTTTATCGCCTAAAATGGCGAGTTTACCTAAACAGAAGAGCGAATTATTGTTTGTACTTGATAAGTTTGGCGATAATATTTGGCGAAATTTTCTTATAACCCTTGTAAAAAGTAGCCATCACTGTTGCTTTTAAATTAGTTAATTTTAAATATTTATACACGTTAAAAAGTAGTGTAGGTTGTAAAATACAACATTTAGATAATCTAACAGCAATAAAAACAAGTAATTGGTACAAAAAATGCAAGAAAACATATCATAATTACACTTCATATTTGTGATTGAAAGCTGAGCGTACAATTTTCTTTTGGACAATTAATAGCCCATTTCTTTCGCCTTTCTTCATCTGTTGGAAATCTAAACGTTCTAAAAGCAGTTCTGGTATGATATGAACAATTTTCGGCTGCAAAGCCTCCGTTTTATGTGATTTGATAACACTTGAAATTCGGACCGCGTGGGCAACAATCGCTGAGTGGGAAACAAAATGCCTGATGAGCCAGCCTGTATTGAAGGAGCTCTACGCTGTCCGAAGTGAGTAGTCTTACTTCAACTTCAGGCTTAGTAGATCTATACCCTTCCATCCCCGTCTTCTCTTTCTTAGAAACACTCCTATAGATTTTCTTTCTCTTTGACACGATCTTTTCCAATTATCTCTACTCTTCCCCAGCCCAGATGACCGTCAACCTGTTCTTTCATGGTTTAACTTGAATCTTCATAGAAGAGAGTGCATTTTCAAATTTGTATATTATGTCTCCCTCAGTTAAACGCCCACTCTGCATTTCACCTGAATTTTGTTTATTCTGAAAATACCGAATATGCACCGAATATGCACCGAAATTTCACATTCTTTCTTTCTTTTTTTTTTTTTTTTTTTTTTTTTTTTAAGAATCGATTTTGATCAGTTTCATAATAAATCGCATCACTGTGATTATTTAAAAATGGGAAACATTTAAAAAATTTTTTAAACAATTTTTTGGTACTGGAAAAAAGGAATTTCGCAAATTTTTCCATTTAGATGTATTTATTAATATATACAAACATACATACACACACACACATCGATAGATAGATAGATAGATAGATAGATTCTCTGTAGCTTATTCCACTTTAAATTTCACTTCAGTAATTTTCATGTACGATAGGAGGCCCACTAGTGATTTGCTATTATAGCCACTAGTAAATGAAATCGTACATTGGTGCTCAAGAGTGAAAAAGGTCTCCCTGACGAATTTTTTTCGGATCCCGGAAAAAAGGGCACTTTCGCAATACGCAACTCGCAAGATAATAAATAACAAATAATAAATTTAAAGAATGGCTTTCAAATTACAATTTTCGAAATTTCAATTGATTTGGTACAAAAATTCATTTAGTGTACACCTGGGGTAAGGCCGTAAGGGGGGGGGGGTGCAAGAGAAGATCGAAAGAAAATAATTGTTTTTATACCACCTCCTTACAGATTTTAATGAACCATGAAAGCTTTGTATAATCATGTACAATTTGTGAAAAAATTATAGTAAGTGCCAGCCATAATTGAGGGTGGATGGGGGGAAGGGGCAGAGAAAAAAAACATGATTTTTTTACATTATCATTGTACCTATTATAATGATATATTCTATAATTATTGCTTACTTATTATCAAGATCACAATGAGTGTTATATATACCTGGGGGGGGGGGGAGGTGATTGCAGATGAAAATAAAAAATATTTTTTTAAACTACAATAGTATCGATTTAAATAGAATTTTGTGTATATACCACTTACTGTATAAAAAAAAAAATTACAGTGAGTGTTACACATATTTGGGGGGTTCCTAAGGGAGCAGGGGAGAGTAGGAAAAGTGGTTGATTTTATATCGTCATGTTACCTATTTATATGAAACTTTGTAAGACTATCACTTGCTTTTTATTAATATTACAATGAAACTTACCTGAAACTTATTTTTTGGTACTTACGAACTAACTGCATGATAGAGTGATTTATTTTTATTATGCAATTAGTTCAAGATATATATTTTAATATTTGTATTAATGCGTGTGTATGCATAAATATTATAAAAGTGATCCTATGAAATATATTGTATTTTCTTATATATTCACAATTCACATTTCTGTTCATAAATAACCAGATTTCGAGGTACAATGTCCTTGAACTGCTATGAGCTCATATTTAAGAAATTGATGTTTTTAAAAACTTTTTGTTTGCTCCATTTTGAAGAATATAATAGATAAAAGCATAATTTAGATATAAATTGCATTTTGATAATGATTTTTTTTTTTATATGAAATAAATGTGAATTTTTTTTTTTTCCTTTTAGCGTTTCCCCAAAATCACAATTATTGTTATATTTTATTGTAAATACACAGTAAACAGTTTAAAATGTGTTTATTTGAGGTAAATATCATGTTGGCGAGATCCCTTTTATTTTATTAAAAATTAAAAAGGCACCAAGTGGAGCTATAATAATGGTACCATGATGTCGTTAGAGATTTATTATTATCATTTATATAAACAAACCGCTATTAACTAATCATAAAGTTTTAAAACGGGGATTAGTAGGGACAGGTGCCACCGAGCGGGATTTTGCTAAAGTCAGAATTTTCAAAGATCGTAACACGGTGAGTGAACAGACTATTTCAGATATTGAAAGGGTAAGAGGGCGCCGCAGCCGCTAACAAGCGGGAATTTACTACAGTTACATTTTTCAATAAAGCTATTTCCACTATATGACATTAAAGTCCGATTTCCACTATAGCTCATTCGGCGGCTTCTATTCAGAATCCTTTGATGTGGTCAGCCCAGCTCACATCAGCTCAAAGCCCTCGAACGTACTAACCCCCAGCTGAGCTAATTGAGTGGCCGGGAGGCAGATATCTTTGTCAATTTTGCATTCTTTCCTTTGAAGTAACTGCGCAATCTGATAAAAAAGGGCTACAACTGATGACAAGACATTTGGCTCTTTGTGTCGGAAGCGTGATTAATGACGTTTTGAGCGTTGATCTTGAGCCCAAGTGGATACTGGCCTTAAGCTGTTGTAGGACTTGAAACGGGAAAAGGCACCGCAGGCACCACCGAGCGGGAGTTTCGTAAAGTTGGTTTTTCAAAGATCGCAAACTAGCTTCGATGAAGGCGGCTAGTATATAGGGAATGAATTAGATATCTTTCATTTTTGTATTTCCCTTTTTCATGTACACTGGTCAAAAAAATTAAAGGATCAGCCCGTTTTCTCTTTCTCTTCTTTTGCACATAATTTTTAAACAAATAAACATATGAACATAAAATTTGGATGGCCTGTTCATTATCATATTATTAACCGAATCTTATGTAATTTTAGCATAAGAATAATTTTAAGCTAATAAATATTCAGTTTTCTCTCAAAAGTAAGCTTTTAAAAAAATAAAAAAATTCAATAATTTTAGGAAAGAACACTTAATGAAAAATGGTCATAAGGATGCCTTACAGATAGGTAAAGACGCACACGCGTTCCTATGTTAGATTACAACCAAATCTTTCTACCTGCATTCATTTTCTGTTTCTTTTTTTTTCTTCTTCTTTTCGCATGTGAATAACTTTTTAAAAAATATGCATACAAACACGAAAATTGGATAAGATGTTCATTATACAATTATTTTTCGACATCATTATTATTCTAGTGCTGAGTATAGTTTACAAATTAGTAATTATATATTTTTAAAAAGTTCATTATAAAAGAAAAAGAAAAGTTAATACAAAAAGAAAAATCGAGATTTAGTTTAACATTTCAAGGTATGAGCGTCTTTACCTATCTCTAATGCATCCTTAACACCACTTTTCATTATGTGTTCTTTCCTAAATTTGTTGAAATTTTTCATTTTTTCCAAGGCTTACTTTTGCGAGAAAACTGAATATTTATTAGCTTAAAAATTATTCTTATGCTAAAATTACATAAGATTCGGTTAATAATATGATAATGAACAGGCCATCCAAATTTTATGTTCATATGTTTATTTGTTTAAAAATTATGTGCAAAAGAAGAGAAAGAGAAAACGGGCTGATCCTTAATTTTTTTGACCAGTGTAGTTTTATATGAAATTATAATAGTTACATTTTCTTTAATTAGAGATGATTATTGCGAATTTAATGTTAATTTTATACGTATAAACACATTTTTAGAAAGGGGTAAACAAATCAAATAACCGTTGTTATTTATTTTGTTACTATTAAAGCATAAAGTAAGTTTGAAGTTACATTAAATTAAATAAAAATTCAAAGCTAAATTTTCTAATTTTTCAATAATGAACTCAAAGTCTTTACAGAAAAATTTAATTTAGAGCAATTTTATTATTTTATTTTCCCACTTAGTTCTTTGTTAAATTATGACATTCCTCTTTCTCTTTAATTAGACATAGCTATAGCATATTCAAAGTTAATTTTAAAGTCATAAACAAATGTATAAAAACACATAAACAAACCGAGTAACTATGGTTACTCGCTTTGTTACTATTAGAGCAGCCACTGTTAATCAAAACGGAAAGGTAGAGAAAGTACAGAACGAGTAACTATGGTTACTCGTTTTGTTACTGTTAAAGCAAACATTGTTACTCGAAACGGAAAGTAGATAAATGACACGACCTCTTATGTATATATATATATATATACATATATATATATAGGGAATGAATTAGCTATGTTCACTTTTGTATTTCCTTTCTTCATTTAGTTTTTTGTAAAATTATAATAGTCACTTTTTTTTTTTTTTTTTTTGAATTAGAGATGACCATTGCAAATTTGATGTTAATTTTAAATGTATAAACACATTTTTAGAAATGGGTAAACAAATCAAGTAACTATTGTTTTTCAGTTTGTTTCTATTAAAGCATAAGTTAAGTTGAACTTAAATTAAAGTAAATAAAAAATTCAAAGCCAAATTTTCTAATTTTTCAATAATCAACTAAAAGTCTTTACAGAAAAATTTAAATTAGAGCAATTTTATTATTTTATTTTCCCATTTAGTTCTTTGTTAAATTATGACATTCCTCTTTCTCTTTAATTAGACATAGCTATAGCATATTCAAAGTTAATTTTAAATTCATAAACAAATGTATAAAAACACATAAACAAACCGAGTAACTATGGTTACTCGCTTTGTTACTATTAGAGCAGCCACTGTTAATTAAAACGGAAAGTAGAGAAAGTGCAGAACGAGTAACTATGGTTACTCGTTTTGTTACTGTTAAAGCAAACATTGTTACTCGAAACGGACAGTAGATAAATGACACGACATTCTTAATATATATATATATATATATATATATATACGCATATATAAAGAATAAATTAGATATCTTTCATTCTCTTATTTCCTTTAGTTTTTTGTGAAATTATAATAGTTACATTTTCTTTAATTAGAGATGACCATTGTAAATTTAAAGTTAATTTTAAAAGTATAAACTCATTTTATAAAGGGGGTAAACAAATCAAGTAATTATTGCTATTCATTTTGTTACTATTAAAGCATAAGGTCAGTTTGAAGTTAAATTAAATTAAATAAAAAAAAAAATCAAAGCTAAATTTTCTAATTGTTTCATTAATCAACTAAAAGGCTTCACGGAAAAATTTAATTTGGAGAAATTTTATTTATTTATTTATTTATTTATTTATTCCATTTAGTTTTTTGTTAAATTATAACATTCATCTTTTCTTTAAATAGACATGCCTATAGCACATTCAATGCTAATTTTTAATGCATAAACAAATGTACAAAAACGTATAAACAAACCGAGTAATCATGGTTACTCGCTTTGTTACTATTAAAGCAACCATTGTTACTCAAAACGGAAAGTAGAGAAATGACATAATTTTCTGAGGAATACACACACACATAAATATATATATATATATACATATATATTGTGAATAAATCACATATCTTTACGCTTTGTGTTTTCTTTTTTCCATTAACATATTTGTCAAATTACAGCAATGAGAAATTTAAATTTCACATTTAATATTTAATATTACTTTGAAATGCACATACTAGGCGAGTTGTAGGAAAACTTGACAATAACTTTAATGTCCCAACCCAACTCCCGCTCGGCCGATGTCTTTTTCTTGTCAATTTTGTATTTTATTCTTCTGGTTTAGTTTTTTATATTTTCCCCACACACTTAAAATTGTGAGTTTTTTCGTTTTTATCCCATGCTTTTTCGATGGATTTTTAGCCTTTTTCCCCTGTGTCTTACATTTTAAAGTGTGGTGGAATCGTGGAAATTAGAAGCACAAATCGAAATAAAAAATAAAGTAATATATCATCGTATACTTACATAAAGCATTAAACAAAGAAAATTTTTTCTTTAAACGATTAAATTTTATGCTATACTTTAATAATTAATTAATTACTTATTTTTTAATCTTTTAATAATTATTTGTCAGGCATATTTGAAATAAACATAAAAGGTTTAATTATGTTCAGTTTATGCAATACTTTTTTTATTATCTCTGTGTTAATATTTCCAGACCCGAAATTAAAATGAGTTTTGTGCCTTTAAATTGATAATAATGCTTCGATTTGTCTAAATATTTATTTCATTTTATTATATTATTTCATATATAAAATATTTCAATTTTCCATTTAATTGATGCACTTTTCAAAATTTATGTTTTCTTTAAAAAATGACACTTTTACATGATTTGTGCAAATATTTCTAACTGTGGAATTTTGTATTTATATTTTGCAGCCTTTTGAAAGTAAATTAATTAGTAATATATTATGAAACGTAAATTTCGTAATTTTTATTCGGATTTAAAAATTTCCGAAGTCATTGTAAATAAAATGCGTAATATTCCGGATCATAGATCATAGATATAGTAATTTATATAAATCTATAATCTCCATGTTTTAAGTCAGATATTTTTTATTCCATCGGTAAATTCTTGCAACAGCCATTGTCATTGAAAGTCGGAATTGAAAACTTGAGTGACTTAAAACTCAGTATTAGAATAAAATTATTATGCCGAAGTTGTACGTGTCTTTTAATTGTTCCAATAAATTCATTAAAGTAAGTGATATACCTTTTCATACGTAAATTATATTCGACATATCGCTGTATGTCTAGTTTATTTCACTAATTTATGAAAAATGTAATTTTTTAATCAGCTGCCTCGTTATTATTAAGATGTAAATACTGTTATTATATTTAATGGATAATTATTATTATTTTTTTAATTTAATGTTTTATATAAGTAAGTGATATGGAATTTACTTCATTTAAATAAAAATAGGAGTGGCGCAACTAAAGTACGCTAGTTAAAAAATAAATAAATAAAAAAGTTTAATTTAAAAGAAAGGTGTAATGAAACTTAACAAAATCTACATACTTTAGACTATTTTATATAAAGAATAATAATAATAAAAATACTATTACGTGAATAAGTAGTAGATAAATTATTCATAAATTTTATTTGCTAAAACATCCGTGTGTTTTCCAAAGCTATGAAAACTCTCTCCAATACAAGCGCAATTATACTCTCACTCTCATAGCCTCCTACTGAGGAATCACATTTTCTTCCGCGACGATTAACCTATACCTTACTACAATATCTATGCTCCAGGCAGCTAAAAATAGCTTAATTAGCTTATCTAGCACATCTGAGTAACAGAAATAATAAAGATACTTAGGTTGCCTTAACGAGAATTTTGCCGCATAACCGAGTAACAAGCATGGAGCAGTCTGGGTTCGAGATTGCATTTTCACACACCGTCAGATGGCGCTGTATATTTATCAAATCTTATACGATACACAATGTGTATTGATGATTGCCTAATAAATCATTTTCGAGTAACTTCAAAAAAAGTGGTGTATAGTACAAATAACAGCGTCAGGAAGGTCATGGCATGCTTAAACGCTTCGAGTAACCGGGAAAAGTTACTCGCAACGTCAGAGGTTACTCGCTATGTTGGTGTGTAAACAAGTTTAGTTACTCGGAAGGGCTGGTAGGTAAACGCACACACACACACACACACACACACACATATATATATATATATATATATATATATATATAACATACATATTACAATTTTAAAGTTCATTGTTTACACCTGCATGAAAATGATGAATGCTAATGCTATATATGCTAAATATTAAAGACGAAAAAAATGTATTTAATAAATTCATTTCATTTTTATTTATTTATTTTCATTTATTATTTATTTATTTATTATTTATTTATTAATTATTATTATTATTATTATTATTTTTTTAACCGTATGATATTTATAAAATGTCCAATTTTGTAATAGTATCGAGAGTAATCTTAAAGTATCATATTACCAAGTTACGGAAAGTAGATTAAAAAGTCATTTGCTTAAAGGTTTTATAGGAAGGCGTTAAGCCAACTGATATTCTTCAACTTTTTATATATTATATGTGGAAGAAAGGAAAGATAGACAAAAGTGTCCATAAATCAAACCAAATGTTCCATTTAATTACCATTGATTAAGAAGTCATTTTTTAAAAGCTGTATCAGACAAATGCCATTCGTTTACGTCAATGCATTTACTGTAAATGTTTCTTAAGTTGCAGTATACGTGGCTCCGTAAGTCCTCATTCATGTCTGCAACTTCATGTTTCAAACGTGTCAGTTGGCTCCGCGTCGACTTTCTTATTCAATTATCTCCTGTAATTTTGAGAAGTGATATTTGATTTACATAATAGACGACTAAAGTGATTAGACCGACATTACAGTTAAAATTTAGTAGTGTAAATTGAATAAAAAGTCCCCAAATCCGGAAACACTGCTACGCGCCGTCTCAAGCGAACCATTCGTGACAAAGCTGCAGTCATTAATGAAAATCTTTCACTAAATATGATATGGTTTTGGATTATCATTTTTAGTGAGTTGTCTTTTTATCTTCGTTTTTTTTCTGGTTTTACTATGGGTGTTTCGGGCCTGTGAACATATTCTTAGTGACAGAAAAACATCCATTTTTTAGCATATTTGCATTCTACCAGGTCCTTGAAAACGTTAGAATGCAAATAGTGCTTTTCCCTCATTCCAATTTCCAATAATTCATTTCGATTTTACTTTATTTCTTTTTTGGTTTGATTTGGGTAGTCTTCGCTTATCATCCGAATAATTGTTTTAATACTGAAATTAAATCATCTTTAAATTTCAAATTTTTGCACTGATAATATTGTATTACTATATATATATATATATAAATTAATTTACAAAATATTATCCAAATTACTTTTTAATGGATTCTTATCATTTTATAATACAATAAGAATAAAAATAAATTTCAAAAGTCTAATTTTTTACATAATTATAGGTAAAAAAAAAAAAAAAAAAAAAAAAAAAAATCATTTAATAATTGGAAATGCTACATTTGTGTGAAATGGTTTGAACCTTAATTAATCTATGATGCTGAAGTTTTCAGTTAATTAAGTGTTCATAATACATTTGATTTTTTTTTTGCTGTATATTATGCAAGAGAATTATATATTCAACAGAATCATATGCAACAGAATTATAATTTTGAAACCTTAAGCTTCCCGTCGAAAAATTTTCATGGATTTTTTATTTGCTTTCTAATATACATTAACATCGGTTTTTCGGCTACCTATTTAATAAATTATAATATTTTTTTCTCATTATCTATAACTGTATTTATAATTCATATACTTACATTATTATGAGTTTAATATTATTTTAAAAAAGAAAATATTTCTCCTAAAAATTTGCAAAATATTACCTTAATTTCTATAATTCTGTTTAGAATATATTTTATTATAAATATTTATTTATTTATTTATATTTAATATCTTTAATTATTTTTCATTCTACAAATATAATTTTAAAAACTGTTCTTGCCATATAAAAAGTTAATTAAATTACAATAAAAAAATTACTAATTATGTATTGTGATTGCATCGCTTGTGATCGATAAACAAAAAAATTGTTAATTACACGCTAATCATTTATTGTCAATTTTTGCTGTCACCGTTTGTAATTATATTTTTTTCTTCTTTTCGCTTAAAGCAATTATTTTATCAAAAAATGCTAAAGATTTTTTCTGTTTTGTTATTGTTTTTTAACATAATGTTTTAACATAATATTTAATGCAGAAAACAGAAGCATAATAAATCACTCCAGAAATATAGCGTAATGTTTAATTCTTTAAGAAACGTGTAAAGTGAGATTCAGAATTTACAATTTAAATAAAGTTAGACGATATAATGGTATTTCAATAATAATAATAATAATAATAATAATAAATAAATAAATAAAAATAAATAAATAAAAAATAAAACTTCCCCATTTCGAGAACTGAATAGTTAAACAGCGTTAAATAATTTTCAGAAATGCTTTATGGTAAAGAAAAGTCAATTAATCAATTAATGAACCAATCAATAAATGAAACTAAAATAATAATAATAAATGTTGCTAAACATTTACACTTGTTAAATTTCTTTTTTGTAAAATTTTTCGTTATGGACATTTTCTCATTATTGATAGTATGTCCCGATTTCTTGTAAATTGTGTAAAAAAGAAAAAAGTTCGATTTTTTTTTTTAAATATTCAATGACACAGTTTACATAATGGTTTGGATAATGTTTGCTCCTCGAAAAGATAAAAATGTGCTGTATGATACTATAATTCGCTATATTTTTAATTCTTATTTTAATCATTCAATTTTAAATTACGCCTTAAAATAATAACAAAAATAAGTTGTACGAGTTTTATTATTATTAAAATAGTTGATATTTCTATTGGATTTACAAAGAAAATAGTAGTAGAAAATACTTAACCCTCTCACTGTCTATTCTGTGGTTTTCTGGGAAGGATAAATGTAGTCAAATTATATATTCATATCTGAAATTTTTTTACAGAATATTTTGTTTTGAGACATTTAAATAGTTTTTGTTACAAAAATTTATTGCTTGTTTCGACACTTAAATATATGTAGATTCCAAATATGTTATTAAAAATACGCAAATTTTGCAATGATTGTGTTTAAACAAAATGAGCAGTCAGATGAATTAATATTTTATGTAAATTAGCCTTGTCTTTTTTATTTAATGAATTACAATGTAGTTACAATCTGCAATTAATGTTTTTCCTTGAGGATGGTATGATTACATTATCTAACATGAAATGCAATAATAAGCAAAGGTTTCCTAATTTTGCCTAATTGTTATTGATAATGTAAGTTGAAACTACTGCTTTCATCATAGTACAATTATTACTTATGAATAGCCCATCACTGCAATATATTTAAAGAAAGAAAAAAGAAAAAGTCCTTATAATTTATTCTGCGAAAATGTTTACCGTATTTTAAATGGGAATCATTACACTAATTTTTAATTTTTCTTAACACAATTCTGTGAAACGTAATATTATAACGAGGAAATAAATCCGACTACGATATACCAATAATATATTATACAAATATGTTTTGAAGTTATTCTTTACAAATTGTAGCTATTTTTATGCTTATATATGTAGAATTAGGTATATATATATATGTACGTACAATTAACCAAGAAGGCATCTGAACGCTACACTCCATTGATTTGAAACTTTGTTAGCATTTTAGAAACCACTGACGCATGGACTTTACATATTTTCTTGCTTATGGAACATAACGTAGATACAATATATATATACGCATTGACACAGACTCAAATTAATTGAAACGTTTTTAATTATTTTTAAACCATTTAAATCATAATAAACAAAAATACGTTATATAGCTTTGGTTAAAATTATCCTGATTAAAAAGGAAAAATAAATAAATAAATAAAAATAAAAAATAAAACTATAAATAGTACGTAATGTGAGAACTCATTATCTACAATTAAAAGAATTATTTAAAATGAAATAAAACTGGTATATTTTATATTTTTTTCGAAAGCATACTTTCTACTTCAAACTATCTGTTTACCAACTATTTTTCTCTTAGTGAGATCCACAAAAGGATCCAGATATACTACGGCCCACATTACAAATACGTGAAATTGGATAGAAATGTTTGAGAAAGTAAATATAATTTAAATTTTTATTTGTTTTATTTTTACTTAAATTTTCCAATGAATCAAATTTGCATAATCGCCTGACAAACATGATTGAAAAGATCAGAAAAAATTATATTAGATTTTTTTAAATGCATTTTAATTAAAAAATGAAAAGACATTCCTAATGTAATACATACTTTTCAACAAGTATTTAATTCTTTAAGTATTTGTCTGTTTTTTTAATAATATTTTGTTAATTTAGTAAATAACTCTTTGACGAGTACTTTATGTTAACTGAGCGTAGATTACAAATTTAACTTTTTGCAGATGAAAATGTATAAGAAAATATCCCATCAATTAAAATAATCGAAAAGTTAAATACTTAACTGTCTCTATTCATATATAAAATATTAATATGAGATAATTTCACGTGACTGTGATTTTTCCTTATATGTATTTGTATTTTTTAATTTAAAAATGTGCAAAGCCGATTAATATCATTTGAATATACTTTATAAATATAAACTATAGATTATATAATATACAAATAAGTACATGTATGATTTCTGCATGCATCATTTACTATTATCCTGTAATTCAACGTCCACGTCTTCAGCATGTTGCCTGCGAGTAGCGTTTCTTCCCTCCGTAACGAATCCCAATTTCAGTCAACCAATATGCTGAAAAAAAAAAAAAAAAACTTATCTGAAACATATTAATATCGAGATTAAAATATATATAAATCATCTGTACAACTAAGAATCTTTCGTTTCCTGATTCTCTTCGGGAGGTTCGCTAATGCAGGAAGTTTTTCCTCCAGCAGGTTATGGTTAATATAACGAAAACGCTTATTAGTAAATTCCTCCTCTTCTTCTTATGAGCCGAAAAAATGTGTCGGTAAATCCATATAAGCATCTATATCCTTTTACTTTTAAAAAGAGGCTCAAATGATTAATAAATTCAAACCACTTCTTAGCTGAAAGTCGAAATCTGTATATTAAAAACCGTAGTAGTTTCGATCAAATTGGCTATAACTTTCTTTACAAGAATCGGAAACTGTTTCATAACTCATCAGTGATACATGATTTTGTTGGATGTGTAAATGTAATTAATCACCTCAAAACAAGGCCGACATATACAAAAGCTAAATTCTTAAATTCTTATATTTTCTTCTATAAAATTGGTCCTTTTCAAGCAAATATTCAACATCGATAAAAGAAATTCACTCCTTTTCACACATGGAAAATTATTCTCATCTCTACATTATGTCCTGAACTGCGTTGTCACTTATATTGTACATTTTACCTCAAGGGAAAGGTTAGCCGACATTTCGATATTTGAATGAAATTTTAATTTTTCCGACTGAGTGAAAATAATGCCTGGACCGGGAGTCAAACCCTGGATCTTTGACTTACAAGGTCAAGGCTCTACCAATTGAGCTATCCAGGCCGACAACCGGTCAGCATTACTCACTCAGACAACCTTTAGGCAGAAACATTCGGTCTATCATTTAGATAGCTCGACAGAAATAAGCCGCAGGTAAAGGAAAACACCATTAAACAATGGGAGAAAAAAATTTCTGTCGAATTAGTTCTGTCGAGCTATCTAAATGATAGACCAGATGTTTCTGCCTAAAGGTTGTCTGAGTGAGTAATGCTGACCGGTTGTCGGCCTGGATAGCTCAATTGGTAGAGCCTTGACCTTGTATGTCAAAGATCCGGGGTTCGACTCCCGGTCCAAGCATTATTTTCACTCAGTCGGAAAAATAAACTGTCATTAAAATATAATTTTCTTCCAATCAGTTGATTGTGATTTTAATAAAAATTTCGATATTTGATTAAAATTAATCATGCAACACAGTTTTTTATGCAAGAGAAATAAATAAAAATAATTAACTGTATGAATTTCGTAAAACACACAACAAATTTCTTTTTCAAAACAATTCTAGGATGACATCGAGTCTTCCTTTGCAGAATTTTTCTATAATTCAGAGTCTGACCTAACTTTGATCAATTATAATCGTTTGAAAATTGTAAATATCTCTTTTCTCCTCTTCCTTACTTTTATTTTTTTATATTGCATTAGACCTTTAAGGGGCAAATTAACTGCGTTCATTTAATATCAACAGCCACCTGAACTTAAAAATAACATTTAAATAAAACTAATAGATGAATGTTTTTTCGCTAAAATTTCTGGGAAGGATTTCTGCAGTTGGGAATAAAAATTCGCCTATCGAGGGGTTACGATTTTAAATCAGATACTTAATTTAGTAGCGCCACGAGAGAAATTTGCTATTAAAATAAAGTTATTTGCAGATATATTGGTAAAAATATAAATTGTGAATAAAAAACAAAGAATCAAAATACATGTTCTAAAGGACAATCGCCGTGTGAGAACTCCAATAATAGTCATTCCTGCAAAATTGTGTTTATGATTTCAGCAACTCAACTTTGTAGGTCCAATTTACATACATATTGTTGCGTACGGGAGGGTTTGAATGTTGGCCGAGAATGAAAGGTGAAACTTACAGAAGCTCAGTTTATTTACAGAAAATTCTAGAAAAATACAGGTCTATAAACCAAGTATAAACTTCCGTTTCCCCAGTAAACACAGCTCAGATAACAGCTGTCAACAGAAAATTTACAAAACAAACTGTATCAGAGTATTAACACACATTAATGCTGTAATCAAAGAAGCTCAGAGATCTTTATAGTAAGTCAGTTGGCGACAGACTTACTGAGACTGACTCACTTGGCGCAATG
Source organism: Salticus scenicus (assembly GCA_963930645.1). Classification (NCBI taxonomy): domain Eukaryota; kingdom Metazoa; phylum Arthropoda; class Arachnida; order Araneae; family Salticidae; genus Salticus; species Salticus scenicus. Next base: position 7,193,174 of record OZ005656.1, read on the forward strand.
CAAACCTTTAAATACCAGCGTAGAAAAATCTGAAAATTTCCAGTATGACAAAAAATAACGTTACAGCTTCCATATTTAGTATATCGGTAATAAAGACTTTCTCGCTGTCACCAAAAATGTCGCGAAGAAGGAAAAAGGTGCTAAAGCCATTGCCCGACTTAATGAGGCTTTTTAACATGTTTTTAACAGGAAAATGAGCTGTTTTAATGTGAAAACAAACTAGAAATGCTGAAAATCAAAATTTTGCCTCCTGACTCTTTGATTAAATTTACATAAAAATAACTAGAAATTATTTATGAATTTGAAACACTGCTCCCTTCCCAAAGACTGCACGTCCCGGGCAGTAAAATCCTTGGTCAGGAGGCGAAACTAAACAAACAATACAATCTAAAATACAAAAACTAAGTTTTACATAACAATAAAATAACAATACAGATTTAAAAATTAAGTGAGAAATATTTACAAAATTTACAAGTAAGTACAAATATTTACAATACACATATACAAATTTAAATAAAATAATATAATAAAATAATAATTTTAATAAAATAATAACTGTCATTTCAATATATATTTATCACGCTAGTGTTTACATTAAATCAATTTAGCTATAATTATTTATTTTTGAGAGGGTAATTTAAAAAGTCGTTATCAACCTATTTCTAACTTATACAGCTATTAATAAAATAAAATAATCATTTCGTTTCATGTTTATTACCCTTGAATGTTTACGTTAGAAACCTATTATTAATTCAAGCGGGTCATTATAATTCTAAAAATAGATTTATAATGTTTTTTTTACAGTCTACGCGTCGCCTTCTTTTAAGTACGTTGAAGTCAAGGACATTTGGCGTGGCTTCTCAATGTCAAATCGATTTAATGTTTGTAACGACTTTTTATATTCAAAAATTTAGTATGAATATGTTAGAAGAACAAAGAAACAGTTTGGCATTCTTTTGGCTGGATTTCAACGATGCCAATCTTTGGGGTTGCAATTTAGCTTCTAGGAAGCTGCGAGATTTAGTTAAGCTTTACGATTTTGACGTTGTTAGAGTAAGACGTCTTGGCTGTTACGCTCCTCCTCTCCTCCCCGTCTCAATTTCCGTATGAGATTCTTCTTGTGCTCAACAACTGTTAAAATGTAGTATTTTTGAAAATAACCTCTTTTTTTAAGTAACCAGCAATAAAGATATCAGTTAATTTAATTCTGTCTGCCTTCTTTTCTGCAAAAGAGATTTCCTTTCAACAGCCTTTTTATGAACTTATACACAGTCTTATATACAGTCATGAATTTGGGATATTGCGGTGACGAAAATCTCCAGTACACCCACTCTTACTTCTTTCAATGTCGAAAGCTCTCTCTTTATCTCGTCTTGATTTAAATCAACTTTTTCTTGAATGGATTCGATTTTTTCACCCGAACTGTCTTTCATTTCTTTCATTTCTTCAGTATTTTTTATATCTCTTTGTCCCTTATTCATACTGTCTTTCATTTCTTTCTCTTCCCAGTTTCCATACTATTTTTCATCTCTTTTTGCCCTTCTTTCATTGCACTTATCTGGGCAGCTAAGCTTTCTAGAAGTTTCTTCATTTCTTGCTCCATACCTCTAGTTATCACCATTTTCACAGACTATCCCATTTCTGGCACCAGAAATGCTGCTTACGTAGAGGTTCGAGTGTTGTGCCAGGAGGAAAGCCGAAACTTGCAGAATCTCAACAGCTTATTTACAAATAATTCTAGAAGATTACAAGTATCAAGTTCAGTTTCACCGGTAAACACAGCTTAGATAACAGCTGTCAACAGGAAATTAACAGAACAAACTGTATCAGAGCATTAGCACCAAGCAAAGCTGTAATGAAAGAGGCTCAGAATTCTTTATTGTAAGGCAGGTTGCGAGAGATTGACTGAGACTGACTCACTTGGAATGATGCAACTCTTTAAATACCTGCATAGAAAAATCTAGAAATTTCCAGTGTCTTGACAACCAATAACGTTACAGCTTCCATATTCGATACATCAATAATAAGGTTTGTCTCGCCAATGTGTCCAAAAATATCGCTAATAGGGGAAAAAGACGCCAAAGTCATTACCCGCCTTAATGAGGCTTTTTAACATGTTTTTAACAGAAAAATGAGCAATTTTAATGCGAAAACAAACTAGAAATGCTGAAAATTCACATTTTGTCACTTGACTAAGCCTCATTGAATGAGAAAAAAAGAAAAAAAAACCTTTTTTTCCCCCTTAAAAACTATTATAGTGTTAGTAAACAATTTACATATTACTCACAAAGAATAATGGATTAATTCAGGAAGAAAACATAAAAAGTAAAAAAAAAAAAAAAAATGTAATGGGTTTACAGCGGGATACACTTGTGTGAATTTCAAAAAGCTTTTAATAAAATATAAAAATTTTATAGACGATTAGATTTTTAAAACTGTTCAGATTTTTAAAACTGTTTTTAGAAATGTGATACAAATAATATTAATTTTCCTCATTGTTTTCACTTCAACAAGACATTATTAGAAATACGAATGAAATAGTTAAAAATTGGAAATTCAAATAAAAGTATGAATATAAAACCAAGGTACGTAAAGAACAGATTAAAAAATATTTAAATAAAAAAATACTAAATTATATAAATTAAAAAAATTATTAAATTCTGTTTCTTTTATAAAATGTGTCTTTTAATAAATGTCTAGGGCACAACTCAAAAATTTATATATATATACAAAGATAGAGGGAGAAAAGAATATTTCTACATGTATATATATATATATTTTTTTTTACTGTTAAAACATTTTAGCCAACCGAAAATTTTATTTATCCTTATCAGAAGAATTATGAAACAGCATTAGTCAAAGTCATGTAATAAAAAACGTAGTTTTATTTTAGTATTTTACGAAATAGCCCCCCTATTTCAAAAGCAGACTCATCTATTGACACAGCAAAGAATTCCAGAAAAAAATCTCAACAATAGGACAATCTTAAATTTTTACATTAAGAAATACTGGCAGTAAAATCTTTTTACGTGATTCCTAAGATAACAGTAAACACTGATATGTGAAGTTAAAAGGAAAACTATCCTCATGAAACTTTATGCTTCCTTCTTTTATGTTGAATAAATCTATGCTCACATAGATTGGCTCTTAAAAAAATCATAAAATATTTTATTAATAGATTCACTTTTTTTTTTCCTTGAAACACTTAAATAAAGATATAACTAATACATAAAACAAAAATAAACTATGGGTTATAAAATATAATATTTAAAACAGCTTGTGAGGCTTCACAGAAATTTTGTAGAGAATGTGCAGGTTACACTGAGAAAATATATGTATATATATAAAATTCCCGCATTTGTCTTGTACGAATAAGCAATCATTTTCTGAATTCCTACACTAGAAATGTAGACATCCGAGTTAGTGTATAAGCAAATAAACTGAATTTGACGAAATGGATAAGAATTTCTAGTCACTTTTCTAGAGAGTGAAACAATATTTTGTATTGCGAGAAATTGTCACTTGATTTACTTGAATTGGGTCATAAGCCAAAATTATAGTTATCAAAACTCGCTTCCTGTGTTCTCATTTATTTGCAGAGATTTTTAAAAGATTGACCACCCCATAATATAGGAAAACTCTCTAGAATTCTAATTGTTGTTTTTAGAACTTGCTAGCAAAGGGAACTAGAATTTATGAGTATGACATAGATCTATTTTTACTAGAACCACAGTTTACTTTCTAGATGCCAGTTACAGATTTTTTTTTCAGTTTCGATAGAATCCTATGTAGTTTGAGGTATCAACTACGATTTGTAAAAACTATCTGCGAAAGATAGCTAGTCGTTGAAAATTCAGAAGGAATGTATACTTAGTTTTTCGAAATTTAGCAGTTAATTTGAGCTGAGTAAGTTTGCTAGAAATTTGGTAGCGTATAAAGTGAAATTCATTCTGCAGTTTAAATATGACATGCCTTGTTTATATTATTAGCGTATTGAAAGTTCAGTTTGACTGCAGTACTGAAAAGTGCATTTGGGTTTGACTGTAGTTACGTTTCTTAAAATTTCAATGGTAATATAATTTTTTTTTAAACACATTTAAGTGAACATTGAGGTCACTAATTTTCACTTCAAATACTTCAAAAAATTTATTTGTTAAGTTTACTATATTCTCTGCCTTTCATTGTATAAATATACAGCAGGAATGGGGAAATCTTAAAAGGCCATACAAGACTACTCTTTATAAGCCAAATGTGAAATATTAATTTAGATACGAATTATTTTAGGCGCTTGATGGTTAATACTAATTATTATACTTAATATCGTTAAATAATATATTTTAGAAAAGTTGAACAGTGCTTCTCTTCACTAACTTTAAATTTTGTATTGAATTAGCTTTATTTGCAACATTTAACAACAATTTAAACAATAAAAGACGAAGAGAATAGAAAAAATAATAAAACCTCAAAACTAAAGAAATGGAAAACAAATAATTATTAACAAATAATGTATAATGTTTTCAATAGTACGAAAATATCACAATTAAATTACTGTCCATGTAACTCCTCAAAAACACACATATGAGAATTATGCATTTAAAGTAAGATGTTATAAGTTTTTTATTATTATTATTATTATTATTATTATTATTATTCTCTATTTAATAACTGCAGATATACATAGTTTAAGAAATGGGATAGAAATACTATATCAAAATTCTTGTGTAATAACTTTCTGAAACATTTCATCGTAAACCTATTTAATAACTGCGGTTTAGAAAAAAACTTATTTAATTTCTCATAAGATTTACGTTTTTTGAATAGTAATCGAGAAGTCAAAGTATATTCCAACTTTTATGGCACAAAATTACAAAAAATCAATTTGCAAACGTAGCTGTTTAAAATAAACTAAATAGTTATTACATATCTCTTAGAAAAATTTATAGCAGTAATTGTAATTCCATTGTACACGAGGATGTCTTTTCAAATACTATGCGTGCGGAATATTTTGTAAATTGTAAAGAAAGGGAAATAAATTCAAAAGCTTGGTATATCGCTCTTTGAACATGCCAAGATTGAGCCAATTTATAAAGAGTGAAATGTCCGTCCGTTTTCGAAATAGTGATATTTTTTCGTTGGGGAATACTTGTAATATTATTCCCAGTCATTCAACACATTCTGTTTTATATATATATATATATATATATATATATATATATAAATAAATAAAAGAGGTAAAAGGACAATATTATGCAATTCCAGATTGCTGCGTAACACAGTGGATCGAACAATGTTAAAATACGAACATAGGCCCAAAAATCAATCTCTAAATAACTGGTATTTTCCAGGGAATTAATTTAAAAGTGTGTCTACAAAATACAAATATATGGTTATTTCTTTACTTACACGTAGTTTTATTATATATAAATAAGTTCAAAACGAAAACTTTCAGAAATAAGATTTTTCGATGAATTTCAGTGACTTTATTTGAATAGCCATCAAGTGGCACTTAAGTTAACTATAAAAAAAATTCGAAAAAAAAATACTTTTAATAATGTCCTAATAAAAGTTTAGCGTTTTTCTGCCAACATTTTGTAGTTTTTTATGTTTTGATTCATGCATGAAATGTGAAGATAATATTAACAACCAAATTAAATTTAGAAGTTGTGTAACTTTTTTTGTCCAAAATTGTCCAAAATTTCAAACACATTTTGCTGCTTCCAAAAGTATACATTTTAATCTGTGAAAAGGATTTTCGCCACAAATCGCCACTTTTAGAGAAAAATAAATTTTTATTCTTTTTACCCCGAAATTATCAATCGAGAAATTTATCTGAATAACTGTATTCATTAATGATAGAAAATATATTAAAATTTTTATAGTGAAAATATTATGGAAATTAGAGGATTAAAATAGATTTAATAAATCAGAAATTATTTCTTATTATTTTTTAAATATTTAATAAAATAATTAATTTTACTTTAAAGGTACTGAAAAATATCGTTGGACCCCAAAAAGAGGAGTAAATGGTTGCTGTGATATGTCATAAAATGTTAAAATTAAATATTATAATTCCATATTACAATATAAAATAAAAGTTTCTGTGCAATAAAAATAAAGACAAATGTGAATTTTCCATAGAGTTTGTCAGTAAATGCTTGATTGAGTTTTCTATTGAAATACTACATTAAAAAAAAAGAAAGAAAGAAGAAGCAGTAATGTGATGATATATTTAATATTGTGTGCTAAATTGATTTTGTTATAAATATAGATTTTCATCATGAAATTTTTATTTATTTCCTTTTATTATCTTCTTTTTTGCAACATTTGTTTCTTTATCAGGTATATTTCGAAATATCTGTTTGCAGCAGAAAAATATGATACCGTTTAACCCCTTTATAATTCCAATTTTTCCTCAAATGGCACATTAAACTAATTTCACGAATAAAAATTGATGTAAAGAAAAAAATTCATTTAGCTTATTAGAAATAATTCATTTTAATTTTGACAAATTATTTTCTTAGTTAATCGCACACTTCTCACAACCCATTGTGTTAGCATAAGCAGAATAGCAACAAATTACTATTTTTTTTTCTCACCAATATTATAAGAATAATATTTATACTGATATTTTTCTAGAGAAATCGTACACAGAAATCATTATTTAAAAAAAATGGTGCCAGTTGAATCAAATTTGGTGGGGGAAATATTCATGTTGCCTTATAAAGGGTTAAAAAAAACTTAGAATCGCTTTTAGTATCATACGTATATACATATTTAAATAGAAATGTGACGAAAAACATCATATATAGATAATAATAATACCATAACCTCCCTATGTTCTCCTCTGCCTATACTTCGATCCACTGTGCGTAAGGGACTTACATCAAAAGCAAAGGAAATCACATTTTGTTTGGGACAAGAACCAAAACCAATACCACTTTTAAATATAAAAATATAGTTTTTTTTTTTTTTTTTTTTTTTTATAGAAAAAAAAGGTAGGTATATAAAACTATTTTTGGCAATAAATTAACGTATATGTGTGCGCAGGTTTTGCGGTATTTGCTGCTAATTTGATGGTAACTGTCGTCTTGTCGCTATCCTGAAGTTAACCTAATTGTAATTAAATATATGAAACTTTCAGATATGATAGGTTATGTCCGTTTCAGTGTTGCCAGATTGGGGACTTTTTTATTCAACACCCACCAATAATTTCGAGACGTGAATTTTTATATATATAATAGACAATTTATCTTCGAAGTGATTAGGAAACCGTTACAATTTAAATTTATTCGTGGATATTGAATAAAAGAAGTTCCCAATCAGGAAAAACTGGTCCGTGGGCAGGAATAAGTTTTTTTCACTTCATTGTAGGCCAAGATCATGGTCAAAATAGTGCGGTTCTTACTCTACATATTTCTGAAAATATATGTATACATAAACAAAATGTATATTATGTGGCTCAAAAAAAAAAAAAAAAAAATCTTATATCTTCAGTTCTGTAAATAAAAAATAAGTTTGTATTTATTCATTGGTAATATTAAAAGTTATACGTTAATAATGATTCACGGTTCAAAAGCTCTTTGAAAAGTCACCTAAAGAATAACCAGGAAATAGATTCCAGGAATAGAATGACAGAAAAGGAAGTCGTCATTCCATACCAACAATATGCTACAGTTATCCCATTGAACATGCTATTAAACCGACTAACCGTTTGTGACATAGATGCCAATATGCTACACCCAGCAAAAATAGGCGTAGTGACGAGTCACATTTTCTGAATTCTTTGTGCTAATGGTCATACTGAAGAATTTTTGTTTTAAAATAAATGCACAGTGTCAAGTTATTGCGACCAATTTTATTATCTGTATTTGCGTGATTTGCATACAGCGTCTCAATAAAACATAGGAGGCACCAACTTTCGGTTAATTTTAAAATTAATTTTTCCATTCATGAGATTAAAAAACAGGATCATTTCATCATATTTCTGCAAATAGAACTGAAAGCTTTCTCGAAACTTTTCCTAAACTTTACTACTTTTATTATGAATTTTTAAAGGTTGCATAGACTTGTGACGTACTCGGAATAATCATAAATTTTGGCCCATTACGTCAAAGTAATAGTACGATAGAAACACAAATTTCTTTCTCCAGGAAATTCTTTAATATTTCTATCTGTTTATTTAGTTTTCATTTTATATTTATCAAAATAAAATTTCCAGATGTATTTCCTTAGAACATTAATCTTACTTTACTGATAAAAAGTTCTGTTTGTACTTGAGTTTGACTACGATATATATTTTTAAATAATAAAAGAAGCAATAACATATAAGAAATCACATACATATATCATTTCGCTCTATCAATGCCAAGTTCGGTTATAGCATTTCATATATATATATACCAACTTAAGAAATACGAATATTATAGTTTTGAAGAAAAGAGTGTTCTGTATGTCATTTCATATTTCAATGACTTTTCACATAAAGTATGCAAATTTGTCTTTATGAAAATAAACATTATATGCCACGTACATAAATTTATAATGTGATTTTTTAATACGAATGTAATATTTTTTAATGTATTTATAGATAGGTATGTGAGTTGTGAAAACGTAAAAGGGAGAAATTCAAGATCATATTAAAAATGGTTTAAATTGTTGAATATAAGATTTTTTTAATTTTTAATAGTGAATAATAGAAAAACACATTGATCTCGGAATAAAATTTAATTGAATTATTTTCCTTATGCCGATAATAATAAAGTCCATAATCTGCGTACTTCTTACGTATATTTTGTAATTTTTGTTAATTCCAATTGGAGATAATAAAATTTTATCTGTAAGCTTGACCAAACAAATAGGTTCCATGATATTTTTTTATTTTTTTTTATAGATACTTAAATAAAAAGAATTTGGATTTCTTATAATTTATAGGAATAACAAATGTGTAAAATATTGCGATCTTTTTTAAGTAAAATTTGTTGTTTATCACAAATCCATCATATAGAAAACTGTGATTTACTAGTTATATTTGTTTTAGAAGTTCTTTCATATTGAACATTTTGGACTTAAATTACGTTGTATACAGATTATAAGGGTATACATCTAAAGTTTTAGTTTGATAACTTTGTTTGAACTTCATGTTTTTGGTGTGCTGAAACGGAAATGGAAGCCAGTTTTTCTTTATCACGTATACATTTTTGCCAATACTGTGTGTCTACCAATAAACTTTCACCAGTGACTCTTTCACCAATATAATTACATGGTAAATTTTAGAGTATGTTTCAATCATTAATTATAATTAATTATGCTAGAATCTACCAAAAATGAGAAAATAGTGTCAGTCGACCTCCTGTATTGACAAAAATCCATATGTAATAAAGAAAAACTGGCTTCATTTTCGGTTTCAGAACATCAAAAACATAGGCATCAGCTAAAATTATCAAACCAAATTTTGCCAAAATTATTTTTGTAGACATGTGTTATTAATTTAAAAAAAAGTAGGTATGATTTCAGAGTTTTTATGAGGTACAGGTTATTACATCGTGTTTAACTGTATACATTTTCCTATATTTATTTTCAAATTAATGTTTCACTCTTAAAAAATAAAATTCGAAAGAGAAAGTAACTTCTGTACTTAATTTGTCATTTGAATATAAAATAAATTGCACATTTATTTCAAAGGTTATTTCCGAAGATCAAATATAAATATGAATCATTTATTCTTTTTAATCATAATGTATATATCATCAGAGAAAATATTTAACTACGTAATATTTAACTCAGATTAAATTATTCTTATATAATCCTAAAATATAGTTTCGATTGAACTCCTATTTGTAAAAATAAAATAATATTATAAAGGAATCACTGGCATAAACTGAATTTTACGAGATATAAAACGATGTCGCGATATTAATATGATTAAAATTTTAATACCATTGCGCATACATATGCTGTACAATGAATTACAATCTATAAACTTTTATTCTAGACGTTGAAAATAACACATTATTATTATTCAAATAATGTCTCATATAATTTTAAAGATTTCTCAATGAAAATAGTGGATGTTATAAAAGCATATAAAAAAATGTCAATAGTAACAATGATCGATGTTCATTCGGGTTTTATTTGTTAGGGGGAAAAAGTAGATTAATGAAAACTGGACAAATTGTAAGATTGTTAAGTAATAACACGGTGATAACTTAATTCGCATTAAAGTAATTGGCAGTTTAAATTCACCTCTAGGATTGGACGAATGGTCTAGAACAGATAGGGCCGTTTTGTCTACCCCAATACTTTATGATAACTGCTGCATTCTTGCTTGCGTGCTGTTTTTCCCGCATATGGGTTTTCTGTGAGTAAAAGTCATTTGCGCTTTTAACTACAATTAACTAGACAAACATATTAATTGTTTTTTAATTTATTTATTTGTGAATCTCGTTTTTATTTATAATATTTATTAGTGCATTGATCTGTACGTTGTTTAATGCATATTAACACTACTTTGATTTTAATGCTCCTATTGTATGCATGAATGCTCACAGGTACTATTTTTCTAGAATTTCAAAAAGTGCGTTTTGGGGATTTTAGGAGTAAGGCTGATTGACTACTTTAGGGTACTAGGTCAGAGTGGTCTTTCTAAGGGGTCCTAACCATTCTTTATAAATGTTTCGTAGAAAACCAAGAAAAACTCCTAACGACTAGGCTGACCAGCACGACCTGGGATCCAAGCTGGCACCTCACGTCTACCACATTTGAGCACAGAACCACTCAGCCGCTGGTAGGCCATTCAAAAGTTACGGAGTGTTAGAAAAGTTTACTTAGTTCGAATGGTTTTGTTGGTTGAAGCAAGGTATTAGTTGGAATTTGAGCGGGGCGAAAAAAGTAGCGATGAGATTTACAAATCTTGAGTACGGTTACGATTTCTAGTATCATTGAGGCTTTTGGCGAGTTTTTGGTGCGGTCGTTACATCGAGAAGTATTATTATAATTATTTAAAATGTCACTGCAGTATGAGACATTTAACGCAGAAGAGTTTTTTCGGTAGAGTATTTCTTTGTAGGGCTAACGTCAGATTCTGGATTTAACTTATATTTTGGTGCCAGTCCAAAGGATAGATATAGTAATTCCTATAGATCTATCATCCCTAAATTAACCAGCAAAGATTTTTGATGCTGAAAAAATTTTGCCATCAACCATTAGAGAGCATGGAGTGTATAAAACTCGGAAATAGTTATAGCATAGAATGTTGATAAATTTTCAAAATTTCGAAATATTGCGTGCCTTTTATTTGTTCTAATAAATATACGAAAAGAAATTAAATAAGTTATCACAAGTAAATTATATTTAACTAAATTATGAAAAATAAAATTTTTATAATCAGTTACTTTGTTATTATTATGGTTTAAATACTGTTTTGATTTTTAATGGAATACTTTCTTTAGAGTTTCATATTTTTAAGATTTTATATTAGTAAATAATATAGAATTTTTAAAGTTCTTTTAAATATAGACAGCAGTAGCGCCGGTAAAGAACGTTGGTTTTAGTACATAAAAAGAGTTTTACTTTAAATATTAAATAAATTAATAGATATAGTTAAAAAAAAGAGAGAGAGAGACAGAGAGAGAGAGAGAGAAAAGAAAGTAATATTAATTTGAAACTGTATCTGGAGTTTTACATTCACCTTTAGTACATAAATTATTCATAAATTTTATTTGCTAAATTATCCGTGTGTATTTACTTGGGGAAAGACAACCATTACAGACTCCTTCCTCGAGTAAAAAGAAATCACTTTTTTTCTGTGTGTATCTACTTGGAGAAAGACAGTCATTAGAGACTACTTCCTCGAGTAAAAAGGAATCACTTTTTTCTCTTCGATGATCAATTTATGTCTTATTATTATATCTATAGTCCAAAGCAGAGAAATGTTAATTATAAAATAGCTAAATTCACTTGTCCCCTGTGATTTTCCGCACAAACACACTCCATACAACTCCTCATTACACAAGGCATTACCTAATGTTTAATACCTTGGATAGCAATTTTCTGCCCCCTTTACTGATGTTGGAATGAATTCTTAAGTTTTACATGCGTCATCATTCTTGTTTCACAATCTGCACTTTTCAGTTTTCAGCATGTCTATGATGGAAGCGAAACATAGGACTAGTCATGTGAGAAAGAGCCTTTGTGGCTCCTGATTATAAAGAAACGTACTTGTACCGTCCATCTCATCCCAAATTCGACACAAAAATTTCGGCTCAGCTGCATCCAGTGGAACTCACATAGACAAATCCTTAGAAATCCCAGTTTCTCTGACCACACACAAGTGCGGTACACAGAACCAGCGCGCTACAGGACAGAAAGAGCTACTGCATATGAGTTCCCTCTCCTTACACCTCCTTTAAAATAATAATAATAATAATAATAATAACTTTCATATCGTCTGCATGTGTAATCCTTTTGTAACGTTGCTAACCATTTAAGATTTTACAGCATTAAATCCACTTTGGATTTATCCAACGTCTTATTTTGCGATTTTTTTTACAAAATATATATTTCCCCCCCCCCCCCCCTTTTGTTTTTTCCAACTCAATTAGTAGTTATCATTATTATTATTATTATTTAGAAATAAGAACAATTTTCAGTCTAATATAATTTTATCAAATTAAGTTTCTTATTCTTGCTACCTAGTTAAATGTAAGGCGAAGCACAGTTAGATTTATTACCTCTTTTTCTTAATATAAAAAGTTAAATTTAAACGTTTCTACGAAAGAGTCCCTTAAGTATTTCTTAAAATTTGCAATTATATAGATTAATAAGTATTTCGGATTTCAATAGATTGCGGCAGGTTTTAAGATTAAGTTGGAATCTTAAGAAATAGAGAATAAAGTAGATAGGGATTTAAATATTTTGAATATGAAATTAAAGCTTTAAAAATATATTTTATTAGAGTTTCACTGTGAGCGTTCACAGGCATTATATTATAAGCAGTGACGGTTTGTCATTGAGGGCACCTGGGCCTGGCCCCACTTGAATTTTTCTCTCTATTAAAAATCAAGTAATATATCTTTCTTTCTTTTTATTTTTTTAGGTTGATTTCTTTAGAAATCAACCTATTGCAATCACTTCGTTTATCTATTTATCTATCTATCTATCTATCTTTCTATTTATCTATAATGAAAATTTTGTCATCACGATAACTCCCGAAATAATACTCGAAATCGAACCAAATTTGTACAGTTAATTGACCTTATAAATATCTTGGATGAGTTTGTTAACCAAGTTGCTCCGACTTTTTGTTTTCAAGTGGCAGCCACTTGAATATTTCTAACCCACATTGTAAAAAGCGTACTTAAAGCAAGATTTGCTTGAATTTTTATGTAAATCTAGACTACATAAGGGTCTAAATGAGCTTTATTAATGAAATTTATCAGCCATTTTTAATAAAGTGGAGGATATCTTAAGTTAAGTGGGGCCACTTGAAATCTGGCTACCACTTGAAAATTTAAAACCGCGATAACTTCCGAAATAATACTCCAAATCGAACCAAATTTGGACAGCGTCTTAATTTGTGGTATGAATATCTTGGATGAGTTTCTTAATCAAGTTGCTCCACCATTTTGTTTTCAAGTGGAGACCACTTGAAATTTTCAAATTCAAATTGTAAAAAGCATTTTCCGAATTTGCTTGATTTTGGTGTATACATAGACTATATAAGTGTCTCAATGAAGTTTATTAATGAACGTATCCGCCATTTTTAATAAAGTGGTGGATATCTTAAGTTAAGCAGGGCCACTTGAAATCAGGCTACCTCTTGAAAATTTAAAATTTCGATAACTTCCAAAATAATATGCCAAATCGAACCAAATTTGCACAGTGTCTTAACTTGTGTTATGAATATCTTGGATGAGTTTCATGGATGAGTTGCTTGGATGAGTTCGTTAACCAAGTTGCTCCAACTTTTTGTTTTCAAGTGGCAGCCACTTGAATATTTCTAACCCACATTGTAAAAAGCGTATTTAAAGCAAGATTTGCTTGAATTTTGATGTAAATCTAGACTACATGAGGATCTCAATGAACTTGAAATAAACTTTTTAATAAAGTGGCGGATATCTTAAGTGGGGCCACTTGAAATCAGGCTACCACTTGAAAATTTAAAAACACGATAACTTCCGAAATAATTCTCCAAATCGAACCAAATTTGGACAACGTCTTAACTTGTGTTACGGATATCATGGATGAGTTTCTTAACTAAGTTGCTCCCCCATTTTGTTTTCAAGTGGAGACCACTTGATATTTTCAAATTCAAATTGTAAAAAGCGTATTCCGAATTTGTTTGAATTTTGATGTATACATAGACTATATAAGTGTTTCAATGAAGTTTATTAATGAACATATCAGCCATTTTTAATAAAGTGGTGGGAATCTTAAATTAAGCAGGGCTATTTGAAATCAGGCTACCACTTGAAAATTTAAAATACCGATAACTTCCGAAATAATACTCCAAATCGAATTAAATTTGAACAGTGTCTTAACTTGTGTTATGAATATCTTGGATGAGTTTCTTAACCAAGTTGCTCCACCATTTTGTTTTCAAGTGGAGACCACTTGAAAATTTCAAATTCAAATTGTAAAAAGCGTATTCCGAATTTGTTTAAATTTTGATGTATATACAGACCATATACGTGTCTCAATGAAGTTTATTAATGAACTATGGATTTTCTCGCCAAAAGTCGCCAAAAAAAATTCGCCAAGTGAAAAAGTCGCCAAATATGTCGCCAAATCCATTACCTGCAATATTGGAGCTTTTTAATGCGTTTTTAAGGGAAATTTAGTCTATTTTTAACTTTAAAAGAAACTAGAAATGCAGAAAATTAACATTTAATCAACTTACTAAGCCTCTTTGAAAGAATTTCTACAAAAAATTAATAAATAAATAAATAAATAAATAAATAAAATAAATAAATAATTTTTTTTTTCAAATTTGCAACAATATCTTAGATTAATTAGTTCACTGAGCAACTTTCTCTGCCATTTTGATCCACGCGGCAGCCACTTAATTTTCCATCACGATGACTTTTGAGATTCTGAATTAATTCCAACTATATTTGTACAGTAGTCTTATCTCACAAATGCATTTGATACATTTGTGAACTTGGCCCACCATCTTGTTTCCAAGCGCCGGCCACTTGAAAATTTTAAATTCACATAAAAAGGTACTTATGAACCGATTTGCTTAAAACTCCATATGTAGATAGCCTACATCAATATTTCTACTAATTCGTTATTAATTTGTAGCCGCCATTTTGAAACAAAATGACGGCTACTTCATAAGGAAAAAGAAATCAACCTACCTTTCCGAATAAGCCGGAAGGACTTGTTTTTAATTCTAACGTTGGTAAAAATGTATCTATCAAGTTAGAAACGCGCATCCAATTTCCTCCTATTCTTTTTGTCCCTTTGTCCGCTTTTCTTTTACCGTATTACAACTAGTTCCTACTCGGAGTTCAGCCGTTTAGGCACTTTCATTTGTGCTTGATCTCGCGCATTAATTAGTATAGTATTTATTGCTTTGCGCATGAAATACTGGGTTAACACATTTGGCGTAGTAGAGCTTTATCAATGTTAATATTCTCATACTTTTAAAGTGTTAGGGGCACTTGGCGAATTGGCCCATGTAACGTAGTTTAATGAAAAATAACTGTCTGCATTAAGATCCATTAACCATAGGGATCGTGGAAAAAATTTGGTGACTTTCACAGTACTTATTATTTATTTATTTTTCTATTGATAGTGAAAAAGAGGAGACTTTTGCGATTTTTTTTTCAAATAAATCTATGATTGTTTAAAAATTAACAGTGACAGAAAGGAATTCTGTTGAAAATTTATTGACAAAAGGATTAAAACATTTTTGAGAAATTCTATGGGGCAGGAAAGTTTAAATGCACTTGCAGTTCTCGCAATCCACAAAGATTTTATTTTCGCAATTCCAGAATTTAATGAGAAAGTAATGGGAAGGTTTGCTCGATGGAAAATTCGGTGAGCAGAATATTTATTTTTGTACAAATAATAATCAGATTTAAATACTTGAACAGTTTTGGCTGCCTAAATCTTTTTATTATATATTTAAAAAAAAAAAAAAAAAAAAATCATGCGATTTAGTGTAATATTTTTTATAATTATTATTTTTTCAGTCAAATACTATTTGATTAAAGTATTTTTAATAATAATAATCGCATTCACATAAATTAATATTGGTTATTTAAATATATATATATATATCTAAATTATTATTAAGGGATAAATCAATCCTTATATATAGATATATATATATACACTTTTTTTTTTTTTTTTAAATATAGCGATGGATTTTTTAGGTGTGTTTATTTGCGTATTTTTAACTCGACATTATGCAAAAAACTGCAAAGAAATAAAATGTCAGGCATTAATTTTTTTATTGGGACAGTTATAAAATTCTGTATTGTTGAAGGAATATATAATTTTAAACTAAACTTTCTGTACAGGCTTAATTTTTAATTTTTATATACATCACAAAATCACCTAAAGGTTTTAAATTTTTTATACATTTGGCCTACATCATTGTTTTTAAATAAGCTAGAACATGAAAAAGTTAAACCACAAACACTTTATTTTAAAAATTCGACATTTTAAAAATGTGTATACATTTTTAAAGTACCGTTTATGAAATTTCTAATTTTAATTTAATTTCTTATATTTTGGCTGTGCTTTTGAAAACAAAAGTACAAGAAACATATATATTAAATATATAATGTTTTCGTTTATAGTTAAGAGATTTAGAGTTGTTATGCACAAAAGTAAAAAAAAAAAAAAAAAAAAAAATGCATGTAGAAGAATTTCAGTTTAAAAATTTTGACATTGTAACATTGTAAAATTTTATAATATTCACAATGAATTATAATAATAATAATATACATAGAACACCCTGAATATATATATATATATATATATTAAATAATTTTCTCCATTAAATAACTTATTCTTTTTGCGTTTGAATTATGAATATATTTCACATGTCGTGCAATGGACCGGGCCCCACCTGGGAAAGTTGGCACGAGCCGCCACTGATTGTAAGAATATCAAAAGGTAGAAAAATTTAGAAAATTTATTATGTTCGAATGTTTTTGTTGATTTAAACAAGATGTGGGTGAAATTAAAAAGTTGATGAGGTGGGCTGCGATCGGAGTTGTTAGACTTCAGAAGAGTTTTCAATTATTGTGGTATATTGGCTTTCGTTGAGATTTTGGTGTAGTCATTGAATAGGAAATTATTTCAGACACCGTCTATTTCAAAACACCTGATTTGGGGAAATCGGAAGCCTATTTGGGGAAATTGACTGTCGACCATCTAGCAACACTGGCCTTGGGTGGCTCGTATACAACTTATTCAGTATAGTTTGTGTATGAGTAGATGCCAAAATTTTACTTTCATAAAATTGATATAATACCGGCTGTCAGTAGAAGAGATAATTTTGTGTCGAATGAATAGTACTGCTTTATATTTAAATATTCATTTTACTTATATTCTGTTTTGTTCCGTGAAGTCTAAATTAAGTGTGAAGTTAACTATAATGTCTACATTTTATTTTAACTACACCCTAGACACTAACCGTGCACACGCACATGCGTATATATATAAATGGATTACATACACACACACGCACACACACACACACACACACACACACACACACACACATATATATATATATATATATATATATATATATATATATATATGAGAAAGAGTGAGAGAAATAAAGAAAAATTACATAAGATATTATTTCGTGTTTACTAAAACGTTTCAACCTCTGTAAAATTCTTATTTATCAATATCAAAAATTTATGGACGAGTACTCACCAAGGTCACGTAATAAAAAGACGTACTTTCATTTTGTAGTTTACGAAATAGCCTCTCTCATACATAAGTATACTTCTTTATTGATATTTCAAAGAGTTCCACAAAAACGCCACAACAAAGGAAAAATATTAAATTTTTACACGCAGGGATTCTAGCAATAAAATATTTTTTATGATATTTCTAAGATAACAGTAAACATTGCAATATGAACTAAGAGGAAAATAACTGTCACGGAAATTTTATGCTTCTTTATTTTATGTTGAATTAATCTATGCCCGTGTAGATTAGTTAAAAAAAAATCATGTAATATTTTATTGATAGTAATGTACTTTTTGAGAAACACTTAACTAAAGATAAAAATATGAATAAATTAATTTTTGCAATGCGCTATGGAGTATAATAATGAAGTCATATAAACAAATAATACACTTTTACATACAAATTATTTTTTATAATGTTATTATTTTAGAGGTCAAATTTTGTTTTTAATAATTATATATATTGCTTTCATCTATAAAAATATTACCGTGTTTCCTTTCACTACATTTATGATTTGACTTATAAATATTTACACTGGTATTTGCTTTATTTATAATATTTAAGTAGATTTAAACCAATAAAAATCTAAAAAAGGAAAAATTATTAAAATACATAAAAATAAAAAGTACGGCTTAAATTATGTACTTAATAGATTATACATAAATAATACATCCAACAGTCGGAAAAAGTATTAAAAAAAAAAAAAAAAAAAAAAAATCCCTGACTTTGTATTTTTACACACACACATTAAAAAAAGAAGAAAAAAACGCTGATAATTAAAAAGTTAATTCGTTTCACATCTCAAGTTATGCAAGGAAGAAATAGTTTATTTCGTTCATTTATTCAATATTTGATCAAAATTATGATAGTTCAATTATCTTCTTAATTCAATTAGGCCTAAAAGAAATCTAATACTGTAAAAAATGAATTTTGAAATTTCTTTGTGTATCAGTGACAATGCTTTGAAATGTCAATATACATATACATATATATATATATATATATATATATAATTTTCATGCTAAATAACAGAAAAATGTTACATTGTGTCTCCATATTTTGAACTGTAAAATTTAATATACAATTTAATCAAATACGTGTTAATTCAATAAATTCTAACTATAAACCGTCTAAGTTATACGAGATATTTGAATATTTAATAAATTCATTCAAAAACTGTACATTTCAAAAGATCTTTATTCTATGAAACAGAGGTAGAATAATTGAATTTCTAATGTAAATTTTATTATGATTAAATAGTCGCTTCAATACATTTCCAAACATGAGAAAAGTAATTTATTCAATTTGGTTTTACAATTGTACACTGGAACTAATTTAATTTAGATTCTATAAATTTAGACAATAAAGGCTTTAAGTTTTACAAATAAAGAATGTATTTAAAATTTGTTTTCTGAAATCCAATTAATTTAAACAAATAATTTAAAATTTAATTTTATTACATGTTACTAAGTGTAAACATAATGTTTAACAATAGGGTTAAGTATTTATTTATAAAAGACATATAGGTAATTTGATAAAAAAAAGTTTAAATAATATTATTTTTAATTATATAAGTATATGTAATACAGCTTGATACTTACTGTGCATTAAACAATTATCCTGTGGTCAGCATAAAATTTCCTTTAAAGTTATTTTATGCAACAATGCAATCTGTCGGTTATCATGCAGAAAAATTTAATTAACATAACTTCTCACAAAAACATATTTCATATGCAGTTTGGTACAAATTTATACAAAGGTTACTAATATGAAGCTATCCAGAAAATTTAAGAGATTTAGAAAAAAAAAAAAAAAAAAAAAGAAATCATCACTTGTTTACTTATTTACACTCAAAGTAAATTAGCATAGTTTTTTGCAAGGGCCATTCACATATCACGTTTGGTGCATTTATGCGCTATAGAAGCTAGAATACCGTCCCGTAACCGATAAAATAGCATAGCAGCGCTACCTGTTGACTGATAGACACCCAAACCAAATCAGCTTAGTTTTTTACTACAATCATCTCACACTTCAAGTATAGGGGAGCGTGAGGCTAGTTGTCACAGGGGTAAGAAGTAACACGCAGTTTACGAAATAGTTTGTAACATATGTGATTAAATATTTTTATAAACGTAATTCTTATGACACGATTT
This sequence comes from Salticus scenicus, assembly GCA_963930645.1. Classification (NCBI taxonomy): domain Eukaryota; kingdom Metazoa; phylum Arthropoda; class Arachnida; order Araneae; family Salticidae; genus Salticus; species Salticus scenicus. The sequence goes on from OZ005656.1 coordinate 7,213,267, forward strand.
ATAATGTAAGCACAATCGGTGCACCACAAAAATGGTTAATAAGAAGTTCTGTAAATGTGCTTTATTTTTGCAAGTTAGTGGAAAACAATATTTCGTAAATTTTGATTAAAGGTATGTTAATTTATACTTTAAAGAAATGCTTATAGCTATTTATTTAGTTTGTGTGTTGAGTTATAAAATACGTGTTTAATTTTTTGTATAAATCGTTACATATTTTTTTATAAATAAACAAAATATCCAAAATCATATAATAGGGTAAGTTGAAAAGTTTGGGGCAAGTTGCAACGTATTAGAGGAGTGGCATGTGGAGATGCCTACAGCAAAAGCTCAAAGTCTCCGCTCATTTTCTGGAAACTTTAAAAAGTGAAAAATATTTTGTCTGTTATACCATATTTATGCAGAAATATTTTCTGTGTTTTTATATTACAGCGCCGTGATTATTTAATCACGAATTATAATCACGATTTAATCACGAATTACAGAATATTGCATAAAAATTGTGGTTTTAAAAAAAGCAGAAATTTCTCATCAGTAAGAGCGTCCTGAAAAAAGGGAGGAGAATTCGAGCTCTGCTAAACCCTCACCATTGCAGAAGAATGAGTGCAGGACTGCCAACCATCTCATTAATAAGCGTAGCCTTGTTAACGCCCCTTGAAAATACGCCCCTTTTCCCACACCACTTTATATTTAGAGCAATTCTCTCCAAATAGTGTTAAGATTAAATAAGAATGAAATTACTCTAAAAAATGACTGGTGCACAAAAAAAGGCGGTGACTAAAAGTACTACGCTTCATAATGAGATGGTTGGCAAGCATGTGAGTGTAATGTTTAATTTACAAAATGTAAGCACATATTAAATGCATGAGAGATACAAAATACCATTTGCTTCAATTGGTTTCAACTATGACTAAGATTGACTTCTATGTTACTTTTATCTTCAATTTTCTCTTTATTTTACTAAAATCCATTTGATATTATTGATTTTTACTATAACAAAATGGTTATAATTTAATATTAGTTATTGAATGTCTTTTTTTTAATAAATTCATAAATGATTGATAACAAAAAACGTTTTGAAATATTGTAGTTTTTATTGTTAGGGTTCCCTTTGTATCCGTTACAATTTGCCCCACGTGTGTTACAACTAGCCCCACTTCCGGGGCAAAATGCAACAGGCAAATAGTTTAAAAAAATATTTTTTGTGCTAAAACTAGCAATATTAACGAAAGTTTTCTTTCTTTCTTTATATATATATATATATATGATAGATGATTATGTATGCTACAGAAAGCAGCAATTAGAAACAGGAAAATGTAATTACATTTCACAATACATTTAATTTTCGAAAAACTGTTACAACCTGCCCCACGCTCCTCTACTCTATTTTTCGCTATAGAAGCCATGATATGATCTTTCCGAGGATGGAGAAATTTACAGCATAGAAGTACTACTTGTCGAAATACACCAAAGTAAATAAGCATAAATTTTCATATTGAACATCTTACACATCAAATTTGGTACAGTTATAAACTATAGAAATTGAGATAAATCATTACATTAGACGGAGAAAGCTGTAGCATAATAGCACCCCGTGTCAAAGACCAAACTGTAATCAGCACCAATTTAAACTACAAAGTCCATCCAAATATCAAACTCTATGGAAATACGTGTATTATTTCATGAGATTCGGCCCCCCATAAAATCGTGGCAGCACTAACACTCACAAATTTTCTAAAATTTTCCAAATATATTTCTGAACGTCTGAAAAGATGTAAATCTGTCAAAAAACAGAAACAGAAATATTTCAGGAATTCAATACTTTTTTCTCGTTTATATATAGATAAAAGTAAAAATGAATGTTTAAATAATACAAATGAAAAGGAAAAATAGAAGCTGTGCATGTACGCCTGAACACGGTTTCCACACAGTATATAATATTAAAATACATTACTTATTGTAATTTTTTATAAATGGCTAGTGAAAATGCTTGCAATCTAATATTCTGGCATGATAGACTTTTCGAAGTCACTTATTTTATTTGGAGATTTGTTTTAACTTCTAATTATATATTATGCATGTGATAATCTAATACTGGAACAGCAATTTTCGCTAATATGATTTGTATTAAAAATACTTAATATTTAAGAAAATGCTGTATACGCCTCTAATATCTTTTATAAAAAATAGTTATTTAATATTTATATTTAAAGAGATAGATTAGTACTTTACTTATGAGGGACAAAATATAAATCGTTAATAAACAATATGTGTACTATTTAAAGGAATATTAAGTAAATAATTTCAAATATATAATTATGTATACTAATGTATAATTAATAATAATTTATTAATATATATATATATATATATATATTAACATATAATTTAAGTATATAATTAAATTTCACGTATTAGTTGAAAGTAAAATTTACATTTATTAAATACAATTTACGATATTTTAAAAGTGTTTATGTAATTAAACTCTTCTTAAAATAATTGAAAGATAAATGTATCATAGTTTCCCCCGAGTACGAGAAGATAAAGAAGATATATATATATAGGGGAGACCCATATACCTACAGCCGCTCTTTTTCAATGCCCAAAAAACAGAGCCCTTGACCTGTTTAAAATAAATTATCAAACTGATATGTACATACCTTTAGGACTAATTACTTCCAATTAGGATTAATATAAATACCTAAAATAATAAATTCTGACAAATAGAAGGTTTAATAAAAAACTTCACTCGTGGCCCTAGGTACAACATCTTCATTGTAGCTGGGGCCCTCATTGTACCTAGGGCCATTCCCTGAAATTTAGATTTCACTTTATAATGAATAGAAAATAAGCATATACACATGTATTTTATAAAAGAAACAGTATCAAGTAATATATTTATTTATCATATAATTATCATGTTGTTGCCTTAATTTAAAACACGAAATTTTTCACTTTTTTTTTTTTTTTTTTTTTTCTTTGGGATATTTTAAGAGAATTTTTTTTTTTTTTTTTTTTTTTTGATATTCTAACAAAATGTTTTTTTATTTTTCTATCATTGTTGGTTCACTTTCTTCCTGGAATTTTTTTTTTTTTTTTTTTTTTTTTTTTTTTTAATTTAAGGAGGGATCTTGTCTTTCAGTCACATTTGAACTTATATATTCATCCTCAGTGAATTTGTTTCAGTGTTGCCAGATTTGGGGACTTTTTTATTCAACTCTCACCAATAATTTTGAGAAGTGATATTTGCTATACATAATACAGGTTTATCTTTCGAAGTGCTTAGGCAACCGTTACAATTAAAATTTAGCGGCGGGGGTTGAATAAAAAAGTCCCCAAATCTGGCAACACTGATTTGTTTTGATTCATTGGTCATATGCCAGATCCACGAAAGCCTGATAGAATGTTTACAGGAGTAAAAGCCGACGGATGGGACTTGACAACATTTTCAGCAACGTCATATATAGTGATTGGTTTACCAGGGTTTGCCAGCATCCAATTACTAGAGACTGTACTGTGTTTCTTAACACTTCCGCGACCGCTGACGAAGATTGACGTCATTTGAAAGTATAAAACTCCACCAGTGGGCGTTTCTTTTACAATTTGTATGTTATTTATTTAAAAAAAATATGCACAATATTCGTATTTGTACAATCAGTATTCTATGGATGCAAATACTTGGATAAGAGAGAGCATGATTATAATGCATATCCATTTGTAATATAAATATGAATACGGAAAATTTTGTTTTGATAAATTGTAACTTATGAGAAAAGATCTCACAGGCGGACTTTACTGTCAAAAAGACAAAATCATGCAGTAGTGAAAGTGTTAAAAGTCCAAACCACACTGGTCCTAGGTACAAGGCAGCTTTGTGACCCTAGGTACAAGTTTTGGTAACTTCATTCAAAATGCTGTCCACTAAAAAATCCACAGGCAGAGAGGACTAATTAAATATCTCATTTATTGATCAGTATAAAAAGCAAAATTATACACTAGAAACTAAAGAAAAATATTTTACTTCCCTTTGTAAAATAGCAAAAGAGATGGGCTACAAAATTTTACTTCAAACCATGTAAATTCGTTTTCTACATGTAACTTGTAAAAATTTTCTCCTCAAAAATTCCAAAGTAGTTGTAAAAGTAGCATTTGGTGTTCGTACTTTCCCAACTGAGTATTAAATCTCAAAGTTAAATATTATTCAAATAAAGTGGAGTGATATATATATACAGAGAGAGAGAGAGAGAGAGAGGGGGGGGGGGAGAGACTCTTTTTTTTTGTGTGTGTGTTTGTGTGTGTGTATATCTGGCAGAGCACAGATATAACTCAAAAATATTTTTAAATAAATTCTAAATATTTATTGTACAGGATGATTATAACTAAAGTTCTTATTTCAAAACGCTCTAACTTTAAAACTACCTGTCAGAATGACTTGATATTCTTATCAGAACCATTGTGAGGCAATAGAATTTTGTTTGGCAAAAGAAAAAGTTCTAAAATGTGCCAATGGCTGCAAATGTCTAGATGGTGCTATCAGGGTGATGTAAGTGAAAAGGGTTAAACGGAATCGTTAAGCACAGGAATATTTTTAGCCAAAAGGAAATGATAGGCTCCAAAGGTTTTAGACAAATGTATTAGCAAAAAGACAAGAATATGTGTTTACTTTCTAAACAGTTATAGTGATAAGAGAGGTAAAAAAAGCTTCATAATACAAATCCCTTACGGATGATTAACGATACATTTTGGAACTATATTTTTTCCTTCGCCAAAAAAAAAAAAAAAAAAAAAAAAAAAATCCATTGCCTCAAGATTGTTCTGGTAAAATATCAAGTCATGGCAGGTACTTTTAAAGTTAGAACGTTTAGGAATCGAAACATTAAATATAACCATCCAGTATTTTGTTAAATTTAAAAACCAATTAAAAATTAATAAAAATCACATAAATATTAAAGGTATACGTAGACTGTTTATGATTTAAGATATTTTTAAGAGAAAAACTAATTGATTACAGGTGTTTCGAAGTAAAATATATATATATATATATATATATATATATAAACGTTCTTATTTTTTATATAAAAATACATTTTTTATTCAAAATTTTGCGCATATAAAAAAGCAATGTTTAAACAATATTTATAAAAAATTCATCAAAAAAGTTGGAAAATTCAGCAGGTGGGTCCCGCTTTCGGAAGACCCTTTCGTAAGGTGGTGGGCACAATTTTAAACTAATTTTCCGATCTTAATGAAAAATTTCACATTTCTTCAAAATCGAATTGACGAGAGATTGAACGAGAGATTTTTCATTTCTTAAGGAATTCTTGCGTTTAAGCGTTAATAAATTCTATTTTAAAGAAGATTGCAAATTTTAAATAAGAAGCTTTTTTGAAGCGCCATAAAAAAACAGGTTATCTATTCTCCGATCCGACTGCCATAGCGACCGTCCTTAAACAAAGACAGTCGTCAAATCAAAAGTCGGAATGTGACGTCACGTGATCAAAATAACGACTGCCACAGTAGGAATTGAGCACGGACTTAGATAACAAGGACCGTTTTCCCCAACGGAGGCCGTCCCTCAAAAATGGACCCGAAATGGTCGCTATTATTCGTTCGCCGCTAGGGGTCGTATGTGTTCTCTGATTGTACACTAACGCCGTAGAATAGCATTGTGAGCAGACGAAATTTTACTTTTATTTTCAGTTTTATTTTTAATTTATTTTTAATATTAGATTTTTTTATTATGTCACACTGTTACGCACCGGGTTGCACCACTGGATATCGATGTGTTCGAAAAAAAAACAAGGAAATATGTGAAAAGAACTCAAGTTTATTTCGTCCACCTAATGTAAGCTATATATTTTAATGTTTTATTGAATGATAAAATTGTTGTCTTATAAATATTCTATTATTATACAAAAAAAAAAAAAAAAAAAAAAAAGTCTGATTTAATTGGGTTGATTCTTAGTAAAATTCTGTTTGATAGATTTTTTTTTTAATTAATTAAAATATAATTTTTCAGGTCACTTTGCATTAAGATTTTAAAATTTGAGTGCTAGCAGTATTCCTGGAGCTTAAAAACAAGTATTTTAAAAATCTTGAATTGTAAACCAATTTTGGCAAGAGTTAAAAATTGGTTAAAAATGATATGTGTTCACAGTCATACTTTTTTCAATTCATTTCAAATTTACTGAGTTTTAAGATATTTGAAAAATAATTTAAAATGTGATTTTTTTTTTCAGGCCACTTTGCATTGACATTTCAAATTAATTTTACAAACTGCCAATCTTTTAACTTCGAATTCATGTTAGATGATAAATCACGTTATATTATTATCATTATTATTACCATATTATAGAAATGTATTGTTTTTAACAAAAAAGAAATTTTTAATTGGTTTTGTCAAAAATTAAAAATAATGATTATGATTTTACAGTAAAAAACTCCTAAATTCAGTTGAAAATTGGAGATTTTAAAGAAAAATTATATTTAATTAAATTCATCACCAGTGCCATAAAACTCTATGTAACTTGTTTTTCATTCCTTTTTCATGTTAATTTTCTTATATAATAAAAGGTTTTTTACATGATTCCTTGTCTTTTCTTTTGATAACAGAGTAAAAGAAAATCATCGTATGCATTTCCATCCAAAAAAAAAAAAAAAAAAAAATATATATATATATATATATATATATTCCACCCTTTTTTTAAAAAAATTCAACTGTTACAGATAACATATATATCTCAAAATTTATGTATAATCACTGGTTATTTCGCTATGCAAAATGGAAAAGAACTATAATAATGTTTAAATGGTTATATATATACAGTCATACTCCGATATAACGCCCCACGAAATACCGCCAAACCCGTTTAACCGCCACATGTATGGGTGAACAAATCTTCTAAATAGGGACTACAATGTAAAGTATCCGTTATAACGCCAACTCGATGTAGCGCCAATCAACACTTTTCAAAAAAATTATCATTTTTTTTAAAATTTGCATTTTTTTTTTTTTTTTCAGTCAAACGCTATGCTTATTGCCGCCCTTTTGACGAAAATTCTAGTGATGAACTAAACACTGCAGAAATTAAAGATTTACAACATGATATAAACAATTTAACTTGCAGGTAGCATCGTCTTACTGCAGCTGACTATATTAATGTAGAAAAAGATGTTCCAAAAATTGAAGAAATCAGTCACGAGGAAATTTTTGGATTAATAACAAATAACGACCCAAATTTGGATTCATCTGAGGAAGAAATTCAGATTAAAGAAGAAACAACTAAATCTGACGAAGCAAAAGACTGCATTAACAAACAAAGAATATATTTAGAAAAATATTCAACCGATAAAAATACAATTGATAATCTTTTAATTTTAGAAAAATAGTATTTTAACACATTTTTCTCCAGCGTAAATACAATAACTACTTAGATCGAAATAAAATTCTAGTTATCACATATTCAGTGCTATGATCCTCAAATTTTCTAATGCTTGTAATATAATGAGGTTAGAGAATATTTAATTTTATTTCATTTACACAGTTAGGGTTATAATTCAATATAGCGCCAAATCCGTTATAACGCCATTTTATTATGCGTACCGATGATGGCACTAAATCGAGGTTTGACTGTATATACAATTGAACTTTGTTAACGAGAATCTCAAGGAGGATAAAAATTTTTTTCATGGTATCAGTAGTTCATGCTATCAGTAACTAATCTTCATATTACTAAAGTAATCTTCATTTTTACGGGGATCGTGGAAACAGTTCATGTTAAAAGTAATTCATGGATTGGATTGGATTTCGGAATAAGGCTGATTGACTGCTGTAGGTCCAAGGCCTGAGGGGAGTGCCCTCCATGGGGTCTTTCTAAGGGGTCCTAGACTGTATTTACGCAAGTATCGGAGAAAAACACGGCAAACTCTGAACGGCGAGGCCGACGAGCATGACCTGAGATTGAACCCGGCACCTCACATCTACCAGCTTTGAGCGCAGAACCGCTCGGCCTCTGGTGGGCAAAAAGTAATTCGTGTTAACAGTGTTTAAATTAACGAGGTTCGACTGTATTATATTACTTATTATTCCACTGAGATTCAGATAAATATTTTAAGAATTTAATTAGCTTCAATTTCCACAGAATTTGTAAACTGAAGTTCCACATTTTTTTTTTTCACATTTTTATCAACATGCTATTTTTATTGCCATCTTTTTTTATTTCTTAGAAATAATTCTAATAAATATTACATGCATTATTTCTTAAGCAAGCTATGCTAATATTGATAAATTTTAATAACATCTTATTTTTAACACACTTGAGTCACATTGCCCATTTATCTATAAAAATTAAGGATTAAAGCATATATCATTCTCCTTGGGTCACATTGTGTAATACATAGTGACAAACCTTACATTTCAAAAATTAAGAAATGAAAGAAGAAAGAAATCTCTTAACAATTTATAAATTGAATCAATTTTTTTTAAAGTAATTTTTATTACCTTTCAAAAATGTCACGTTCGATTATAGGTCGTGCTCATCGACCAATACGTTAGGAGTTTTCCGTGGTTTTCTCAGAAACTCGCGTAAATGCGGGCTAGAACCCTTAGAAAGACCCCCACGGAGGGCATTCCACCTATTGGCCTAGGAACTTAGAGTAGGCAATCGGTCTTAAACTCAAACATTACTTTTTAATTATGTTGTTATAACAGGTTTTTTTTTCCTTCTTTTTTTTTCCCCCCAATGCTTGTTGCACAAGTAGAAAAAAAAATGCATTCTAGAAAGAGAAAAATGTTCTCTAAGCTTCAATATAATAGTTTTTAATTAAAAATATTACTATAGGAACTTGTATTAAAAAACTGAGAGAATACTTTAGAAATTATGAGTACCAGGCTGCTATAATGTTGTTAAGGAACATAGTATTATTTTACATGCAAGAAACAGTGGTATCATACTGTTTGTTGCAAAGATGGATGTTCATAGAATTACATTATCCAGTATTTTTCATAATTCCATTTGCACATTCAGAAATTTCTCGACCATTAAATCTGTTCTAGTTCTTCAAAAATTGACTTCTTGATTGCTGGTGGACGTGAAGTGTCGGGTTCGATCCCAAATCGCACTTATTGGTCTAGCTGTTCGGAGTTTTGCGCGTTTTTTTTCTTTTTCTTGAAACTTGCGTAATTGTGGACAAAGGCCCTTTAGAAGGACAGCCACGGTGGGCAGACCCAGGCCTTGGACCCTAATGCAGTCAGCTGGCTTTAATCTCCAACACCAACATTGATTTTAAGCTATAAAGTCAGATGAATGACCTAAAAGCAGTTTTCGAATCCTTTAGAAGATAATATTCAGAATTTAAAAAATTTCCCCATACAGTATTATGGGCTTTAGTTCCAAAAATAAATAAGTAAAAAAATTAATAAAAAAATGCTCCTTTAGCTTTTTGAAAGGGAATGCTCATATTATTATGATTGACTCTGCTTTTCATTACATTGATTTTTATATCGCGCATATTTAAATATATATATAAGTTAATTTTATTTTTTGAATAAATTATTTGCTTTAAATGAGTAGCAAATAATACAGATTGAAAATCTCTTTAAAGTGCAAATTTTAAAATGAAAAATATTGATAAAAATGTAAAAGTGCTGTATTTCGGTTTATGGATTTATTGGATTTAGGAATAAGGTCGATTGACTACTGTAGGTCCTACGTCTGAAGGTGAGTGCCCTCCGTGGGGGGTCTTTCTAAGGGATTCTAGTCCGTATGCACGCACGGAAAACTCTGAATGACTAAGCAGACAAGCGCGACCTGGAATCGAACCCAGGCACTTCCCGTCACTCAGCTTTGAGCGCAGAACCGCTCGACCGCCATTGGAATCTCGGAAGAGGGAAAAGGACGGCCTTTGTAAAAATATCGTAATGAATTTTTAAATTTTTTCTTTTTTACATACTTTGTATTTTTTTTTTTTTTAATTGGAAATGCTGGCATAAATTGTGATTTTTTAAATACATTCATTGTTTTAAATTACCAAAATTCATATTTTCATATTTATTTTTTAAATATCATATGTTTTCATTATACTATTTCGTCTTTTTTTTTTTTTTTTTTTTTTTTTTTTTTTACGGTGTGGGGGGGGGGAAGCGAATTGTTTATATTTATAGATATATTTACATACTAGCAGGCGACGCCCGCTTCGCTGGTCCCTATTTTTAAATGAATCACTATAATTACTGAATTCTCAGAATTGCATTAATTTTATCACGTGAAAAAAAAAAAAAAAAAAAAAAGAGAGAAACAAAATCTGATTAGGAAAAATGCCGCACTGGGTTCTCACTGACTTCGGAAAAAATTCCCAAAATGCTCTAACTCTTATTTCTATTACTTTCCCACTTCGCTGCCCCTCCCGTCTATCCCAATAATTAAAAAAAATCAAAAATATCCGCAATCGATTTGTAGGTATCGAAAACCTCTATGTACCAATTTTGGATGATCTAACTCTGTTTTATTTTTTTGCCCCCTCCGCCCCCCTTCCCGGCCCTTCTAATAACTTTACACTTTCGAAAATATCCCCATTCGACTTGCAGGCTTTTAAAACGTGCCTGTACCAATTTTGAACGGCCTAACTGTATTTCTATTTGTTTTTTCCCATAGCCCCCCCTTACGGCCCCACCCCCCCCCTTACCTCCCCTCCTAATAATTTTACAATTTCGAAAATATCCGCAAATGATTTGTAAGTATCGAAAACCTCTATAAACCAATTTTGAACGATCTAACTCTATTTTTATTTTTTTTGCCCCCCTCTCCCCCCCTTCTCGCCTCTCCTAATAACTTTACACTTTCGAAAATATCCCCATTCGACTTGCAGGCCTTTAAAACCTGTCTGTACCAATTTTGAACGGCCTAACTGTATTTCTATTTGTTTTTCCCATAGCCCCCCCTTACCAACCCCCCTTACCGCCCCTCCTAATAATTTTACAAATTCAAAAATATCCGCAATCGATTTGCAAGTATCGAAAACCTCTATGTACCAATTTTGAACGATCTGACACAATTTTTATTTTTTTTGCCCCCCCTCCCCTCCCCCCTTCTTGCCCCTCCTAATAACTTTACACTTTCGAAAATATCCCCATTCGAGTTGCAGGCCTCTAAAACCTATCTGTACTAGTTTTGAACGGCCTAACTGTATTTCTATTTGTTTTTGCCCCATAGCCCCCCTTACCACCCCACCCCCCTTACCGCCTCTCCTAATGATTGTACAAATTCAAAAATATCCGCAATCGATTTGCAAGTATCGAAAACCTCTATATACCAATTTTGAACGATCTAACTTTATTTCTTTTTTTTTTGCCCCCTTATTTCTTTGTCCCCCCTCTCCCCCCCCCCTTCTCGCCTCTCCTAATAAGTTTACACTTTCGAAAATATCCCCATTCGACTTGCAGGCCCTTAAAACCTGTCTGTACCAATTTTGAACGGCCTAACTGTATTTCTATTTGTTTTTGCTCCATACCCCCCCCCCCGTTGCTGCCCCTCCTGGGGGCTGAATTTCTAAAATTCCAGACATTGGTTTTTAGATAGTTGCATTAGCTATATTTTAGAGAAAAATTTCACGTATATCTACTTTTTTTCTTTGTGATATATAGGATTATGCGAAATCACGTTTTACGCATGTGGAATCACGTTTTGCTTCCCCCCCCGCCCCCCTTGGGGACCGAATTTTAAAAATTCCAGAAACTGATTTTTAGACATTTGTATTAGCTATATTTTAAAGCAAAAATTTCACGTATATATATCTGTTTTTTGTTTGAGATACATAGGATTATGTGAAATCACGTTTAACGCATGTGAAATCACGTTTCGACCCCCCCCCCCCCTTTGGGACCGAATTTCAAAAATTCCAGAAATCGATTTTTAGACATTTGTATTAGCTATATTTTAAAACAAAAATTTTTCGAATATATATGTTTTTTTGTTCGAGATATTTAACATTATTTCATTTAATTCTCGCGTTAAAGCGCTCTTTCAAGTCTGAAGTGGAAAGGCAGTCGATGCGAGCGCCATCTTCTAAAAGCGACCAAAATGGGGCCATTCTGATAACACAGCGTCGGCGGTCCATAGTGTACGTCCATGTGTACGTCCATGGAATTGAGGTATAGTCGGGTCGGAGAATAGATGCCCAGAAACCACAGGCTAACTTTTTTCCAAAATTTTTAATGAAAGATTTATAAAATATTATTTCAATGTTGCTTTTGAGAGGTTCAAAATTTTGAATAAAAATTATATTTAGTATATTTCAAAAATAGAGAAAAAAATCTTTTTTAGTCTTCGAAACCCATATAATACCTTCAACTTACTGTATGAACTAAACGAAAAAAATTATTATTAACACCGCAGAGATTTAAAATATAATGTAATTATTTCGATTTTTAAAATTTAACCATAAGATAAACTACAGCAACTGATAAAAGAAAAAGAGAAACAAATGTAGAATGTTTTAATAAAAGTAGAAATAAATAATAAAAATTAGCAAAATGAGTTTTCTTCTTTTAACTCTTACTCAATTTTTATTTAATAGAATTTAAATTGTATATCTATAACACAATATCCATATTTTAATATAAAAACATAAATAACATTAAAATGTTTATAAACATACAAAAATTTTGTTACTAACGTGTAAGAATTTGAAAGATATATAAATAATTTACAATTTTTCTTATATATATTTTGTTATTGGTGTAATGTCAAAAGAATAATAATAATAATAATAATAAAATTTATTTTCATGGAAATGAGCTAATTTAAACGAACTAAATAAAATAGTTATTTATATTCTTTTTAACCAAATTATCGCTATACCTTAAACTATTTACAAACAATTTGTAAACTCTTGAATTTTCTTTCTCTCCCACAAAGCATATAGAAGCTTATTTTATAAGAGATAAAAAGAAAAAAAAATGTTCAAATTGATTTTTTAACAACAACTGTCTCAACAAAGAAAATCTTTTATACATTTTAAAGGAACATTATAAAAGCTTTTGTAAAAGTTAAATGATTTTCTTAGAAAAAAATGTATGTTAAGAAAAAGAGTTTGAAAACTTAATCTAATAATGACGTTGAGTGCTTAAACCTTAAATGAAATGTTAGGATTAGATTTAATATGAAAAACAACATACTTTGAGTATATTTAAAATATTAAAAGTATTTTTAAAAACAAAATTATTTTCCAGAAAAAAAATTCGAGGACTATTTCATAAATCTCATTAAAAGAATTTAACTATTTGTGTATAATGTTATATATATATATATATATATATTCATCTAAATGTTTGTTTTACATTTTTTTTTCCAAAAATGCTATAGTTAAAAGTATTTTATTATAGAATATGTACTTTGATTTTTTCTATCATTAATAATAAATAAATAAGTAAATAATTTGAAATGATTTAACGTTGTTATTTGCACTTTTAATTACTACATGAAAACGTTCTATGCAAGTGTATTTCAGAAAATATATATTCAAAATTGATATAAAAGCATGCATTTAAAAATACTTTTTTTTTAAATGTGAAATACAATGTACTAATTGATAAGAGATTTTATTTAGATAGTACAAATTTATATGTAGACTATTTAAACTCACTTTTGAAGTGATAAAAAGAGAAACACATATATGAAATATGTTAAATAATGGTAATTGTGCAGACGTAGAAAATATTTGGTGATAATTCAAAATCTCTGGAAAACTATCAAGCGGAAAGAGTTAAATCTTTGAATTTCATTTTTTTAAATATAAAATGTTTTCGAGAATCTTTATTGTACAAAATATTGTTGTATTTCAATGGATAGGTATGTAAAATTTATTAATTCTAAGTTTTAAAAAAGTTTTTTTTTTCTTTTTGAAAAAGTAGAACCGACACCAAAAAGCAATTATTATACAAACTACTAAGAATAAATTGAGAATTGACATAAAATAGAGTTGTAAATTGAGTATAAAAGTATAAAATTAACTTCTTCGCCAGACAGCATAAACACTTCCACTAATTATAACCTTTGAAGCCCGGGCAAAATTAAATAAAACTTTATGTTGTTTTAGAAATTTCACTCGATAATGATAACAATGCTGTTGTCGCGAATGATCTATCTTTATAGTGTTCTTTATTGTTTTATCATTGTATAAAATTAATCCAATAGTAATATTCACGTAGAGCAGTGAACATCCTTCATATTTCGGCCAAGGGGAGATATATTAAGACTGCACCATGATCAGGTTTACATATTAATTAATTTATTTATTTTTCTATATACCAAATACTATTAACTAAGCATGAAGTATATATAACCACAAATAATAATAATAATAATAATTGTCTCATGCGATAGACGTAGACGATCATAGCATATTGTAATATTATATTTGGCTTGAAATTGCTGCCATTTTATGATTGATCATTAAAATCAAATAAATGTAGGAAATAACGTGAAAGCATATATTATGTATATCACGTATAGTGTTTTCATATGTAACAGGTATTCAAATATAAAAGGACAACTTCAAATTTTTCGATTCTGTCCGTATCGAAACTGTCATATATGATAAGCACCCAAATGGAAGCCCACGGGTAAGTCATTGTTGCAGGCAATCGAGACAGGCACAGGAGACTGCGAGGACGAACAAGACGCTGCCGAATGCCGCGGGAACCCAAAGCGAGCTTTTGAGCGATTTCAGTAATTTTTTTTTTGTTTCTTTTTTTCATAAAGCTATATAGAAGAGAGTTTCCTTTAAATATAGTGACCAGCGAAGCGGGCAAAACCAACACCACCTGTAATAATGCCTCCGAGCTGAGCTCTACGTCACGGAAGATCGGCCGATTTCATCCAATCCCCACGATCCAACATGTATCATAGGAAGAGTTGATTGGATAAAATCGGCCGATCTTCCATGACGTAGAGCTCAGCTCGAAGGCATTATTACAGGAGGTGCTGGCAAAGACTGCTTGCTAGTATATATAAATATATAACGCTTTTTCCCCTGTTAAGTTGTGAACACGAAAACTGGAGTAATTTTTATTTAAATTTAACGAACTTGGGATAAGTTGTCAGAACAGTAAAAATTTCGGTCGAGTTCGTAGATGGGGTGCCCAGCTCAAAGGGGGTGGACATTTTCATTTGCCTTTAATTTCTTTAATATTGAAAATAAGAAAATACTTCAAATCAAGCGAATTGCCGCCTTACCCTAAAGAACAATTTTTGTATTTAAACTTTTTCGATAACTTCAATTGCCCCCGACTCACAAATTCCATTGCTAAGTCGCAAATGTCACCACCCAAATTGTATATTTTAATGCCTTCTATTTGTTGAAAGATTATGAGCTTGGATTTAAAAAAAAATGAAACGTTTACTGACCAATAAATCTAGTCTAAAATTTTAAATAGAATGAATAGTAGTAGTTGATAATTAAATTTCTTAAAAACAGAATAGCGACGCAAATAATGGAATGTGGGGGAACAAAGACATTGGCTAAGTCTGTTTGCATGCCTAATATTTCTTTACTTTTGTAACATTAACGTAAAGGAATCTACCTTTGCTTTTAAGCTTGCCGAAAGGGATTTTATTTATTTTTTTTTACTTTATTTTATAATTCAATTCAAAACTTGAAAATTTTAATAAAAGATTATTTAATTTTCTTGAATATAAAATAAATAAATTTTTCTATTTTTAATATTTATAACTTAAAACTACAATAAATTTCTATAATTAAAAAAATAAATTTTAATTTCGTTTTAACTATAAAATAAGGTAAAAGTAAGGAAACTATTTTTAATTATTTATATAAATATTTCATTTTATTTTAGGTATATTTAAAACAATACTAAATTTTGTTTTTTAAGTTACAAAAAATTAAAAATAAAATAAAATATAACAGAGAAATGATGATTTCTTATTGCATTTATAATTACCATCCAAATTAAATAATTACATTTCCAATCAATACAGCTCCTTGAAAAAATATAGTATAGGATCCCGATGCTATTAAATTATTACAGGCAAAGAAATGTTCCAAATATATGACATCTTTAAATGTAGATTTTAAATTTTAATCAACATATTTTCTTCTTCGACAACGGCTTGTTTTTTTTTATTTATTCTTCTGTGCACGAACTAAAATTCCAGCTGCTTTCTATTATTAACAAGCTAAAAGCGTTTACGCAATTTACACACATTAAAACCAAATCAGGAAGCTTAAATAAAGATTTAAGTACACCTGCTAACTATTTTACGCTTTGTTTTACGACTTGTTTATTTTTTATTTTCTATTTTTTTTGTCAGTTTTTCTTTATATTGGTTATTTACGGTTTTGTTTGCACACACACACATATATATATAGATATATTACAAGTATTTTTCTATTAAAGCTGAAGTTGAACAATTGTAAGGATGGATGATTGTAAAATTTAATTTTTTGAGCAATTAAATCCACAACTTAAAAAAAAATAGCAAATATTACAAATAGAAAAATTCTAAATCTGCAGATATATATATATATATATATATATATATATTAAATCAAGAAATTTAAATAATTATTATTTAATATTATTATTATTATTATTATTTTAAATTGAATTATAAAATAAAGTAAAAATAAATAAAAGTTTAGATTACATAAAAAATTAAAGAAGAAGAAAAAAATATTCCCGTCGGTAGCATCGATCCCAGTCTGGGTGGCAGCCTCGTGCTCTACCGCTCACGTTAATGGGGTGCTGATTCACTTTCGAAATAACTTGTATTTAAAGATTACTGAAACTTTAAACGCTTTTTTCTCGAAATTCTGTGGCTAGTGGGTGCTACTGCTTTAATATGTTGTTACCTTCATAGTACACTACAATCCAGTGCAATTTCGTCGCGATCTGAATTTTCTATATAGTGACCTAGCCTTGTAAGTAGTTTCTAGCTGTGTTTTGCAGAATTTTAAATGATATGTATATTTTGAATTGAATATAATTTGTGTACTGAATATTATATATATGTGTGTATGTGTGAAAAATATACATTTTTATTTAATTTTGCGCCTACGACAATGATTATGTTTAATAGCAGTGTTTATATTGCCTGGAAAAGAAATTTATTTTATACTTTTAGGCGCAATTTACAATTCCGTTTTATGACAAATTTCAATTTATTTTTAATAGTTTGAATAATAACTGCTTTTTGGAGTTGATTCTATTTTTCCCCCAAAAAAGTTTTTATTTTTATTTTTTTATTTTCTTTTAAATGAAAATATATTCATATTGCAGAAGATAGGAAGACATTCGAAGGCGGCTTCACATATCACAACCCAGCAAGAAAAGTGGCACAACAAAAAAGTTGGCAATTTTAAATTTTAAATTTATGTAATTGAAAAATTTGTATATGAATTTCTCTAATGTGTACAAAAGTCGTTACAGGCTGAGACCTTCCAGCCAAAAAAAAAAGAACAAAAAAGTATAAAAATCCATTAAAAATTATAGATTAACAAATACTGCATTCCCTCAGAAAAAAGCAAAAGGAACAGAGAGTCAGACATCTTTTTGGGCTAGGAAAGCATTTTAAACTTTTCAGAAAAAAAATGTATATGTATATATATATATATATATATATATATATATAAATTTGGACTTACATTAAGAATGTGAAGGTGGACAAACCAAAGGCAACTAAAAAAGCATGAAAACAGACAGACAAACATCTTTTGATTAAATCCTGTTCATATTATAAATGAATTTTCTCCAGATCAAGCTTTTTCCAGAATAAAATGTCAAAATTGGAACGTGTGTTAAAAAGTTAAAAGTTAAAAGAAATCATAAAAAAGTAGAGAGATACCGGGACACATTAAAATCCATTCTCACACTTTAACTGCTATACTGTTGCAGCTATATTAATAAAAATTGTATCTCATACAGAAAAGTGACTATGCGGTTATCGATTTGGACGCTTATAGCGGCCAAACTTTTAACTTAACATAGCATACGTGTCACCCGATACACTACAACGTGCGCAACGCAGATTTCAAACTAGGGTACAAATGTAAATTGCAGCTGATAGACAGAAGTTAAAACATTGCAAATACAGGTATTTGGCGATGAATAGATGTTTTTCTTTCTAATATCGGTTCTATACGCTACAGTTCCAAACTACGAAAAAACAAATGCACATTTAAAACATTCGGATTTTAGCATTAACACTTTGATAGCCATGGCTATCATAAGTAATAGCCAGTGATGTTTCCGTTGGGACACTGGCTATCAGATATGATAGCCATGGTGTTTCAACACTTCAGGCCTTGGCTATCAGAGACGATATCAGTTACATGAAAACAGTATTGGAGTTTCATTGTTGGGCTCCCTACGATGTGTATACGTGGGTATACGTGGTTTGTGCAAATTGATATATGTACCGATTCTATGAGCTACGTTTTGTTTAAAATGAAATATTTGTAACATCCAACAATAAAAATGTATATATATATATATATATATATGTGTGTGTGTGTGTGTGTGTGTGTGTGTGTGTGTGTGTGTACAGTATTTTATTTCCTTTGTTTTAGGATAAAGTTACAGTCAGTGTTTGGCATTTAAGCAAGTACGACACATTTCAGGCTGGTCAGGACAATTGTCACAGTATGTGGAAGTTAGGTTTGCTTTTTTTCTGGCTTGTTCACGACCATCTGTCTTAGAAATGTTGATATAACGTATATGACATTTATGTTGCAACTTTTTACCATTTCCATGCACCCTTTCAATCAGGTGGCACGTTTTTTACTTGTTTGCTCATCACGATCGGAATCGCTAGCCATACCAAGCAGCTGTAAAAACAAAGCTCTCCCTAAATTTATGAATTTTTATTTTTGTTTTTGTCACATGTCGATATACAACCCATGCGTTAACTACTGCATTATAGAACCATAAAACTAAGTAACTAATTTTAGTGATAAATGGCAAATTTAACTGGCTATTAAATAACATAGCCATGGCTGCTCATGGAAGAATTTACACCAACTTTCCTGGGGTGCTTTGGCTATCATTTTTGGTAGCCAGGAGGAAATCTCCCATGTGTTGCAAAATGAGTCAGATGGAAAAATATTGTTTTTATATGTGCAGTCGGTAACAAAAAGGTCCGAACACTCGCAAAAATTCCTATGTAAAAAAAGTACACTTCATATGGTTTTGTTAAATATATCCTTATCGAATCGTGTTCTTACACTGACTAAGAACAGGATTCGACAAGGATTTATTGAACAAAACAGTTTTAAGCGTACTTTTTTGATATCAGAATTTTTGCTAGTGTTGGGACACTTTTGTTATCGACTGTAGCTTTATGTTGAAAAAAATGCAAATAACACAAAAACATTTTTTGGCTCCGTGGTGAATATTTGCAATTTTGGCTTGGCAGTCAAAGTGTTAATGTCTATGAAGTGCCTTTTCCTACAGAATTCATGATGCACTACAACATTTTAATTGACTTTTTTATCCCTATCTTGTACCATTTTCGAAATAGAAACGGTAACTTTTTTTTTCTCCCCAAGTGGTGCTGTAAGCGGTTGCATTTCGTAGCGCAGGTCCACTTTACTAGGAATGGGCTATGTCACTATTTCAATATCACGATATATTGTCAAGGCAAAATCGCGATATCACGATGTATCACGATATTGGATTTAAACATTTTTGAATCCTTTTCATAATGCTAATTTAGATGTCAATTGCAGATATATAAAAAATAGGCTCGAATTTAATGTGACAGGCTCATTATATCATAAAATATATAGAATAGACTAACTTCTTTTATATGTACAACTTCCTATTAATGCAACACCATATCAACATCAATATAGAAAAACAAATAATCGAAATATATTTATGCAAAAATTTAATACATTACTGTGTTGTCATGTAGCTGTATTATATCATTTAAAGAGATTCAACCGTCTCAGAATTTTACTTAAGAAATGTTTCTAAAATACATAGTTAAAGCAATAACCTTTTGCAAAATCTTCTTAATAAAAAAATTCCAAGTTTGCTTGAGATAATGCTAAAACTAATGTCGTAGCTATATGAATAAAGAAAATAGACTTTTTTCCGTGGTTTGGAGGGATGAATAAAATAACTAAAAAAGCAACCAAAAAAAAAAAAAAAAAAAAAAAAAAATTGACGTCACAATTGCAACAATGTATTGAGAAAAAATAAATTTTACCTGCGATATGAAACAAATAAACCGTTTAACAAATAATCGTCAATTGGTGATATACCGATTTTCTTTTTCGGCCACCACTGTAAATTGCTAAATTGTCATAACAAGTTGTCATTTTTCAAAATATCCATTTTACATTCTAATTTTGAGGCATTTATGTATAATAGAAGTTGATATATTGCTTTTCCGTAAACAGGGTTACATTGCAGAATAGCAGCATTATTTCTTAGGCAATATGCACATTAATTGGATAAACATAGCGTTTCGTTATGACTCTCTTTCCTATCAAGTTCCGTTTATTGGTACGCTATAGAAACTGCGTTATAGCCTTATCTCAAATGACGAAAATTGCATATAATGTATTTCGGCGGTATATTTAAAAATCTAATGAGCACCAATTTAAGTAAAGGTTGAACCAAATATAAAGTTTTGTTGAATTCCGTCCTTTTGTTAAGGAATTTTGTAGATATATCTACAAAAATATACTATCACACGACAGACGTTTTCTAAAAAATGGTCGAATCCTGTGTTAGGACACCTGAAAATGAAAAAATATTCATTGAAAACTGGTAATCAAAAATTCTCATGAGCCCAACATTTTCGTTTTTTGTAAAAAGAAGGCATAAATAAAAACATGAAACCTGAATTAAAATACACACAAAAAAGTAAATAAGTGAATGATCATATAAAAATAACGATATAAATTTTTTATTAAACACTAGCATACTTTGTCCGCTTCGCTGCTCATTATATTGAAATGAATTCTTAATTCATATCATCTCAATTCATATCTCAAATTCATATCATTAATAAAATAATAATAATATTAATAATAATAATAATAATAATAAAATTGTTGAAATCAGACAAAATCTAAGTTAAATTTCTCGCTACCTTCGGTAACGGTTCTCCTACTCCCCACAATTCACAAAATCCCTTTGTTATGCATGTTGCATACACATACCTAACCAACACATTAAAAGACCCTCACATCGAAAATCTCCTTCCTAAGATAATTTACTGGAGAATTACGCATGAATAACTGTTTCACCCCCTCCCCCCCAAAATAATAATAATAATAATAAGGGGCGGTAGGAGGGTTTCACAAAGTCATTTTGTAGTTTGTGTTGAACACACAAAAGCAGTCCATACATCAAAAATCGCTAAGATAATTTGAAACAGAGTTACGCATGGAAACATGATTTTTATCCCCTCTACCTTCAAAGGGGGATAGCAAGGAATTTCAAATAATTCCTTTGTAGTTTGTGTGTGTTGAGTACGCATAACCAATCGACATATCAAAAAATCGCTTTCCGGAGATAATTTGGAGCAGATTCTTTAAAACGTGTGTTTGCCTTCCCCCCACACACACCGTCCTTAAAGGGGAGAAAGGGAAAATTTCCCAAATATTGTTATAATGCGCGTTGGGAACGCATACAAAAAAAAAAATCGACTAAGATAGTTTGGAGCAGAGTTACGCATGGAAACATGATTTTGCTCCCCCATTCCCAAGGGGGGATAGTGTGGAATTTTACAAAATCCCTTTGTAGTGTGTATCTTGAGTACGCATAACCAATCGACATATCAAAACTTCGCTATTCTGAGATAGAGCAGAGTTACTCTTAAAAGCGTTTTTTTGCCTCCCCACCTCACCCCACGCTCTTAAAGGGGGGGGGGAGGGGGAATTTCGTAAATCTCTTTATAATGCGTGTTCAAAACTCAAAAACAAACCCCACGTAAAAGTTAATCTTACTGAGATAATGTGAAGCAAAGTTATATGCTTGGAAACGAGTTTATTGTCTCCCCACCCCCAAGGGGGGAAAAGGGTGGAACTTTCGCAAAATCCCATTACAAAAGGTGTTGGACATACGTCAAAAAAGCCACATACTAAAACTTGTGACCTCAGCTCTTATAGATTTCCCCAGACGAATTTAGCGCTAAAAGAGGGACTCGAATTTGCCCCCCATAACTTCCACCCCCCCCCCCCCAAAAAAAAAAAAGAAAATCGAAAATCGCAAAAAATCATAAATGAGTTTTTGGAAATATCCTCAAGAAGGCTCTTGGAGGTGTCTTTGTGCTATTACTGGTAGAGTTTTACTCGAAAATCAGTATTCAGATAAATTTGCCTCTGAAAATCGTTTTTACTCCCTCCCCCCTTAAAAATCCAAAATTTCAAAATCGCATAATACGATTTTTCTTTTTAATCAAGTCTAGTCTTTCCCTCTGTAATTTCTTCACTGTGAAGAAATTTGCAGCCGAGTTATGCTTATAAATGTGTTTTCCTCTTCTACGACCACCAGGGGGGAACATGGGGGAGGGGAGTATTTCGCAAAATCCCGTCTTCGTTGGTGTCAGGGTCCTAAAACCAACGTGCTCACCAAAATTTACGACTCTATCTCCTATAAAATCGCCCCGACTGTGTTAAGTCTGTGAATTCGTGAGTTTACTCTTATATATATATACATAAAACTACTTAGAAAGAGCTCCACGAACGGTACTTCACTCACAATTAAGCCTGTCGCGTTGTAGTCGGATTTAAAATACACAACACAGCGCAGCATATAAAATTAGAGGCTATAGTAGACATTGCCATAAAACTGTTAAATATTTTGACACACTTTTGTGCATTATGCGCGTCCTGAAATTCAATTATGGTGAAATTTTTCATCGTGATATTGTTGTACTGATGAAGTTTCAAAATTTCATACCATCTGGCAACATATTTTCACCAGCATATAATAAAATAGATCAGGAGTTTTAATACATGCTGCAACCCAGTTTATAGAATGATTCTTCTATTTGACATGATATCATTCCCTGTTAATTTTATCGTTATATTAATGACATATTTTAATTTGATCGGCATTTTCACATGACATGGAAAAGAAAATTAATTTTTATGTTATACAAATTTTTTGCCATCATTTGTTTTTTAAACAATGTATCCAATATTTCAGTTCAACAATTGAAAGTACAATTGCAACAACTATTTAACGAAAATAATTGTTTGATAAACAACAATGTTTATATACATAAATTTTTACAACAATGAAAAGCTTCTCTTTTTAACAGTTTTCTTCAGTCTAATTACTGACCCTTATCTGAGAATGACGTGTCTTTCGTTCTTAGGTGTTTTCTTCGTGAGTTACTTTTTAAAAAAGTTCCTCATGTGGTTTATTTTTAAATTTTTCGAACATCATCCTATGGATGATGCTCTGGAAAGGTATGCGTGTCCAGTGACTTCCATCTTTGCTGGACGTTATTTGTTAATGAATAATGACAGTCAAAATTTTTATAACCCAGCTTTATATAAAGATCGTATTCGCAAGCATCCAAAGTTGTATAAAAAAAAAAATGCCAAAAGTTGATAATATTATTTCACTGCCTGATACTGTTACTGATGAACCTCCGTTCACCGAAGTGGACTCAGTTCAGTCTCAGGTAGCGGACACTCTCGATGAAAAAGAAACAGTTTCTACTGCAATGCCTGATAATTCTACTGACGAACCTCAGTTTCAAATCGAAGTGGAATCAGTTCTTTTTCAGACAATGGAAATGGTTATTGAAAATCAACCATTTTCTGCTTCTCCACAACATCATAAAAAAAAAAAGAGGAATTTTCTGAATTGAGGGATTGAGGAATTTTCTGAACGAAAATTGAGGAATTTTCTGAAAATATGTTGTTGTTGCATTCGTTGTGTAAAATACTAAATTACCTCGGGATGCTTCCTGGCAGTAGGCAAGGGGGCCTGCCATATCAAAACTCCCCATGAGAAACGATGCATGGCGACCTCCACGTGGTGTTTCTCGGGTAACGCTAACAGCCATGCGCATTTAATTTAGATAAAATTGTTATAAGATTTCGTTCCCGCGTATGTGTATTTGTTATGGTTACTGTTATGACATATACCCAGTTTGTTTCTATAATGAATATCCGCTATTTAAATAACAAATTTCGGAAATTCCCATTTTTCGTATATTTATAACCTATTTGAAACTCGTTATTATAAATTTTAAAGTAAAATTAAACTCACACATTACATTTTTACATGGCAAAAATATCATTCATTTCTTGAGCACGCTTAAGCTAAATGGTTCACGTCAAAAAAGTTCAAAACTTTAACAAAGTTCTATAAAAGTGTAAGAAATAATAAACCTGTAAGAAATAATAAAATCGTATTAGAGTTTAATATTAGAGAACACTTTTAATTTAGGATTTATTTTCGAATTTTCTGAGAATTATTAGATTAATTTTCGTTCAAAGTCGCCAGTGTAAACAAATAAGATAGAAGTACCATTTTATTCATTAACGGCCCTCTACACTTACCGTCGCCGTAAGCTCGAGCCAATGTTATTCTGTGGGAAAATTTTCTTTACAAATAACTTATTAACTAATAAATATTTTTAAATTCTGTTTTCACATTCAGAAAATTCCCAATTGTTAAATTGACGGACCTTTTTTAA
The DNA here is from genome assembly GCA_963930645.1 of Salticus scenicus. NCBI lineage: Eukaryota > Metazoa > Arthropoda > Arachnida > Araneae > Salticidae > Salticus > Salticus scenicus. Next base: position 7,237,953 of record OZ005656.1, read on the forward strand.
AAATGTATTTTTTTAATTTTTAATATTTTATTTTGAAATTGCAAAATGAGAAAATGTCACATATTGAAAATTCGTATTTTGCAGCTTCAAAATAAAATATAAAAAATTTAAAAAATAATGTTTTAAAAAATTTCCGTCAATTTAACAGCTGGGAATTTTCAGAATGGGAAAGCAGAATTTAAAAATATGTATTAGTTAATAAGTTATTTGTAAAGAAAAATTTCCCATAGAATAACATTAGCTTCGGCTTCTGGCGGCGGCGAGTGAAGCGGGCCCGTAAAATTTTAACCACGAGAGAATTTAGGGAACCAACGATAAACAAATTAAGAAAATAATTATTTGTAGTTACTCAGTTTCACACACACACACACACACACAAAAAAAAAAAAAAAAAAAAAAAAAAAAAAAAGGAATGATTTGTATTAATGGGATGTTATGTGCAATGCCGTAGACAAAGGGAGGGTCCACAACCCCTTCCACAGAAATAAACGATGAATGATTGTTTTCGTGTAGTCTCATGTATAAGGCAAACATGTATAAGGCCTTAAAAAAGGTTTAAAAAATACTAACCCACATACAAATAATTTTATAAAACTCATTAATTCAGGTTAAAGGATTTTCCCACTCTTTTTTTCTTTTTTTTTTCTTCTTATATTTAAGCTCTAGAGCGTCGTAAAACACAAGTTTTAATAAAGTTATTTGTTTTGAGTGAATTTGCATAGGAATATATAGAAGAAAGATTTGCGTGCAAAGGCCGATTAACAAGAGGCATAGGGGGCATGTGACCTGAGTATCAGAAGGCCGTAAAACTGGTTCTAAAAATACCATTTTGCCTTTTGTGCCTAAAAATGAAAAAAAAACGGGGTCATATAAAGAAATTTCTGACATATTAGTCCTATAAACAGGTATATATGTACTTGTTCTGATTGATGCACAGATCGAGAGGGTGGAGAGCCCACGAAAACACTTGTTCCCTGGGGCCTAATAGGAAGTTAATCAGGGCCCGCTTGTGTATGGGTATGTGCTTTGCTTTGTGTGTGCGCGTGACATTATTATATATTTCTCTTTTGGTATATATCTGTATATATATATATTCTATAATAGCTCTAGGTATCTTAAATTAATTCATTTATTAATGAATTTTAAATAACTTTATCCTCCACACTATCACACTTCTATGATTTCTGAGGACAACTTACTAATGAAATGTAAAAATTTCAAATATATAACATAGTACCAGGCTTTGCCCGCTTCGCTGGCCATTATATTGAAAAGAATTCTCAAAATACCATACCATTAATAATAATAATAATAAAAAATCATTCAAATCAGTCAAAATCTAAGTTAAAGTTCTTGCTACCTTCGGTTGCGATTTTCTCCATTCACCACACGTCACAAAATCCTTTTATAGTGAATGTTGCATACACATACCTAACCGACACATTAAAAAATTGGGAACCTGAGATTATATGAAGCAGAGTTATGTTTCAAGACGTGTTTTTTAGACCCCCCCTCCCCCGAATCGCTCTTAAAGGAAAGAAGGAGGAGGGAATTTCGCAAAATATTTTTATATTTTGAGTTAGATGCATACAACTGGCCCACACATTAAACTCTACTTCCTAAGATTATTTACTGTTGAGTTACGCATGAATACATGTTTCCCTTACAAAATCACACTGCAAATAAAAGGGTCTTAAAGTAAGACATAAAAACAACTGAAATGGCATTTAAGACACGTAAATGTCTTAAATTATAGATTAGCAGTTATAGATATTTTAATTTAAGACAGAAACATGTCTGAAATACCAATTTAGACACAAAAATGTCAGAAACACATAAATACGCGAATTTTCAGACAGAAATCGCTTTTAAATTTTCAGACACTTTAGAAATTCAGACACTTGCATTACTTCGAAATTTTTTCATATGGAATCTATTTTAAGAAAACATGCTTATTAAACATGCTTAAGAAAACATGCTTCTTTCCATATTCAAAAAATATATTATTATTTTATATAATAAGCAGTTAAGCTACTTAAACTATGGTAGCTTTATGAAATTAAATTTTTATGGAATAATACTCAAGGGATGTGAATGATATTTGCATGCTATTATCTTTAACATAATTCATAAACAACATATTTAGACACAAAGCTTATTTCGTTAAAAAAAAAAAAAAATCTTTGTCTTTAAAGCTTTCTTATATCAAAGAAAAAGTGTGAAGACGTACGTAGCAAGTAATTTGTAGAGAAGAAAGCGAACATATGAGTGAACAACAATCATGAATATTTTGTGCATAACTTTTTTCTTTCTTTTTTATTATTATCATTTATTTAAAAGCTTTTTTCTTTCACATATTATATTTACCTACATCAAAATGTTAAACAACAAATTTTCCTGCATTCATGATTATAGTTTGTTTTTATTTAAATATCACTTTAAGGAAACAAAATCGTCATCGTCGAGGGATGCAACCTTCTCATACTTGTTATGCATTATTAAAAATTTCAAGACCTCTTGATATGAAATTTAAGATAAAACTATTTATTAAGTTTAAGATGCCATACTATCAATAGTTTTATGGCAAAAAAATTAGAAATAACACATAACACTGCAATTTGTTTCGTGAATACAGGAGTATATTTTATCATAAAAACACGTATTTCTGTATTTGACGGTGGCGTGATTGGTAAAGGCTTGACTCCGACAAAGCTTCACTCAAGGTGAGTTCGAATCCCAACGCCGGATAATAGGATTTTTTTTTTTTTTATTTTTTTTTTAATATAAATATTTCATTAATGCTCTAAACCATTCTAAAATCTATTTTTAACAGAAAAAAATAATTGCACGCCATATTTATTTATTTATTTAAATGCCTTAAAAACGGTACAGTTTTAACCCTAAAATGGCAGTGTTTTCAAGCCTAAAACATGGCGACGTTTTAAGGCGTTTGTCTCAATTTCAGATGCAAAAACGTGTCTTAGTAAGACTTTCAATTAAAAAATGACCATCCATTTAAGACACATTTTAACTGAATTTAAGGCATTTACAGTGCACTTTATAGTGTGTGTTGAATACGCATAAGCAGTGCATACATCGAAAATTGCCATTCTAAGATAGTTAGGAGCAGAGTTGTGCATGGAAACATGATTTTGCCACCCCACCCCCAATGGAGATAAAGTGAAATTTTAGAAAATCCATTTGTAGTGTGCGTCTTGAGTACGCATAACCAATCGATATATCAAAATTTTTTTTCCTGAGATGATTTGGAGAAGAGTTACTCTTTAAAACGTCTTTTTGCCCCTCCACCCCCTCTCTTAAAGGGGGGGGGGAGAGGAAATTTCACAAAATCCGTGTGTTGGGAACGCATAACCAGCCCGTACATAAAAAATTGCCTAAGATTGTTCCGAGCAGAGTTGCGCATGGAAACAGGATTTTGCCCCCTCCACCCCCTAGAGAAATAATGTGGAATTTTACAAAATCCCTTTGTAGTGTGTGTCTTGAGTACGCATAACCAATCGATATATCAAAAAATCGCTATTCTGAGATAATTTGGAGCAGATTTACTCTTATAACCGTGTTTTTTCTCCCACCCCCGCCTTTAAGAGGAGGGGGGTAGGGAGAAATTTCGTAAAATCCCTTCACAGTGCCTTTTGGGAAGTTATAAACAAACCATACATAAAAATTAATCTTTCTGAGATAATTTGAAATAAAGTTATTCTTGGAAACGTATTTATTGCGCCCAACTCTCAAAGGGTAAAAGGGGGAGACTCACAAAATCCGTTACAATGGGTGTTGGACACACGTAAGATGAGTTTTTGGAAATATTCTCAATGAAACTCTGGGCGGTTTTCTATATCTTTGTGCTATTATTGGTAGAGTTTTACTCGAAAATCCGTATTTTGCTGAATTTACCTCCAAAAATCGTCTTTATCCCCTCCCCCCTCCTTAAAAATCCAAAATTCCAAAATCACAGAAAATATTTTTTTCGTACTCAAGTCTAATCTCTACCTCTGCAATTTCTTTACCGCGAAGTAGTTTGGAGCCGAGTTACGCTTATTAAGGTGTTTTTGCCGTCTGCTTCCCCCCGGGTGGAGGAACGGGAGGTATTTCGCAAAATTCCGTCTTAGTGAGCGTCAGGTTCTTAAAACCAACGTGCTCACAAAAATTTGCGACTCTATCTCCCATAGAATCGCCACGACTGTGTTGAGTCAGTGGTCAGTGAATCAGTGAGTTTACTCTTTTATATATATAGATTATACTATAGAATAATAAGATTTCTAAAATAAAGGCGCTTCCTTCTTGCCGTCTCTGAAATTAGATTCACAATAGAAAACAGTCAGTACGGTTGGTTTGTTGGTGTCGTGTCCATGGGGAGAACTATATATAACCATGAGTGTGCAAAACACAGCCGGCCAACTCCTTGATGTTATCGGAGTACAGACTCTCGATGTCAAAGGGGGAGAATTCCCCAAGCTGAGCCAGGGATTTTTAAATGGCTGGGCAGTCAAAAATATGTTTTGTTGTTAGTGGAACATCATCACAGTTGCTGCAGAGACGGTAGGTTCTATTGCCGTCTCCCAGGATCTTCATACCTCGATAATGACCAGTTCTAAGGCGGGTGATAGTTTTGGTCAGGTCTCTGTTAGCGTTTATTTCATAAATCTACCAGTCTTTTTTAATGGTGTTTTTTAATCAGTACAGTATTCTGAGTAAATAAATTGCTTTGGTTTGTTTAACGAAATAAAAATATAAAATTAATTAACAACGAATTTTCGCTAAATTGATCAGGTATAAAAAAAAATATTTGAAAGATATAAAATAATTTTTAAAATATTAAAAACAAATTCAGTATAAATTGATGAAAATGCTTTTAAAAAATTATCTAAATCAAAATAGTTAAAAACTAAAAAGAATATTAAAACTTTTTTTACATTTTTTAAACAAATATTGATGTAAAAAAAGGACGAAATTATTCAGCTATTTCTTAATAAAATAATTTTCATCCACTATTGTTAATTGTATTTATAAGCAATAATAGTTTTGTATTAATATTGTAATGACAACAATGAATATTCATATCTTTGCAGTTAATAAAGAGATCGAATGAATATCACGCAAGTGTCTCAGTCATATCAGAGTCTGATATCACGTATGCGTTATTGGTCAGCTGATAATCGATTCCTAATAAAGCAAGATCATGATCATAATATGCGATAACGAATATTCAGATCGTAGCTGTGAGTAGCGATTTCAGAGAAACCGACGTCTAACATCACGCATGCGTTATACGTGTATCACCCACTCTCCTTCGAATCAACGATTACCGGCTATCACGGGATCAAAAGTTGGACTCAGGAAAACTGATGGTCGCTCGCAGTACGTTCACAGCTGAGTTCCTGATAATCGTGGCGCTTTGCCTGCGATATATCGCCAACTGAAAGATTTCGTTATCGGTTTCAAATTCCATGCTTTAAATCGATGTTTCGCGATGTATCGATGTATCGTCCAGTCCTACACTTTACCTTCATACCACTTTTAAGTCTATAGCTGGGACTATTTAACAATTAAAAGAAATGTGATTGACTTAGATGAGCACCCTGTAATTTGCATAGATCTTACAAATATCATAATTGGGCATATTCTTGACCAAGACATTTACAACAAAAGAAAAGTGTTAAAATCGGGGCTTCTGTTAAGAAGATATATGAGATAACGAATAAGAAAATGCATTCGTTTTCAATTAATAACCTCCTCCTTTTAAAAGTCGGTAAAATAAAATTCTTTATGCACATCCATGTACTTAAATCTTTTTGTAAATTACTGTAGTATTATTAAAAAATTTATATGGATATATACTGAAAAATATATTAGTCATATATGTTAAAGTTTTGCGAAAATTATTTAAAATTTAAAAACTAAAATTCAATTTTTTATATTTTCTGAAAGTATTTGAAATGTTCTATGATAACTATTTCCTATTTCTTTTTCCTATCGATTTTTCGTTGTTATAGTTAACAATACATTCTAAATGTATTTGAGTATTAGTTTGTAGATTCCATGACCAGTTGACTTTTAAAAAATGTTTTTATGCTAAAAATGGGAATTTAATGCATATGTTTTGCCTTAATATATAAATATATAATTAAAAAAAATACTTATCAATAAATTCATTAGGAATAACCAATAAATTTAAACACAATTGGAGTGTACAGAACACGTTTTTTAAAATGGTATGAGAACGTACATAAAGACGTTCTCAAAACATTTCAGTAGGACAAACGGTACAAACTATACGTGTATTAAACCTTTTTAGTTCCCCATCATACTATAGGTATGGGGAACTTAGGTAATTGTGAAAATTTTCGACCTCAGTTTTTTTACTTTTCTACACGTTTTCAGGTCTCAGGAATCCGAAAATGACAAAATTTCTATGGTGTCTGTCTGTAGGGTGTCTGTTAGTCTGTTAGTCTGTTAGTGGGTCAGTCCGTTAGTTTGTTAGTCTGTGTACACGATATCTCAAGAACAAATTGTCACAGAGAGGTCAGATCAGTTTTAAAATATTACTTTCGACACTGGCAAGAACCTTATTCATTTGAAACATTCGATTTTAAAAACTTTGTAAGTTATTCGAAATTTACGATTTTCTTAACATGGGAGAATAGGACAAAAAATCACTTAAACGTGCATTAAATGAAACCTTTTTACTGTAAAAATGTCAGACCAGTTTTAAAATATCAGTTTTGATGCCGGAATGAACATCAGTAACTATAAATATGCTACTTTGAAAATTTCGCAAGTTACTGGAAATTTACGAATTTCTTAACATGGCAGTATAGGGGAAAATTTCACATAAACGTCAATTTTGAGAGATATTTTCATCGTAAAGATATCAGACTACTTTTGAAACATTATTTAGGACACTGGCATGAATATTAATGACTATGAATTTTCCAATATAAAGATTTCGTACGTTATTGGAAATTTACGAATTTCTTAACATGGCTGAATAGAGCAAAATTTCACATAAACGTCAATCTTGAGGGATATTTTCATCGTAAAGATGTCAAACCACTTTCGAAATAATATTTAGGATACTGGCATGAATATCATAGACTATGATTTTTCCAATTTAAAAAATTCGTAAGTTATTTGGAATTTACGATTTATTTAACTTGTCAGAATAAAGCAAAATTGAGCATAAACTTCCATTTTGAGGATCCTAAATACGTTAGACAACTTCAAAATTACGTTTATGATATTTGTTTGAACATGATTGAATACAAATATTCTAATAGGAAAATTTCGTAAATTATTCGTAATTTACGATTTTATCAACATAGCGAAATTGTAAATTTTTCATATAAATATGAATTTGAGGATTATTGCATTGGAAATAGTAGCATGAAAACTAAACATCGGAATTGACCCCGATAAAATAAATTAATAGATTAGAATAAGATAAATATATCGAAGTGAACGGTGGATAGCCTATTAGGCGGGGATTTCATTCTGTCACTGTATGAAGCTTTGGTCAAATTGATTTCTTTTAACATTATTGCCGAAACGTCAGTGGAGGCCCTCTGTTGAGATTCAAAACGGTTTTGGGCTGTGTCTGTCTGTCTGTCGCGCGATAGCGACCGCCAAAAAAGCGCTATTTACTTGAAATTTGGTACACATGTTCATGAGCCCCACGAAATCAGCTGTATAATTTTTGGTATGTATTCCATTTGTAGTTCGTATACAGGGACACGCCAAAGTTTTTCTTATCATTACGGCCTATGGGAGAAATTTATATGTATCACGATAGCGGCCACAAAAATCAAGCTATTGACTTGCAATTTGGTACACGTGTTCATGTGCCCCGCGAAATCTGCTGTATAGTTTTGGGTGTGTATTCCATTTGTAATTTGTGTACAGGGACACGCCAAAGTTTTTCTTATCATTATGGCCTATGGGAGGAATTTGTATGTACCGCGATAGCGGCCACAAAAATCACGCTATTGACTTGCAATTTGGTACACGTGTTCATGAGCCCAACGGAATCAGCTGTATAGTTTTAGGTGTGTATTCCATTTGTAGTTCGTGTACAGGGACACGCCAAAGATTTTTTATGATTACGGCCTATGGGAAGAATCTGTATGTACCGCGATAGCCACCGCAAAAATCAAGCTATTGACTTCCAATTTTTGCCGAAATGTGAATGGAGGACCTCTGTTGAGACTCAAAAGGATTTTGGATTCCGTGTGTCTGTCTGTCTGTCATGCGATAGCGGCCGCAAAAAACACGCTATTGACTTGAAATTTTGTACACATGTTCATGATGCCCACGAAATTAGCTGTATAGTTTTCGGTGTGCATTCCATTTGTAAGTTCGTGTACAGGGACACGCCAAAGTTTTTTTTACCATTACGGCCTATGGGAAGAATTTGTATGTATCGCGATAGCGGCCCCCAAAATAACGCTATTGACTTGCAATTTGGTACACATATTCATGAGCCCATTGTGCAAGCATTTGACGAAACTGATATAGATCTGAGACTGACCGCCTTGGCGAAAATAACGCTCCTTTTATACTTTTCTATCGAAAACAGACTGTTCTGGAAAATTCTCGTATCACATCAGCCAATGAGATTAGAGCTTCCATATTTGGTATATCCCTAATAAGGATTTTCTCGCTAAGATCGCCAAAAAAATCGCCAAGGAGGGAAATAGTCACCAAATTTGGCGCCAAATTTATTTCTTCCCTTATAGGAGCTTTTTAATGCGTTTTTAAAGGAAAATTTGGCTATTTTAACGCTAAAACGACTATAAAGGCACAAAATTAGCATTTTATCAACTTACTAAACCTCTTTGAAAGAATTTATACAAAAATAAATGCAATTATTTACAATTTCGTAACACTTTATATCATATACAAATAGGTATACAAAGAGAGATACAACGGGGGATTGAGGGGGCTGCCGCCCCCCTCAGGAATGTATTTGATTTTGGTAATAAGTCGATCGAATCAATATATACTATTATATAATAAGGAATAAATAAAAATGACCTATTGAATAATGTCTGATGCAAATAGGACGTTGAGGCTCCTGATCTGCAGATCCACTAGTAGTATGTCTCGCACTAGAAATTTCTGAGAACATAAATATGATGGGGAACTGAGCAGAGTCCACCTATGCCAACTAGTTTTATACCGCACTATAAAACGTCTTAATGATGGACGGGTACACGATTTCAGAACTTGCAACTGGAATGTTCTTAGACTGTTCTTGAAGAGCTATTTTTTATCGTTACGAGAATGTTTCGGTGCTGCTTGGTATGACGGTTAAAAGTTAAACAAAAATATTACACAGTATAAATCAAAGGTAAAGACTAATTTTAATGAAATGAAAGATTTTATTTTAAAATTTTTAATTGTTTATCTTAGTACCTATGTAAAAGACTAAATAAATCATAAAACGTTTACATAAAATTTATTTTAAAATTACTTCATAAGAGGAGTTTCAAAAAATGCATTAGTTTATAAAAGTTTATTTTTAGTTAAGAACCATTTATGAGAAACGTTAAACATATACATTATTTAATTTTATTTAATTATCTTAGAACTTCTTAAAAATGTATATATATATATATATATATATTGTATTGGTATATTATAAATCTATTGAATTTTTTTTTTTTTTTTACTTCCATTTATGTACGCATATGAGCAATTAATTCGCAAAATTTTCGAGATCTGTTTTTGGATGTTTTGCACATTTTGAGAAATTCTAAATACAATTTGAGATTTTTTAGAAAATGCCTGTCTCTATGTCATCTTTTTGTGTATTTTTTAAACATAAAAATTTTTGAGCATCGTATATAACGAACAAATCAACGGAATTTTAGAAAATTAGATATTTAGTAAGACTTTAACTTAAATCGGTGCTGATCTGACTGTGGAATGTGTTGTTACACAAACAGGGCTTCTATACTGAAATTTTCAGGTGTAGATAATGAGAAATAAGTATCTAGATTAGTATATAGAGAACAGCTAAATTTTCAAAATCATTTCACTAATTTTGAGTATTCCTGCACATTGATTAAAATTATATTCTCAGAAAACTATGTATGTAAATTTAGTACAATATATATATTTAAAAATTGAAGCTAATTGCAGTTTAAGTAATTTTCAATAATAGATCTTATAGATATATACGAATACTTTTGAGTGCATTTGTAACGAAGAATGAATGACTTTTCTTATGAATGAACATGAATTTATGAATATAAAGATATATGTTAAAATGTACAAACCAAAAATTTGTCAACTGTCGTTGTGCATTTTAATTATGTTGTACGTCACTGTGTACGAATTATCAGTCCAATCTTGATAAAATATTTAAAAAAATATCACCATTTGATTCGTAGTTAGTACAAAAGTTTTCGGGCTTTCAGATAAATCTGTCTTTGGAGTTGCGTTAACAAGAATCACGGAGACAACCTCTAAAATTCTGAATTTTATATTCAGGAGATTTAAAAACATATGCTTATTTTACTATTTTTTTTTTTTTTTTTTATTACTTACTTTATCAGATTTATATATATATACTTATTTTAGAGAAATCTACCTTAAAACAATACTCTCTTTACCACATATACTTGGGTGTAAGAAGAAATAATAAATAATTACATGTAATTTCATCATTGAAAAAACAACAAAATCAAACGATTAAATATTCTGATATGACATTGACACTAATTTCTCTAATTTATCTTACTCTTCATTATTTTAAACATATTATAACAATTTAAGGTGTGTATTACGACATATTTGAACGATATTTCAAAATTTCCGGCATGCGTTTGAAGCTGTTCAAACTAGTTCCAAAAAGAAATTAATTTTGCATGCATTTATGCTGAAGGGGATCTATAGCGTCTCTTTGAGCATACGAATTTAAATAGTCTTAAAGACAATACTAATTACAGTTTGAATATAGTTTAACTATATTTCCTACGCCTAGCAGCGAGGACGAGTCCAAAATCTTGGAGGGGTGCCAAATTGAATGACAGGTTGGGATGTAGTAAACATCCAGTCATTCAGTGTTCCATTATTGCTTATTTTCTCTCAACAAAAAGGTTATCTCCCCTATTTTAACAGTGGACTCGGCGAGTCTACACTTGCGTGGAGGCTTCCATAGTCGTATTAAATGTGGTTACAGATTGTGACCGATTTTTTTTTTTTTGTGTAAACCTGTCAAGAGATGACTAATGCTTTTCATACACTATCTACCAATAAGCATTTGGACACTTTTGAATTTAGATGCATTGTCAAAAATCTAAAACAATACGGAAGGAAACTCCCATAATGAAACTTTGGGAGTATAAAGAACTCGTTCTACTTCATACATCTTTGCAATTTTTTTCCCTGATTAGGAAAATGGGACCAGTAAAAATTTTTAAAAAAATCAAAATGTTTTGCATCATTCCGTAAAAAGTAATTCTTGAAATGCTTTTCGGCTGTAGCGTGTGACTATGAAAATTCTTCTAATTTGCTGTATAAATTTTTATGAGGCTACCACAAAAGTAGTGTAAAAAGGGGGGTTCACCGCCACGGTGGAGGCGTAGAGGCGTATTGAGGCGTAGGGTGGTGGCGCGCCACCACCCTTACACCTCTACGCCTCCACCCTGTCGGTCAACGCCCCCTTTTTACACTACTTAGTCATCATCTTGGAGGAGGAGGTGTTGCCACCGGAAGAATAGAAACTGTGTGTTGCCACCGGAAGACTAGAAACTTTGGATATCGGAGTGAATGTGTCATCTTGGATGAGGTTTGGTGCTGCCATCTATAGGGAATTTTGAGGAGTTAGATTTATTTTCTTAAATTTCGGACTTAGTATTTTTTCACAATTTCGGGGACTTCAAAATTTTTTCGAAGTGAGATGACGTCACGATCTTTTGAGACTTAGCCTGAAAAGAGATACATACAAAATTTACAATTAGAGAAATAAGTGAAAGGAAAATGTATAGAAAAAAGTTAGAAAGAGAATACAAATTTAAGAAAAAAGGTGGAAAGAATAAAGTTAGAAAAAAGAGAAGAGAGAGAAAGAAAGAGTTCACCTTGAGCGCCTGGGAGACTGCCCTCCCGAGGCCCTGCGGTGCCCCTTTTCACTCCGTAGAGCAAGGCGGGAGTTAGTTCCTTTAAAAAAAATAAAAATAAAAAATAAAATAAAAAATATCAACCTGGTGAACTCATCACATAGTTTTCTGAGGTTGTCTTCAAAGCATGGGTTCAGACAATCTTCATGGTTGCAGAAACAATTGATATATACAGGGTGCAGGAACAATCTTCATAGGTGCAGAAACAATTGATATATACAGGGTACAGGAACAATCTTCATAGGTGCGAAACAATTGATATATACAGGGTGCAGGAACAATCTTCATAGGTGCAGAAACAATTGATATATACAGGGTGCAGGAACAATCTTCATAGGTGCAGAAACAATTGATATATACAGGGTGCAGGAACAATCTTCATAGGTGCGAAACAATTTAAAATATATACAGGGTGCAGGAACAATCTTCATGGTTGCAGAAACAATTGATATATACAGGGTGCAGGAACAATCTTCATGGATGCGAAACAATTTAAAATATATACAGGGTGCAGGAACAATCTTCATAGGTGCAGAAACAATTGATATATACAGGGTGCAGGAACAATCTTCATAGGTGCAGAAACAATTGATATATACAGGGTACAGGAACAATCTTCATAGGTGCGAAACAATTGATATATACAGGGTGCAGGAACAATCTTCATAGGTGCAGAAACAATTGATATATACAGGGTGCAGGAACAATCTTCATAGGTGCGAAACAATTTAAAATATATACAGGGTGCAGGAACAATCTTCATGGTTGCAGAAACAATTGATATATACAGGGTGCAGGAACAATCTTCATGGATGCGAAACAATTTAAAATATATACAGGGTGCAGGAACAATCTTCATAGGTGCAGAAACAATTGATATATACAGGGTGCAGGAACAATCTTCATGGTTGCAGAAACAATTGATATATACAGGATGCAGGAACAATTTAAAAATATATACAAGGTGCAGGAACAATATATACAAAAATTTTCACTATGGATGCTGCGGTATTCTGTAATGGCCATAAGCCAGACTGGTGATTCCATCATCTAGCAGATACCTCTTGTCATCAAAAGGAGATAAACACTTTTTGTTTTGATTAACTGTATAAAGTTGATGACGTTCTTGTAGGATTCTGGTTTGTTGCTCATAAGTGGCTATCTCCTTTTGCAGGCACTCTTGGTAGTCTTGAACACTTAATTTCTTCCTTACGATGCAGGTTGATATGCCTTTTGCTGTCTTCTTTTCACCACCAGCTGACTGTATGGCATACATTTTGGGCTTTAATCCAATGAATTTGTAGGCAGCTTGACTGTGGAGCTCGTCTTTAAACTTTCCAAGGACCTTTTTATTTACATTAGAATGCAGCGGATGATTTTCTGGATACTCTGAGAAGTCAAAATGGTGCTGATCTTCCTTCATATCTTGATACATGTCTGCTGTCTGGATACAGTACGTCAAGGAGTCTGTATCCGTGAACAACAAAGTTGCACGACTTTCATACTTTTTCATAACGAAATTGTAATGAAAGTCGTACATGAGCAACTTTGCTAATTCAAGGATACAGAAACCCACGTATATCGGTCTATTCATCAGGATGGTTGGTTTTGTTCTCTCCACAGCTACGAGGCTATTGCAAAATTCTTTAAAAGTTGTAAAATTCGGTGATGCAACTAATTTTTGGGCTCTGACTTCATTGTTACACAGTTCTATGTTACGACGTTTTCTCAAATTTTCGATGGTCTTTCCATAGACGCTATTGTTCAACAGTTTAAAGAAATCTTTCTCAAAACTATTGTTTGCAGATTTTCGTTTATCTGTGTTGAAGTCTACATACTTTTTTAGCCAGGGTGCTTGTCGAAATTTCAAAACCTTGTTCACTTTTAATAGCTTCATTCCAAGTTTTAGGTATAACTGTAGATTTCTGTAATGTACAACATATTCTGATTTATTGTAGAGGTTTGGAATGAGTTTGGGTGTTCCTGAATATTTTTGGTTCTGCAACAAGGACTTGGCATAGGTGGAGAGCATTTCTTCTGTCACGGTCATTCTTTCAGGTGCAAGTGGGTAGCTATTGTGGAGGTCATGCAGATTTGTCGGGTACTCCAAATTCACTTCAAAAATGAAGCCTTCTGCTGCATCTTCGGGTATGTTCATGATGAAATCTTCAGTAATGTTAGAGGGATCCATCCATTGAAACTTGCCATAAGGCATGTACTGGGACATAGCCCAACCGTAAAGGTTGTTCGCATCCCAGTACATGATATAACTAGAGGGCTTACTTGAGTCGTAGTGAGGAGTGTGCGGGTTGTTTGCAACAGCGAAACGGTGTGAAATCTGCGACACACCCCCGCGCACCCCTTTTTCAATGAACAGCAGCATGTTGATATCCGTAAGCAGCTCTAGCTTAACATCAGTCATCTTCAGACAGGCTTGCCAGGACAGTCCAGGAGAGGTGTATAAATGGGCAGCATCGATGTTATAATAGTGTAGGCAAAGACTTCTGAAATTTTGGAACACATCGGCAAGAAGCAAAACATCTGTCTTCACATACAGGTCGTGATACTCGCCGAGGTTTCTTATCTGGAAGACTTCCCATATGTTTTTTGCATGTTGATAATCAGCCTCTTCAACGGCTTCATTCGTAAGTGAGTTGAAAAACGCTGAAGGAGGCGGCAACACTGTTTCTTGGAATTTGTCAAATCCGGTGATGTAGTCATAGGGATATACTCCTTTTCTGGTGAGGAGACTTAGATCGGTACTTGATTCAAACTGGTCTTTTAGAATTTTAAACTGACTAATATCTAAATTCTTCACCAACTTTTCTAACGAAGCAGGCAAAAATTGGAACGAGTCAAGAAAGACGAGCTGTACAGGACTGTCTGGTTTCTTTAAAGTGAATGATATATATTTTTCTAATGTTGTTGCGATGACTTGTATCTGATGGTCTTGAAAATGGCCTAATTCTGTCATGATATGATGGGCATCATAGTTCTTCAAGTTGTGGAAAACCACGGGAATCTTCTTTGGCTGCTTAAAATTGAGATTGCAGCTAGCATGGGCGGCACCTCTAAAAACTCCAGTTTCGTGATTGTGATCCCGAACTTTAATGCATCCGGGTAACAGGGGTTGACGACATATGCAGCACCTTGTTGCATTTTGGAAGGCCTCCTCTTCTTGGGCAGAGAGCTTCATTGGCTTAATTTCTTGGAGTTTTTCTTCAAGGATATCTTTTTCCATGAGGATATTTTCTAGAAAATGCTTGACTGCATTCTCTCCTCGATAGCTAAAGATGGGCTTCACAGCTTTGCCATCAGACCCTACGATTACATAAGCGTAACCGCAGGCTGTATGACGGGCTGTATGTTGCAAGTAGGAGTTTGATGAGGATGGAACAGCAGATGCAATAGGCTCGAGCAAACTTTCAAAGTCCGCATAGATGATATAGCTGATGGGATGTTGAAGATGGGTTCCCGTGAACTCTAGTATATTTTTATCCTTGCTGGGCATCTCAATGGCTTGAGCAGTGTGTTTTTTGCAGTTTGTTTCATGATCTTTTAACAAAAGTTCTGTTGAAAAACCATGCAGGCATCTATAACAATAATACTGTGTGCACCGATGTTTTGTGCGGTCTCCCATTAATCTGGAAAAGTTCCGTATTAGACAATAGTGGTGGGCACCTTCCTCGTTCGCCAGGAGTAATAAGTTGATAGCTTCAACATCTTCTACTTCGGAAATTCTTAAAATGGTCACTTTAGAGTTTTCGTAGCCGAAGACGTTGATTCTAAGATTGTTCAGTTTTTCTATGAGGCCTATTTTTGAGATGGGAACAGGGTACTGAACATTACCCATCTTGATTTCCTCTTCATGAGGTAAATAGTGGGAGACTCGATGAGGATGGCTTGTGTAGTCTAAATTCAGTTTGTGTGCTAGCAGACACCATAGGAAGCACTTGTTATCCCTGTTCTGTATATTTAAGATAGCTTTCTTGGCAAGCAGTTTCGCTGGCAATTCTTGATAGCTGCTCGCTCTCAAAGGGTTATATTTAGCAGACTTGAATTCTAGGTAGTAGATGTTTCTCAACACCCAGCCGGAACCTCTCTCTAAGAACTCTTCGTAGTTTTGAATAATCTTCATGAATCCTACACTTATTTGATCATCAATTAAATCAGGAGTGTGTTGCTGGTAGCAGGGTGTTCTGAAGTACGCATCCATAATTTCCAGCTCTCCTTCGGCTGTCTCTCTTTCAAAGCAGACTTTTATTACCAGGTACCATTTGATCGAATCTTTCTCATACAATTCCTGCAGGATGTTTTCATGTATCTCGGCACGAATAGACTCTAAAAAGATTTTCACATCGTACCGAGTAGCTTCAGTAGGTTCAATGAGCACCGTCTTAAACGTGTTCAAAGCTTGTGTATAGGGTCGTCTTCGAGAGAGTGGTGGACGAGTCGTTTTCGGTTTCTTCCGGCTCTCACTTAGGCTATTTGAATGCTGAAGTCGCATATGGTTCATTAATGATGACTTAGAGGAAAAGGTGGACTGGCATTCTTTGCAGGGGTAGTTATGACTCTTTAGATGAGCGTTGTACTCATCCAGGCGACTAAACTTTCGTTGGCATGTAGCACATTGATGGGTGGAAGTGTCAGCATCATGCAACTTCTTATGTCGGTTTAAGGCATCCTTTCTGGAGAACTCCTTCAAACACACAGAACAGGAGAAACCCTATAAAAGAATAAAAAAACGATTTTTTAATTAAAGTGTTACAATTTTTAATCAAAGTGTTACAACTTTTCGAAATATCACAAAAACTTTAAGAAATAATACATACCTTAGAAGGACCGGGCTGAGGATCTACAGATTCTTGTAATTCACTTGAGGAGTGATGCGATTTTCGGTGTCTATTTAGGTTGTCCTTTCTGGAAAATTCCTTATGGCAAATGAGACACACGAACATTTTTTCTGTGTTGTGTGTTTTCTTGTGTCTAGTCAAATCACAATTCCTCGCAAACGATTTCCCACAAGTAGGGCAAACAGGTTGAACCTATAATAAGAAAGACAATTTTTTAAACTTTTGTAAAAGGGACAATTTTTCAAACTTTTGTAAAAGGAAACACTCTCATTTTTAATGCAAAACAATACATACCTTAGAAGGCTCAGGTTGGGCTTCAGGTTGGGCCTCAGGTTGGGGTTCAGGTTGGGCGGCGTCGTCCCATTGGGGGTTTCGCCACTCCTCGTCATTCATCTCGGCAACATCACACAGCATATGAAATTCGTCATCGGGTATACCGAAGGAAATACCCAACTGAAAATAAACGAATAGGATGCAACTTTAAAAAATTTTAGAAAAATAAATTCTTCTAGTTAAAGATTTCATATACAAAAGGTTATACAACATAAATAAATAAATCTATTCGATGAGTCATTAAATAAACGAATCATTTTATAAACATAGGATGCAACTTTAAAAATTTTTAGAAAAAATAAATTCTTCTAGTTAAAGATTTAATTAATCTAACTTTTATACATACACGCTACCATTTTAATAATCCAAATACACTATTTTATCTAAACATAGGATTAGGTATGCAACTTTAAAAAAATTTTAGAAAAATAAATTCTCCTAGTTAAAGATTTAATAAATCTAACTTTTATACATACACGCTACTATTTTAATAAACCAATACACTATTTTAACTAAACATAGGATTAGGTATGCAAATTTTAGAAAAATAAATTCTTCTAGTTAAAGATTTAATATACAAAAGGTTATGCAAATCTAACTTTTATACAACATAAATAAATTGAATAAGTATAATCTAATTGATAGCTTATCAAACGATGAGTCATCCTAAACATGTCTGAACATGAATCTACTTGAACACTAACATTTTATTGTATAAGCTATGCGATGACTCATCAAACGATGAGTCATCCTAAACATGACTGAACATGAATCTACTTGAACACTAACATTTTATTGTATAAGCGATAATTACTATATAAATCACAAAGTATAGGATGTTGGAAATTAAATAAACAACACTAGTTGATGAAAATTATAAGTAAACTGATTTTCTAGTTAATAATTAAATTTTTTATTTATAATGAATGCAAATTAAGTTTCTCATAAGTAAACAATAATAATAATAACTTTTTGATTTGAATAATATAAAAAGCACCTTTAAACGAAGTATGACTCATAAATTTTGCAAGGAAATAAATTATTAGAATAATAAATTTTTAGTTTAAACTTATGAGAATAAGTTTTAATTAAATCTTCTAATTAAAAAGTTTTTCACTTATAAAATAATTTCTATGTCATATGATTGTAAAAAAATAAACTTATTAAAATTTCTATACAAAGTTTTTCACTTATAAAATAATTAATTTCTAAGCATAAACAAGTTTTACACATACTTAAATTTCACTTTATGTAGTTTATTGAATGAAATAAAATAGATTTCGCATTTATCAAATTAAAGATTCGAAATTAAATTTATGTTTAACACATAATAAATAAAATAGATTTCCCATTTGTCAAAATAAAGATTTGAAATTAAATTTATTTTTAACACATATTATAAATAATTTCTAAGCATAAACAAGTTTTACACATACTTAAATTTCGCTTTATGTAGTTTATTGAATGAAATAAAATAGATTTCGCATTTATCAAATTAAAGATTCGAAATTCAATTTATGTTTACCACATTATAAATAAAAAAATAGATTTCGCATTTGTCAAAATAAAGATTTGAAATTAAATTTATTTTTAACACATATTATAAATAGATTTTCACTTATAGAATAAATAATTTCTAAGCATAAACAGATTTTACACATACTTAAATTTCACTTTATATAGTTTATCAAAATAAAGATTCGAAATTCGATTTATTTTAAACACATATTATAAATAGATTTTCACTTATAGAATAAATAATTTCTAAGCATAAACAGATTTTACACATACTTAAATTTCACTTTATATAGTTTATTGAATGAAATAAAATAGATTTCTCATTTATCAAAATAAAGATTCGAAATCAAATTTATGTTTAACACATAATAAATAAAATAGATTTTCACTTTGTCAAAATAAAGATTTGAAATTAAATTTATTTTTAACACGTATTATAAATAGATTTTCACTTATAGAATAAATAATTTCTATGCATAAACAGATTTTACACATACTTAAATTTCACTTTATATAGTTTATTGAATGAAATAAAATAGATTTCTCATTTATCAAAATAAAGATTCGAAATTCGATTTATTTTAAACACATATTATAAATAGATTTGAAACTCATTCTATTTTGCATAGTGTCAATCAAATTTATTTTTTAACATATCGTAAAAAGTAATAATAAATTAAAGAATTCTTATTACAATTTATAATCTCATATTTCACTAAAAATGATTAAACACAGTTAGAAAATCAATGATTACTAGATAAATATACTTACTGCATTTTCAACATCCATAGCTTGATTGTTGTTGGTGAATCCTTCCATTATCCAAGTACGGGAAAAGCACACTAAACGATGCGGTAAAAACACAGTAAATGTACGGGAAGAAAATTTCGCGAGCGTCGGTAAAGGAGAGAAGTAAAAATGCGTGTTGTCAAGGCAGTAGATAATCTACGAATGACCTGAGAAATGAGTTGCAGCAGCTTATCTAATCTAGATAAGGGGAAATACGCATGCGTGACGCTGACTCACCCCCGTGGATCTTACGAGAAACTTCTCGAATTCTGATTCATCGTAGAGGTTGCTTCATTTGCATATTTCCCCTCGTGGATTTTCCAAGGTGAGTCACCCCCTCGTGTTCGTACAGGTATAATATCTTACGGGAGATATGAAACATACTCATTTGCATATTTCTAATGAAGAGATAATGTCTACACTTTTAATTAATGGAAAATAACAATTATTATTTCAATTTGATTATTAAAAATTATTTTTTCAAGTGGATTGCTTTATGAATAAATGGTTTTATTGTATGTTTTACGAAATAAAATATATCTTTTCGAAACAATATTTTTCCCGAATATAAGTTATTAAATGCATAGGAAATGGTTTTATTATATGATTTAATAAATATACCTTTAAAATAATTAAATCCCTAGAAAGTGAATCTTTTAAAAATATGTTGTTTTATGAAATAAAATAGTCATTTCAAACTTATAAATTCATTGAATCTTTTATGAAATAAAATATTTCTAATTAAATCTTTTAAGAAATAAAATCAATAAAATATTTCAAAGACAGACAGACACAGATATTCAGTTTCAATCTATTTATTGAAATTCCATAAAAATATATACACACATTACTTATTGGATACAATTGTTTAAAGAAGTCGTTTTCATAAACACACATTACTTTTTGGATAAAGAATCTTCAATATATTTTTCATACAAGGTCATATTTAATTGTTTAAAGAAACCGTCGTTGTAATGACAGGAACAATTAATTTTTTTAACAATAACATGCATATTTAATTTTAAAAGTATTTCTTCACGATATAATTGATATTTTTCAAACATAGATTTCATTAAACACTCGTGTGAATTTTGATCGTCTGAATTAAAAACACATCCGTCACATTGAAATAAATTTTCAATTCCTAACTGAATTTCATACACGATAAAATCGAGTAAGATTTCCTTAGCACTTTGCTCATTTTCATGAGAAATACACACAAGAGGTTTATTTAGAATTAACATAGGAAGTTGAACGGTGAATATTGCATCAATAATAAAATGAGTTATTCTCATTTTGAGTTCTCTAAGCCTAAAAATTTGATCCTTGGACAATTTAATGACATTCGGTTTTAAATAAAAGCCAGAAGGATTTAAAGAAAACATTTGCTGTAAACTACAATAATCCTCATCTATGTAAGCCATTATTAATTGATTGTTAGAAATAAAACTATCATTTACTGATTCAAAATTAAAATTTTCAATCTTACTTTGAAAATAATACCATGTCTGAGCTGTCATTACAACGCCTTCTTTAGTAGGTATCCATTGACCCGTGGGTAATTCTTTAAAATTACGAATGTGGATTCTCACATTAAAATTCTTTTCTATTACAATTTGTAAAAAACTGCTAAAGTTTAAATTAAATTCACCTCGTATAGGATCCCAAGATTGTTCACGTACCCATTGGTTTAACCAATCATTCACATTCAATTCTTCACACATGTCTTGAGAACAGTTTTTAACAGAAGTATCACAATGAGAGTTTTTCGAAGTATCACAATCAGAGTTTTTCAAAGTATCGCATGCACTGGATGAAGCATCACTTATATCAAGTCTTGGTTTCTTTAAAGGTGGCATGATAGGGTTGGGTATTAAGTGACGAAAAGTCAGGCTGATTCTCATATCTTTGACGATAGGATTCGGTGCAATGCCGTGGGTAAACAGGTCGTTCGTAGGCTTTAACATACTGTAGAGAGAACCATGTTCTAATAAAATCAAAGTAGAAGGTGTTTTAGGCTTCTTGAATTCAATTGTTCGTTCGGCACCAAAGCTGAGGACTACGATGGGGAAAGTTGCATCTAATCCACTTTCGTTGTCTTTATGTTGAGGTATGTAGCTGTAACCATTGCTGTAGAGGTTTAGCAGAACATAGTAGAAGGTAGAAGCCGTCCATTTTTCTTTGATCCCGCAGCTCCAATATCAGACGTGTCCAAGGGTTAGCAGGCACATGAGTTCCGCTGAAGGCATAACTCAAAGTTGAATCGCCGTATCCCAGAACTTGTCTTTTAGGCTTAAAACTTTTTCCATGAATTCTAAAGGTTGGCGTGTAGAAAGGTAAAGTTTTGAACTCGGCAAAATACCGATCTGCTTGTTCCTTTTCGATGAAGTTTGAAACATACTGGACATTCAGTCCGTTTTCCGTGAAACTCACTGCAGACATGACGAGACAACCAACACACACGAAATCAAATGGTAGACTAAGCCGTGATCGCTGATAAGCAATCTCTGATAAGATAAGACTCTCGTCACGTGACCAGAGGTAGCCAATCAGATAACTCGTGACGTCACTCACCACGTGACTGAGTATAGCCAATCACATTACTCGTGACGTCACCCTAATCACGTGACCTCGCGTCGCTGATAAGAACTCTCCTTATCATTCATTTCTCTCAAGGCAGCCGTTGGAGTAGGACGTGTTTTCAGGTAAGTGTATTTTATTCTATAAATAATCACACGTATGGATCGATACAAATTCATTTTATTTAGTATGTTTCCCAGGTTACAGGGTTGAGTTTAACAACAGGTTTTTTTACAATAAGTTTCTTTTTCGGTTTGACAATGTTTTTTCTTGAAGACAAATATCGATTCTTAATAATACTTTGGGGTATTCCCATATCTTTCAAGGCTTGCAAAAATTCACTTTGACCTGTAATAGGTGGTTTTTTATTCACAGAAAAGATGAAATGAAAGAGTTCCGCTAAATTAGAATGTTCCATGGTCCTTCCGTTGTAAGTAATCTCTCCTTTCGGGTTCCACTTAAACTTGTTTGAATGAGACTTGAGAAAATTTAATAAGGCTTCGGCTTGTTTCTTCATGGGTTTAGCTACAGACGATAACACAAAGGTTTCATAGTCTTCTTGGGGTTCTTGTTTTATAGACTCCACTTGTTTAGGTTCCACTTTTTCAGGTTCTTCTTCGAGTTGTTTAGACATCCAAGGCAAATTATATTCTTGCAAATCCATTTTTCTTTTTAAGAGTTCGTAGTAGTGCTGAATTTTTTCGTGATCCGGTAAAGAACTATTTAATATTTTAGCCATAGCTAAATCAAATTCCGTCATTTGCTTTTTAGAAGGCGTATGCTTAGAAAATTCTTCTTCCGGTACCAACGCATACTTAGCTGCGAATTCCATTGATGATGCCGGTTAAAACAGACAATGCAGCCGGGATTAAAATATTTAAAAATCCACCGTGTTGAACAATCAATTTTTTCTTGTTGAATAAACTTCCTTTCTTGGTACCAATTTTTCGAAGAGTCGTCTTATATTTCCTTAAAGACCTTTTCTGATGAGAGGAGAGAGGCACGTTTCCTTTTAATACGTTCAGGGTACATTCGCAAATAGCCTTCACAGATCGAGTCGGTAATTTTTTTAACAAATGCTTGCGTAAGGTTTGAGGACAAGACTTTATAAGCTCCAAGTCTCGAAGTTGTTTCCTCGTTAACGTCATGATCCCAAATGAATTAAAATCGGTAGGGCTTTCCTTTTAAACCTTTTTTGGGCTCGTACACAAATTGGGTTTCCCCCGGTAATATACGCGTTCTGAGTCGCATTCCTTCGGGGGTTTCATTCCTTAAATCCACCAACAAATAAGAGAAGGGCTATTTGGTAGCATCCTCGAACACTTCTTGAAAAAACTGAGTTGATTTCGGGTATAATTGTCTGCCCAAGTGCGTAATTTGGCTCATGTCCCGACGATTTTTAAAAAGTACTAAGTATTGACTGTTTAAGGAAATACCTCTCATTTCTTTACCTTTATGAAAAAGGTTTTGAGTAATAAAGATAATACTTAAATTTAAATGGTGACTTCCTTTGGTAAAGAGGTGGGTTAATCGTTCATCACCCCCACATTCCACCATTAAATCATCTAAAATCATTAAAGAATGGGTACCTAAATATTCCCGATAATTAGAAGGAAACCCTTCCACGAATGTCACGTCGGGAATTTCCTCGTGAAGCTTTTGAGAGATGCCGTAAAACCAAACGACTTTATCGGGTTGAGGGTTAAACATACGCCGTCGTTCTGCCAGTAAATCCCGCAGAAACCAACTCTTACCGACCCCCGTGGGGCCTGCTAAGAGCATTGTAAAAGGGTGTTGAAAGCGTGGAAACTCCATTCTAAATAAACACAGACACATAAGTTTACATTATAAATAGTTTTTTATTGATAAAAAGGAGCACGTGTGCGAAATCGTTTGGATACAAAATTATAGACTCTATGGTCGTTACATATATTTTCAGTTACAAACTGCTTTAAAAAATCTTTCAAAGTTTTGCCACGACATCGGCAATAAATATAATACACACAAAATTGACCACAAACAGCTGTCACATGACTTTGCAGCGGAAGTGGATTAAACACCACTCGTGAAAATTGAGATACATAGTTCGATATAGGTCCTTTAAAAAAGTTCGGCTTGTTTCCATAGGAATCAAAGAATTCCGCTTCTGTAGGGGAGGATAGATAGAATGCCACCCAGTGGCTTCCGGCTTCTGTAGACTTGTCCACGTTGCATACAAAACATGCAGGATAACGCTCGATCTTCTTGGGTAATTGATCACTGGGGAAAACACCGAAAAAGTATTTCTTGGTTACTGGATCGTGGGATAAAATAGTCTCGATTTCTATAGAATTCATTTTCAGTTGGGGAAGTCACACAACACATGTCGTGTTTTACTAATTTCTATAATGTTTTCAAATTCCGCATACACCAATACAGTCGTGGTTCTTTCTAAGGTGTCCGCAAACTTGATTTCAATTCGTAAATTTCCTTGTTGCTGTAGATTCAGATGGGGTCCGTCACACATATCAGGGCTCAGGTCGAAAGCATACAAAGTATGTCCGTTCGCAAAGTCCTCTCGGGTTAGATAAATGCCGGTATCCCGGTTAAATCCCGAAAACAAACGATGATACGCTCTTATATAGTTATTTTCTTCGAAATCCAATTCCAAGGGTTTGCTGGGTACGGGTTGTCCATCCACGTAAACACTTAAAAAGTTGACCTTGTGATGATAGAAATAAAAGGGATTTAAATCATATTGTCCAGTGTAGGCACTATTTTCTAAAAGTCCAATAATAATTCTTTTTGGCATGGCTCCTAAAAACACATTGTCTTGCATAAAGGATTTACTTCCGGTTGAGATCGAATAGGTCTTGCATAACACTCGATCGATGGGATACTTTGCTGTACTTTTCTCTAAGGCCTTGGCATGACCCAGTAATACACCAGGGCTCACTTTCACTTTACGTATGAAAATAGAAGCATGTTCCAAAATCACTTTGTAGTTGGGAATGGGTTTTGCCGCATCGATTTTACACATTAAGGAAAATTCGGGCTTGCTTCGGGTCATCTTAATTTTCAAGTCAAGCATATTCAATAGCAATCGATTTTGTTGAAAAATATCACAATGCAAAGGTCCAATCATATCTAACGTTTTGCTTTTATTCGTGAGTGCGTAACGTATCTTCAATCCGGGGTTGTCTCCAGCAGGATCTGTAGCAGCTAAATTCTCATCTTTGTAAAAACATTCGCAGGTCAATAAACTTTTCTTGGCATCTTCTCCATAATTCAACAACGTTTCAATATAGGCGCGGTAGGGGTAGGTGTTACTCGACGAGGAGATCACTCTTTCGTTCAGGCTAATATCCACTTGAGAAAACAAGGCGTGTAAAAATAAATTCACGGGGGCAACTGCATCTGTTTCCGCTAAGGGTGATCCATCAAACTTGGTAATTTTCACTTTCACATACAGGTAGGAAGCCGATAAATCAATATAGTCTTCACCATTTCCGGAAATATTAAATTCCACAGGTCCTCCGTCTCGAATATTCGCAAGAGGGTGGTATTCAACAAAGTATCCTTTTTCAATAGCCGTTTGCGTGGGTGGGATCAAAAATAAATCCAATTCGGATTTCGCACAGGCAGCAGAATCTTTATGGATGAGTCCAGACATCTTTAAGCGAAAATATCTTGTACCTTCACTTTCTTGGCTTTACGTCGAATGACTGCTTTGGTAGAACGCTTCCTCTTTTTATACCGGCGGCCCGATCCAATCATCGTCTTCACTTTAGTAGCGGCTTTGTCGGTTAACGTCTGTCCAGCTTCTTTTAATCTTCGCTTGGCGGCCATTTTAATGTCTTCTCCGCGAGACAGGTCACTTAACACGTTCACACCTGAATGAAACAACTGCTTGCCGACCGCTTTCGCTCCCGATTTGAAGAGGGGTACTGCTGCACGAAAAAGGGATCGAAACAGTCCACCGAATCCATATCCCTTTTGTAAAGTAGTGCCTTGATAATAATTTAGACCACTACCCGACTGATGGGAATAGTAATCTTCAAAAGATTTCGCACAACACTGGTAAGGAACAAACATCACGAGAGGTATTTTTGACGAAAGTGAAGCTTCACGTACGAGCGCCCACGTTCAAATGGCGTGAGTTCGCCGAGGTGGTTCCTTATAACGATTTCCAAAGAGTCGAACGATTTTCGGCTGACAGGTAAATAGTGTGGTCGGTCAAATGTCTCACAAATCATTTCTCCATCTTTTCCTCTCACATTGACAATTCGTAAAAGGGGTGCTAACACATCTCCGATAATTTGAGGTTCGACAATATCCGAATAAACCAGCAATACTCTATAATGCGCACAGGGATCTGCGACATAGGTACTAAAAATAGTTTGCTCGATATTTATATCTGGTGAGGCGATTTCACCTGGTTCGAATCCCAACATCTGCGCTATCCCCTCATGCAATATCAGTTTTGTTTTATCTTTCACGTTAATACACACCTTTTTCGTGTGCGGATCATAAGTGAAAGAAATTTTATTTTTAATCTCTTCAATAGACATTGCTTTTAAAATGTCATCAACCGATTCGTAAAAGCCAGGGGGAATTCTTCTACCAAACGGAGATTTCTGGTCATTCAAATCGAAACCAAATAAATTATTATTTTGATTCACATTATACCAGGTGTGAGGGTAAATAAATTCGACAAGGCCTACTTCCCATTCCCCTTTCAATTCAACGGGGGTGGGTAATCGCGTAATAAAATGAGAAATTTTATTCTCAGGAAAATAATTCCGGGAACTGTCCGAAGGTAACGTCACGTAGAACGACATGCTTTCAAATGATCTTTCAACAATCCAAACACTTGTTTTATAAGGCGAATAAATCAGAGGATGGAATCCATTGGTCAAATTTGCTGGGATAACCTTTAAATTTTACTTTGTATTCCACACGCTTTTTCCGTATCCGCTTATCTAAAATCTTTTCAATCGTATAATTCTCTTTTGGTTTCACTTTCTGAAGTTCTTGAGGGTAAAAGGTTCCTTTAATGGGTTCTTCTAACAGGTCCTTGATTCGGTAGACGGGAGGGTCTCTTCTCACACATTCAGTCACCACAAACACTTCTTCCGTCCAGTTCGTTTCATATCCTTTTTCGAAGGTTAATTTCTGCTTGGAAACTCGTACAACATCTCCCGGTTGAAACATGCAGGGTTTTCTTTTCGCATTTTGCATGTCACCGTATAAAGTATCCCATACATCGCTTTCATTTTCAGCGGTTACTTCAACTGGAGCTCTCTTGATACTTGAATGGTAAGTATGATTATAACTGTGTAACAACTGATCCAACACGTCTAAATAGCGGTAGGTATGATTATGGGTAAAATATTTCCACATTTTCGTTTTCAAAGTTCGGTTAAATCGCTCCACGACAGATGCTTTCGTATTGTTATTCGTCGTAAAAAACCGCACGCCTTCTTCTTTCAAAAATTTTTGAAAAAGTCTGTTTTGATACTCTTTTCCGTCATCCGATTGCAGGGACTTGGGTTTCCTCGTTGCAAAAATAGACCGGAACGCCTTTACAATATCTTCACCCCGTTTTTGCTTCAAAGGGACCGCCCACGCAAATTTAGACAGAATGTCTATACAAGTCAGGATGTAGCGGTACCCTTGATTGAACTTTTGCAAACTGCCGAGATCCACTAAGTCGGTCTGCCACTGTTGATCGATGGAATACACTATCACTCGATTGGTCGGGAACTTTCTTCGAACAGGTTTGTGCAACGTGTATGCATCGACTCCGCTCAGCCAGTCCTGAATCTTCTTCTTCGAGATTTTGCCTTTGGCAGCACGAAATAAGGCATTTACACCACCAAAACTTCCTGCGTGACTTGGGTCCTGATACACCTCCATCGTTACAACACAAAATTTTATTATGACTCACATTCACACGAAAGCGCATCATATCTTCCTCGTACGAAGATACTTTACAGAATGACTCACTAACGCGACGCTTCTCTTTATATACCTTTTAAGTGCACTCACAAGCATAGCTTCATGGCTTGATAAATAAAACCCTTATCCACTTATCAAGCCGTGAAACTATTTTACCTTCGGTTCGAATCTAACCCCCTGCAAAAATTCGAAAAAATACTAAGTCCCGAAATTTAGGAAAATAAATCTAACTCCTCAAAATTCCCTATAGATGGCAGCACCAAACCTCATCCAAGATGACACATTCACTCCGATATCCAAAGTTTCTAGTCTTCCGGTGGCAACACACAGTTTCTATTCTTCCGGTGGCAACACCTCCTCCTCCAAGATGATGACTAAGTAGTGTAAAAAGGGGGCGTTGACCGACAGGGTGGAGGCGTAGAGGTGTAAGGGTGGTGGCGCGCCACCACCCTACGCCTCAATACGCCTCTACGCCTCCACCGTGACGGTGAACCCCCCTTTTTACACTACTCACAAATATTCATGGTGACATAACGGTTTCTTTAAAATATTGAAAAAAAAAAAAAAGCCACTTCTTTAACTATAACACATAGGGTATTAGACTCAGTACAAAGCTATTTTCAGGAAACTTGGCATACTACATTACTGATAACATACTGCGATCAGAATGCAAAAATGTTAAATATTTTTACGAAATATGAGCACTTTTACTAAATAACTTTTAATGCGCATGCTCAAGCTTTATAAAAAATTATTTTGCATAATTTAATAGCGAAAATAAATGAGCTACTTATATGGAAACCCCAAACAAATATCGTGTAAATTCAAACAGTTATGAATTACAGGATGAACAGAACTTCAGTTCCTGTAAAAATAAAAGCAAAAATAGAGAGGAGTTTACTCATATCTTTATTTTTATTCAAATATTGCCCAATGGTAATACAGTATTCGCTGACTGCAAATAACCCTGAAAAAAAAATATATACCGCCGTCATCTAGAATGATTAAATGGTCATTTTCAAAATAATTAAACTAGAAATATAGATTTCCGAGCTATGCGCATAAGGCACGCTAATAAACTGAATAGGTGAAATGGTCGAGACTTTCTAGTCTACACATTTCTAGATGGTGAAACGATATTCTGAATATTCATAATCTTTTGTATTACGAGAAATTCTCGCTTAATTTTCTAAAATTGGGTCATATACCAGGATTACATCTGCTGAAACCCGCCTCTTGTATTCACATTTATTTGGAGATATTTTCAAATAGGTTTGTCTTCGATAGTATAGGCAAACGCTCAAGAATTCTAATAGAGGTCTCTATAATTCGATTTCGAAGGGGACTAGAAATTTTTTTATAAGAAATTTATAAGGATGACATGGAACTATTTTTTCTAGAGCTACAATTTAGATTCTAGATGTCAGTTATAGAATTTTTTCTCAGTGTGTTGGCGTGCCTTATACTCATAGCTCGGAAATCTATATTTCTAGTTTAGGGATTTAGAAAAAGACCACCTATTCGTTCTAGGGGAAAGAGGTATATTCTTTTTCTCAGTGAAGTATTGATAAAGCCCTCTATCATCTTCCTTTCATTTTCAGTGGAACTGAAATTCTGATCATTCTATAACTCATAAATGTTTGAATTTACACGATATTTATTTGAAGTTTTCATACAAGTAGCTCAACACATTTGACTACTAAATTATGCAAATGAAGTTTTTACAAAGCTTGCGCATTCGTAGTTAAAAATTATTTACTAAAAGTTCTCATATTTCCTAAGATATTTAAAATTTTTGCATTATGATTACAGTATGCAGTGTCTAATGTAGTATGCCAAGTTTCCTAAAAATGGCTTTGCATTGGGTGTAATACCGTACGTGTTATAATATAAAAAGTGGCAATTCTTTTTTGCATTTTTGTTTTAAGTAAACTGTTATATCTCCATGAATATATGTGTTAGCCTGATAAAATCTAAGTAATTCGAAGAATCCTCATAATCACATACTACGGCCAAAATGCCTTTCAAATATTACTTTTTACAAGGTGATGCAAAAAATTTCGATTTTTCTTTAATTTTCTACTGGTCCCCTTTTTCTCTTCAGAACACAACTTTTGTTGACGTATATGAGATATATTATGTTCTTCACACTACCAAGTTTCAAAATTATTACAAAAAAACCTTTCCAGATATTTGACAAAACGTCTAAATTCATATGTGTCCAAATACTTATTGATAGGTAGTGTACATCATCTTATGTTAAAAATGCTTTTGTATTATATAAATAAATGCGCTAATTTAATTCCATAATATTCATATAATTTTTTTTATCGATCTTGTCATACAGAATTAAAGTATCCGTAAAATTATCCATGACATAACAACAATTAATATTCAGTTTTTATTTTTTGTTCATAAAAAATAAAACTCTATCATTTAATTCTAATTCATTGTACTAAATCTATTCCATTTCCTGTAATCAAACAGTAATTTAATGTTTAGTAGTATGAAATATTCAGTAAATATATGTATATATATATATATATATATATATTATATATATATATATATATACAGGGTGTTTATAAAGTCACGGGCCCATTTTGATGTTTAATAACTCATAAAATAATGAAGATATAAACAAACCTATGGCATTTATTGATGGAATAACTCCTATATTTTCTTTTCAGGTTTGAATATCTTTACCTTTGTAAATATCGTCTTCGCGTTTGGTTAATTTCGAATAATTTCATTTTCCAGTCTAAATATCTGTACTTTTCTAAATATCATCTGCTTATTAATTGCATTTTTCTCTCTTTTGTTTTTGGCAACTATTGCAATGTTATGTTTACTTTTGATGTGTTTGTTCTATGTAGTACTTTTGTATGTGATATTTTATTTGAGCGGATATTAAGGAGAATGCATACACCACAAGAGAAAGCACAGATTTTATGGTGGTACATAGAAACGAAATCGATAGTGCAAGCATAGAGAAATTGCAGAAGAATTTACCAAAAAGATACTCCATCCAAAAGCATCTTGCGGTGGAAAAATAATTTTCTAGAAACTGGAAGTATCACAGATAATATACGTTCCGGACGTGCCTGCACAAGTGATTTTTATGTTGACCGTGTCAGAGAGACATTTTTACACAATCCTAGAAGATCTGTGAGATCAGCGGCAAGAGAAATGGATATGCCAATTTCGACGGTGTACAAGGTTATTAAGAAAAAATTAAGACTGCATGCATAAACATTTCAAATTGTTCAAGTTTTGGAACCGGGCGATAGGCCTAGGAGGATGGCCTTTGCAACAGATATGATAAGGAGGATAGAAGATGATGCTGATCTTCTGAAGCGCATAATGTTCTCCGACGAAGCTTCCTTTCATGTTTCTGGCATTGTTAATCGCCATAATGTGCGCATATGGGGATCTGAAAACCCCATGAATACCGTGAGTCACAAAGGGATTCCCCAAAGGTTAATGTGTGGTGTGGACTAATGCACGACCGAGTCATTAGGCCTTTCTTTTTTACAGAAAAGACGGACTCATCAGTCGTATACTTAGACATGTTGGAAAACTTCGTATTTCCACAACTAGAAGAGCTTCAGCCACTTTTTGCAACAAGATGGTGCACCACCTCATCGGGGTACCATCGTTCGTAGTTCTTTGAATGACCATTTTCCAGTAAGATGGATTGGGCGAGGAGGTCCAATTCCTTGGCCACCCAGATCACCTGATATAACGCCGATGGACTTTTTCCTTTGGGGATTTGTAAAGGACAATGTTTACAGGAGGAGAGTGTCGAACATTGATGACCTAAAAGTCAGAATTACAACCGCAATAGCCTCTGTGGATGCCGACATGCTTGCCGCTACCTGGCGGGAAATTGACTATAGACTTGATATTCTCCGTGCGACCAAGAGGGCACACGTGGAAATTCATTGACAGGGGTCATGAAAATTTTTGAGTCTATCTAACCATTTATGTTATTAATTTTAATCTATCTTTATTATTTTATGAGTTATTAAACATCAAAATGGGTCCGGAACTTTATGAACATCCTGTATATATAATGATTTTATTTCATTCCCTTTTATTTATTGCTAAAGTATTTGATGATGAAATCATCTAACGGATGTCATAACGTAATGTTCTAAAAGGATTATTTGCTAAAATAACCCTGCATGGCCTTCATAAAGTAAATTTTAAAATCTCTTTGCTGATAAAATTACTTCACCAACCTTTCAATAAGAACAATATACAAAATTTAAATTGTAATATTATGTTATAACAGCCATTAACGCAAATATCTTTTAATCCAGACTATTTGGCACGAAAAACATCCCAATGATTTTATTGATTTCTAATGATTCAACGAAAAAAGTAGTTACAGTTGCTCTTTTGTTTGAGATGTTCTCACATTTCCCTATATGTTTTATTAATAATTTCTAATAGCACAATATTCATTGCGTTAAATATATCTTCTAATTTTTATGAAGTCATAAACTGAATATGACATTTACATTTACCTCTGCAATTCTGTATTTTTATAATGTACCTTAAACGAAAAGACGTTTTGGTCTTTACTTTTGAAATATATTTTTTGCAGAAATAATTCTATATACCTCTCTATCTCTCTGAGAACCAAAGCGGCTCAAACGGCTGTACATGCAAAACCCCAAGGCCGCCGGCCGAAAGCAGGAACGCTGCTATCCCCCAGAAAGAGAAGGGTCTCGAAGTATTCAATCACTTCAGCAATTGTTAAGTTGACAGTTGGTTCCTCCTCCCTCTTTCTAAGTGAAAGCTATTAGTCTGCTAGGAAAAATTTCCCTGATTCAGAGCAGAAAAGGGACATTTTATCAGTTTGGTAGAAAAATCATCGCTTATTTGAAAAATCATTTTGAAAGTGAACTATGATGTTTTTTAAACACATTTTATACATAAGTAACAACAGATATTTTATGTTTATTTATTTACTGTAAATCAAAACGTATGTGTTATTTTATTAAAAATTTATTAAAAAATGCATATTAAATATAACTATTAATAAAAAAGTTTTGTTTCCAAAAAGATAGACATTATAGAAAATATAACTTTGAAAATTTCTGTTATTTTTAATATATATGTGTGTATATATTATCAGTACAAAAAACCCTTAACGGCTTAAAAGTTTGTGACGCCGCTACTTTGTGGCTATAAGAATTTGAAATATGAGTCTTAAAAATAATGATATTAAATTTTAAGTGACGCTT
The DNA here is from genome assembly GCA_963930645.1 of Salticus scenicus. NCBI lineage: Eukaryota > Metazoa > Arthropoda > Arachnida > Araneae > Salticidae > Salticus > Salticus scenicus. Next base: position 7,271,361 of record OZ005656.1, read on the forward strand.
TGCAATTAGTTAAAATATACATAGATATAAAATATACATAGAAAATATACATTCGCTTTTATCTTTTATTTATATTTATAATGCAAACGTAATATTTTTAACTTCAAGATCAGACAGATATTTAAAATACACTCACTGATGCTTTTTCATTCGCATTTCAAATTCAAAATAACAGTTTTAAAAGGAATGATATAAAAATTCCAGTGGCACCTCGGTGTTATTTTAAAAGATTTGTTTTTAGATTCCATTAAAATTACTTTTGTTTTGCTAATAAAATATATTTACACATTTAAACAGTGCTTTTAATTTTCAAATATACTGTCAAATAATTATACTTTCACTGAGTTAGCATTATAAAGTAAAATTATTTATTTCAATAAATTGATTTATCTTTTGCATCACGCTATCCAAAACATAGTATCATAGTGTCCAACTAAGTGAAAATTTGCTCAAAGAGGTAGTGTGACGTAAAGAAAACATTTACACAAATTTTACTTGCAGTTTTGGATAGCGTGACGCAAAGGATAAATCAATTTATTGAAATAAATAATTTTACTTTATAATGCTAACTCAGTGAAAGTATAATTATTTGACAGTATATTTGAAAATTAAAAGCACTGTTTAAATGTGTAAATATATTTTATTAGCAAAACAAAAGTAATTTTAATGGAATCTAAAAACAAATCTTTTAAAATAACACCGAGGCGCCACTGGAATTTTTATATCATTCCTTTTAAAACTGTTATTTTGAATTTGAAATGCGAATGAAAAAGCATCCGTGAGTGTATTTTAAATATCTGTCTGATCTTGAAGTTAAAAATATTACGTTTGCATTATAAATATAAATAAAAGATAAAAGTGAATGTATATTTTCTATGTATATTTTATATCTATGTATATTTTAACTAATTGCAAAGCGTCACTTAAAAATTAATATCATTATTTTTAAGACTCATATTTCAAATTCTTATAGCCACAAAGTAGCGGCGTCACAAACTTTTAAGCCGTTAAGGGTTTTTTGTACTGATATCATTACTTTTTAGTGGTTATTGATAAAAAAATTAAAACAAGTCCTTCTGGCTCCTAGGAAGGGTAAACTAATTTATCTTTTCGTATGAAATTGTCACAATTTTTTTTCAAAATGGCAGCTACAATTTATTAATGGACTTAGTGGATTTATAAATGAAAGCTATTTATATATGGAGTTTTAAGCAAATCGGTTCATAAAACCTTTCTAATGTAAATTTGAAATTTTCAGTGTGTTGGCACAGGGAGACAAGAGGGTGGATTAAGTTGGCAAATGAACATATCAAATACATTTCTGAGATAAATCCACACTACAAATTTAGTGTGAATTAATTCAGTGTTTCAAACGTTATCATACTCACAAATTTTCAAGTAGCCTGCCACTTGGAAACAAAATGGAGAAGCTTCGCACTAGAGAAATTTATTGACTGGGATTCTCAAACTCTTAAAAAAAAAAAAAAAAAAAGTAAGTGAAAATTTTCAAATTTAAGTTAGAATTACGTAATTTACATTTTGCAAGTTTCTTTTTAGAGAATTACAAATTAAACAATTAAAAAAAATATATCAAGTAAATATTAAAAATGGAATTTTATATATTTTCTTTCCCCTTTTGAGGCTAAGTATACTGCTCCAATATTCACAATTTAAATTTTCATCAAAAGTGCAGGTAAAAATTACTTCCTATATATTTTCATATAAAACGTTTGGGGGGAAAAATAGACAAAATATAAATTAAGCTTTACATTTCTATAATTTTAAAAATAAGATAAAATCACCTGGAGAAAAATTTTATGGAAAATATAAGTTAAGTTTAAAAAAAAAAATGAAATTTCTGCGTAAAAGTACTATTTCATAAATATATTTACAACTACAATAAACAAAAAACGCTCCTTTAATTTTAAATAATTATTTCTACATGTTTCGAAGCTATTAAAAGTTTTTTTTTCCTTTTTTTTTTTTTTTTTTTTTTTTTTTTTTAAGAAAAATAAATTAAATGTAGTGGCGCCATCTAGTAGTTTTTTTTTGAAAATCATATATACAGATTTAACTTTTTTTTTTTTTTTTCATTAAAAAAAAAAAAAAAAAAAAAAAAAAAAAAAAACTTGTTCAGAAACAGGTAGAAATAGTTATTTAAAATTAAAGGAGGATTTTTTGTTTACTGTAATTGTAAATTATGAAATAGAATTTTTCATGCACAAGTTAATTAATTAAAAAAAGAAAAGAAAGAATAAATTATTATGGGTTTCAAAGTAAAGATGTTATTTATTTATTTTGACGTGTTTTTTTATAATTGCTATTTGACACATTTTTCATGAATTTTACTGAAATTCATGAAAAATGAATTTTATTAAAACACTGTTTAAACACTGTTTATTAAAACACTGTTTTTTCTAATAAACAGTGCAAACACTGTTTCATCCTCTAGTCATTGCTTTGAATAATAATAATAATAAAAAAAAATTGATTATGTTAATATTTAAAATATGTATCATTTTAAAGTCTGAAAAATAAATAAATGAATAAACACTAACTGTATTTTCAAAAGAGATTTTTAATTTTAAAAAAGAAATATATATATATATATATGTATTTACGAAATAGTATGTTTTAAATAAAAACGATAGATGGCGCCAAAACTGTATTTGCTGTTTTTTTCCATTCCCGGAGCGTAAGGATACATGAATAGGAATCGCAAATCATTGAGTGAAATCATTGAGAAAAATCGATTTTCATGAATGATTAAAAAAATTTTCGCTTTAAAAACTTGTAAATTCATCATTATTATGATAAAATGGAATATCTAAAATTACAAAATACTTCCTTATTTAAAATATTATCTAAATATTTCTTTGACTAAATATGAAATTTTGAAATCAAAACTATTTTTTTCATAACAGAAGAGAAAATATATTTAAGCGAATTTGACTTAGTACATATACAATAAATATTTTAAACATGTAATAAAGCACTTTTGCGTTTAAAAAAAATCTAAATAATTCATTGGCTGCATTCAAGTCGGTCAACAAACCAACCCACATACCTTACAAGTAAGAACCGAATAACAGCGTTTTCACCCGAAGAAACATATGTAATTGGCGGAGTAATATAGTTCCATATTTAAAGCGATTTATATAAAAAACAAGAGTTTTCCTGAAAAAAACAAAAACGTTACTAGATTCAGAAAGATCCCATTAACAACATATATTAATTAAATTAAAATCGTTCGTGCGGTTTTAGAGATATTTTTATTACATCCTTACATGGTTACACCACACATTTTCCCTTTTTCGCTTTAAATTGAGATTCAGATCTCAAAACATACTGCATGTAGAAATGTAAAATTTTCAGAATAGATTAGGACCGAAGATAAAAGACTATTTTGAAAAAATCAGAACAAATTATGGCTTATTTGATGAGATGTTAAGTGTCGGCTTTTACAAATCTCTTTGATGTCAGACTAGGCGTATACATGAGTTCGCAGCTTTCCGTCCGTTTGTCCTTCCGCTTGCGTCACTCGAAAAACTGCCGTTTTTCATGATATATATATATACATATATATATATATATGCATAATTAATGTATGTTTTTTCTGTAAGATTTTTAAAATGTGTATTATTTCTTTTAAGGGTTAATTAATTATCTTTTTAATTCGAAGCATTTTGTAAACAATTTCTCAAGTTTTGTATCACAATCCCTGCAGTAGAATAGTCATTTTGGATTTTTTTTTTTTTTTTTTTTTTTTTTTTATGTTACATTTTATTATACTGTACATAATTCATTTTAATTTTGTTACAAAAATGTAAAATTTGGAAAATTAAAATAAATACATAAAAATAAATCTTTATTTATTTATTTTTAAGGAAAGAAAAAAAAAAAAAAGAAGAAGAAGAACAATAATACGCCGCTATATTTACCTGTGGGATTAAATGACTATCCGAAATTTTATACCAGATTTATAATTGTAAAACTTCTTATGATGAATACAATTTTAAATAATAAAATAGTAAACTACACTTAAATGATAATAATAATAATTAATGCAATTCTGACTTCCTTTTTTTACCCTGCCTGATAACATTGATAAATACAAAGCACGGTAAAAATTACTGTGTATTATTCAATAGTTAAATAATAGCAGTAACTCCGAAAAGCAAAAATAGAACATAAAATTGAGGAAAATATAAATTGTATATTTAATTCAGGTTCCCTTTTCTAGATAAAAATGATTTTAATTTATAAAATAAAAAATCTCTCTATGTATATATCATTAAATTTTTTCCTTTATTATATAAAATATAATTCGTTATTTTATTTTTATCTATCTGCATGAAAATATCAAATGTTATGTTTGACATTTGGCTGTCACATAAACAGTAATAATATCTGTTATGATTATAATATTCATTGAATTTTTATATGATATTTAAATATTTTGGAGAGAATAATACTCTACAAATTATGGTATCAAATAGAAAATTTTAATACATATTGATGTGCGGAGAAAAAACACTGCGAAAGTAGAGTTATATAGATTAGATTGGATTTCGGAATAAGGCCGATTTACTGCTGTAGGTCCTAGCTCTGAAGGGGGGGGTCTTTCTAAGGGGTCCTATCCCATATTTACGCAAGTTTCGGAGAAAACCACGGAGCGTCTAGGCCGACGAGCGCGACCTGGGATCGAACACGGCACCTCACGTCTACCAACTTTGAGCGCAGAACCACTCGGCCGCTGGTGGGCCAGAGTTATATAGTTTTTACGCAAGTGCGCCGTATGTGCCCTCAATAAAGAGTGTCGTTGATCACTGTTCTCATAACTACAATTATGAATTCTGACAGTTTTATTTAGCATAAAATATCGTTCTATTCCATGCATTTGTCTCTAAATTTTAATATTAGTGTCCAATGTCGTTTTTAAAAAAGCTTGAATTATATAAAGAATATATACATAAAGAAATAAAAATGTATCACGAAGATTTTCTGACTTTTGTATTTGATGTGTTCGTTCAAGATTATTTTTTCTCTTATGCAAGCTTATTTAATTACCTTTTCGATACAAATACAATAGCATATTTCTTTATTACATGCGCCGAAATTCGATTTATCCCCCCTCGTCTCGGGCATTTTTATAAATGTTGTTTTTCTTAAATTACAATGCTTAAAACTTTTATTTATTTATTGTGTTCTGAAAATTATGTTTATACATTCTTTATATAAAGATATTGTCTCAAAATCACACAATGAGCGCCTTAAAAAAAAAAAAAAAAAAAAAAAAAAAAGAAAGAAAAAGGAGAAAAAAGCAAGCGCCACAGAACTAGCATTTTAAAGTAATAAGTACAAAACTTTGATTAAATTCCAGAAAATTTGATTTTAAAAACCAGAAAACGGAAAAAATTAGTAAAAATTAATTTCGATTGTTTTTTTCATACCAATGGTTTTATCTCTACTATCTTATATCTTTATTTATATTAAATCATTAAAATAATCATTCAGTATTAAAAATATTTATTTTATTCTATCTAAATGGTAAAGCAAAGAAATTGCTTCTTTTTAACGCATGCAAGAACCATGAAAAAGACTTCTGTGTGATTTTTGTTCCCATGAGACAGCGCTCATTAATTCATCAATGAAAGAAAAGGGCTTTAGGCAATTGCTTTCATGTACCCGAATGACCATGGCCGCACAAGAAGTCTCCCCGTAATTTACGTGTATGCAGACAAATTGACGCATAGCACAGTCACAATACCACGGAAGAAGATTGTACTCTTTTAATCCGTGCACAATACACTGGATACGGTTTCGTTTCCAGGAAAATGTTAAAAACATCTTCCTGACTAAAAAGAATGAAAAGTAGATTCCCTCGTATTTTAAATATAGGTGATAATAAGTATTTAAAACAATGGAGAAAAATGCTTTATTAACAAAACGCAGCTAAATATTTGCATAGTTTTAAATTTTATTTGTTTATTTAAGAAATATTAATTGAAATATATGAAAGCGAGAAATTTTTCATAGCGGTTTTATGTTAGAAAGTGCCAAAGACTAAAATTAGAATTTTGCAAAAAGGGTGATTAGTCAATTAAACCTTGTCTCAAATATTTCAAAAAGTTCGATATATTATATAGTTATAATTTCTCTTAATTAAAAATTCACTGAATCCATATCAAATATTTTCGAAACTGCAAATATTTATAAAACGAAAGAAAGTGGCATACCATAAAATATAGATAATTTATTGATATCTCGAGAAGTATGAATTTTAAGAATTTTTCACCGCTCCTGGATTTCAAGAGTTACACAAAGCTCTAAATGTAATTAAATATCACTAACTTACACTGAAAATTAAGGTATGTGCAAATGCTTTCAAAACTGGTAGACTGGTAGTGCTGAAATCGATTGTTCCCAGTTCGTTCTTGTAAAACTAGCTGTTAAGAGATTTCCTTGTTTTTTTTTTTTTTTTTTTTTTTTTTAAGGTACGACAGGTTCAGTTCGGGATCCCTCGATAATTATATAAGTAAAAAGTGTAGGCATTCGAAAAAATAAATATCTAAAAAAAAAAAAAAAAAAATTATAATAACAACAAGCAATTATACCAAAAAAATTCATCGCGAAATAGTGACAAAAATATTTAATTCGTTAAGGGGGTCATATACTAAAGATGTAACGTAAAATGATTTAGCTATTACGAATTTTTCTTCTATCCTAAAAAAGTTTTATTTGTATTATGTATTTTAATTTGACATTTAATTTGGACATTTACATAGAATTGTTCTGATTTTGCCTTGTGTTATGCGCTATTAATATTCGTATTCACTGACAGACAAAACAGCGAATAGTCGGATAGAGCCCCGCTGGGTTTAATAAGCGAAGGTTAGATCCCCCTAATAATTAACATTTTAAAATTATTGAAAATAAAGTTAAAGTTCTAAATTAATAATGACCATTTCTAATAAATTAAAATAAGTGGATTTTTTTTTCTTAATTTAATAATTAAAAAAAAAAAAAAAAAAAAAAAAAAAAATGGAAATTTCTGAATGTAAACATATTTTACGACATAAATTTGATTATTAAAAATTTACTGAAACTATAAAAACTATGTATTGAAATATTCAATGATTCATGAGCTATCTCTGTCTCTCGCATAATTTAAAAAACTATTCAATAAAAACTCAAATAGACGATACCTAAATGAAGGTAATATCATATTAAAAAGATAGGCACCATGCCCTGGAATGGTGTTTACCAAATTGCGTGACTATAGCTGCTCATAATTAAAGAGTTAAAGAACAACCAAACAACAATTGAAAGAAAATATAGAATACTTGCAGAAAACTTGATTGCTAAATATATTTAAATATATTTCTTTTTATGTAGGGAAAAAAAAAAGAAATGTGCAAACATTTTTTAAAAATAATTTAAATAAAACTCAGGAAAAAAAAAAGTACTAAAGAAATGGAACAACTTCATTATAGAATCCCTCGGTGCAATTTGAAATTTGGCACCGAAGTAGCTCGGATGTTTCTCACCAAGATTTTTACTTATGCAATTGCGATAACCATTTCAGTTCATCGCCTACCATGTCTTTATATGGAAAAACAGATTAAAATATTTTGTAATAGAATAATAGATTGATCCTGTCGTACTAAATTAAAATATATTTAGTGAGAATTGTACATTACTTAGAAAACAAAATTAGGCCTTTTTTTCCGTACGCAGTTAAGTACGGACTAAGCATCCTCAAATAAGAACCACACATCAGCAAAGTATAATACCCTACTGACTACTGTCGTTAATATTTTTGAAACTGCAAATATCTGTTAAAGAAAAGAAAATAACATCAATGAAATAACAATAATTTATGAGCATTTCGGAAAATATATAAATTAAGAATTTTTCGCCATATCCTTTTTATGTAAATTATAAAAGATTCCAATATAATAAAATATCACTATAAACTCAAACTCAAACAACAAATTAACACAAACGCAAATGTTATCGATGCTGAAATATGGAAAGCGCCGGGTTCGAAGTCGAAGTTGTCGATTCAGCCTTTCGAAGTTTTTTGTGGTTTTTTCTATAACGTGCTATACATCCACAGAAAGGAAGACATACCGTCTTGGCCTAGGACCCTCCAGTCGTCAATATTTTTTAAACTGAAATATTTATAAAAGAAAAGAAAATGTCATCCCATGAAATCGACAAATAATTTATGGATGTTTTGTGAAATATATAAAGAATTTAAAGAACGTGAATAAATGCAGGATGATCACTCCTTGCAAGGCAGGCACAATTAAATTGCGCTTGAAAATATTGATCAAGAAGGTAAGTAAATTTCAATGAGTGCTAAAGGTGAATGTTTCTTGAATAATTTTGAATAAAGTGTTAACGTTATTAACAGCTTTAAAAAAAATTATGAGTATATGTTAAGTATTTAAGCGGGGGTTTAAGGAATAGAGTATCCCACGGCACAGGAAGTCTGACCAAATAAAACAGTCTAAAAAAAAAAAAAAAATCGGCCCCAAAATTGGAGAACAGTACTGTTTCTCAAACCTGGTAGACGGGAAGTGTCGGGTTCGATCTCTAACCGTGTTCGTCGACCTATCTGTTCGGAGTTTTTCATGTTTTTCCCCCCTAAATTTGCGTAAATACGGTCGTGGACCACTTGGAAAGACCCCCACGGAGGACATTCCCCTATATAGGCCTGGGACCCTTGCGTAGTCAATCGGCCTTTAAACCTACAACCAACCAACCAACCAACCTATTACTTTAGAATATAAAGTAATAAGATGAAGCATTATATTTTTAAATTAGAAAAACATAAATATATATATATATATATAATTTGTTAAATTATGCCTTTTAAAAAATGTTATAATACCTAAAAATAATTCAAAATGTCACATCCGCGAAGATGTAAATCTTAAAATATATATAATGAAAAAGGAAAGGAAATATAGACAGATAAAGCGAAGTTTTACTTTCTGTGATGCACACACTACACAATCTCAGATGTGTAACATATTCTCCCACGATATGGTGAGAAATTCTGGGTAATCTTTAGAGAGGAGGAATGCTCCTAATTATTCTTATTCTTTATCAAAGACATATTTAGAAATGGCCGATACCCTGCGGCGTGTGCCACACAGGAAGTGGCTGTTTAGTTTTCCCTACAGTATCATTACGAAAAACCTTTATATAGTTAAAAAAATAAATAGGCAGACAGAAAAATCGATGTTATGCACTTTTTTACTAGAATCGAGAGTATAAAAAATACATTACACATTTCTTTTTAAAAAATTGATACAATTAGTCAATAATTAAATATTATTTTTCAAGCAGTTATGGAAATATTTATAGTTCATAACTAATATCTGTTTAAATATGGCTGTGATTCGTATATATTAAATGAATAATAACATTTTATTCGTAATGTAAAATGAGTGTATGCATTTTTTTTTTTAAATAAAAGTTTTATTTTTCTGTATTTAAAATTAAATTAATAAATTTTACTCTCGCATATAGAAGTATAAAATCTACTCCTAATTTATTACTATTTGTTCCATTTCAAGAAATCGCACACCTGTCACAAAAAAAAAAAAAAAAAAAACAGTTTCAGAAAAATAAATAAAATAGTTCTGCCATTGCTTTTGAATATAGTTTTGGAGACTAAGGTGTTATTTAAAGTGATAAAAAACTATATTATTTAATTTTCTGAAATTTCTAAAATTTTGTGACATATGTGCGATTTCATAGAAGAGTCCAAAAATCCTCAGGATTTTCTTATCCACTGGAATGCACTTGAATTATTTTTGTGTGCCCCTGTACCCGATCCACGACGTTAAATTAACTTATATACATCATTAAAAAAAAAAAAAAAAACGCTTTGTTGAACTTAAATAAGAAACACAGATTTCAAACCATTCTGAAAATATTTATTGAATTAAAAGCGTAAATATGTAGACGGATAAATGATTAGTAAAATTCTTTGACATAAACTTTATTAGTTTTCTTATTGTCGAATTTAATAGATGCACATTCATTGGGCTTCTTACGATAAACCACCAGATATTTTAATACACTATTATAAAAATAACCTTGCATAAATATATTAAATGTAACAATTTAATCATTCGACATAAGTCTAATATGCGATCTACTACACAGATAGATCTTCTCAGGTTGAATCACTGCAATTCTAGTTAATTTTCTTTCTAAAATAACTCTATTTTAGAGTTTTATATTTTGCATGCATTTAAAATGGAAATATTTCTATATGTTTATCCTAATTGTCATCATATACTTTTGAAACAATATAAAATGTGTTACAAATATATACCAAAAATGCATTCAAAGAAAAAAAAATAATAATTTTTAGAAAAAATTAGTACTTCTGAGAGTGAATTATTCAAAATTCAAACTTATTTTGATAAATTTATGTAAACGTATTCTAAAAAAAAATTTGCATGGTAATATTAATTGAGTCTTTCAAATATTAAATCTTTTCAAATTTTAGAAGCTAACAATCAAACCATGTTTTCTCTTTCGAATACGATTTTTATGTATTTTCTGTTGAATTTTATTATGTATTTTATGTTGAATTTAAAGAAAAATAACTAACTTTTTTTTTTTCTTTTTTTTTTTGAGAAATCACAGTTCGAATGTTTATTCCTCATTTTGGAGAAATAGTACCACTTACTTTCCTTATAGAAATAAGAAAAACTGAAATTTCGGAGAAATATTAGATGTGGTTATTATGAATATTTTCAATATCAAACTTGTTAAGCAGTTATATTATAACAATAATATGGTTGATTTATTGCCAGGGTTTTCAAAAAGTGAAATTTGAATACCAATATTTTTTTAAACATATTTTTTAAACTTTATATATATAGAGAGAGAGATACTAAACTTGACTAATCGTTGATGCCCTTTGATATCTATATTTAAAAAATTACTATATAAAAATTCTGGCATTTAAATTTCTCTTTGGGAAATCTTTGTTTGTTATACAGATGATTTATAGATGGTAATAAACAATATATCCGTGTAATAAACCATCGCCATTTATTTAATAAATAAGTAAATTATAACGACTCATAGAAATAATTTAGAAAGGAAAAAAAAAAAAAAAAAAGAAGAAGAAGAAGGACTTACAAATACTATAATGAAAATTGAATATTTCCAAATTTTACAAAGAAATCCTAAATCCACTCGTTAACATTTTTTGATAAAAAAAAAATTTCAAAGTATTAATTATGTTTAATCAACACTTTTAAAAATTCTTATAAAGTCATCAAGATCTAAAAAAGAGATATTTTCTTTTTGCATGCCCTAACAATTTTAAAATACCCATTTAAAAATAAGAAGACAATCAAGAATAAGTAATAGTAACTATCCAATTATTCATTTAAAAAACGTAAGAATGTTGAGTAAATTTCCAAATATTTCATCATTTTGTAAATTTTTGCGTGAAACTTAAATGTTTTCTTGAGTACTAAAATGCATTGTACTAGCTAAAATACCTATGATTGTCTTCTCATAGTTCTTCTTTTCTAACAAAAAAAGTCTGATTTTCCACTCTAAAGGTCTATGTTTTCTTATTTTCCCCTTCTAGCATTTTCCCCATTAAAAGAAATCCCTTTTTATTTTCCCTCAAAGAGCGATCGGTATCTTGAAAGTAGTGATTACAATCTGAGGGTTTACGCCTACCGCCTAAAGTGGGGGTGAAAATTTTTCCACGAGGATGGGAAACAGCGGTCTTTTGACGTCTCTGCGAAAATCTACTCACGGTTCACAAAGAGCTATATCTAAAGAGTATTTTTCATTCATTTTATTAATATCATTTACTAGAAATATTGTCTTTTGTTTGGATTAATATTCTATAAAAACTTACCATTTCTGCGGTTTATCTTTACAAAACAAATAAAAACTTTCCATGCATAATAAGAGTAAGATTTCCTTCTTTTTAGTTTGCCAAGTGGTTTTAGCATGAACTTCAATACACATAGGCCTCTCTGAGCCAAGAGAAAATCGAAAAAGAGAGTTTTTGTTACAACAAATCTCTGTTTTAACAAAATGAATTACTAAAACGAACTTCAAGCATTTTGAATTTACAGAGAGTTTAAATATTTTTACGTGTATTTTTGTGAAAGAATTAGTATATCAAAATATGAACAGTTCGTGTCGTGCACTTTTACTTTCAAATTTTAATCTGACTCTAGTAAAGTGTTTAGATGCTTTTGCGTTAGCACATACCCCCTTAACTAGATGCCTGTCGCGTTGCACGGAAACTAGGCAACAGTTGAAGCGGTAGACAGCGCCACCTAGTACAGATTATGGGACTTTTTTATTCAACTGTCTCCAATAATTTAAAGAAATGATACTTGATATACATAATCGACGTTTCTTCGAGTCTATTCGCCTTTTATGTATATCATATCCCACATTAAAAATTTTTGGCGGCTGTTGAAAAAACGCAATCTATACCAGGTGGCGCTGTCTACCGCTTCAACTGTTGCCTAGTTTCCGAGCTACGCGACAGGCATCTAGTAAAGGAGGCTATGGTTAACACATGCTCACATGCCTATTTACACACATACAAATTTATATACAATTCCTACATACATTATCACAAAGAAAGCAAAATTGAATTCAATTTATTTTAGTACTTAAAGAAGTAGCAAAAATTTCTAGTTGAATTTTTTTTCGTACTGTTAACACTTCCGTGACTTAATACATGTTCCAAAAGTAAAGACTAATTTTTAATTGTCTTATTTAAAAGATAGTTAAATATAATAGTAAAATTATCAATTTTTATACATTATGTTAATTTTATATTCTGTCAATTTTTTTTAATCTATCTAAAAGTTTTATTCAAGAAATATATATATATATTTTTATATTTTGAAAAATATAAAGTGGCTTACAAACGAAACTTTACACGATATTAGTTTGCAGTTTGATTAATTAAAATGAAATTTGGTTAATTAAAAAGAAATAAAAATAGTCACTTTTAGTTTTAAGTCAATATAATTCTTTTCTCTCTATAATATTTTTGTTAATTTTTTTTCTTTGTTTAGCTAAAGAAAATGTGTGGTAAATATACATTTTCTAGTCGCATAAAATTAAAACGAAACAAAAAATAAATACATCACAAAAACGAAAAGGCAGAGATTAATTCTTTTTTAGCGCTTAAACATAAGCGAAAGTGTCAGAATATTTAATCCTTTCTATTTAAAGTGAATATAAATGTTTCTTTTTTTTTTTTTATTATTATTATTTTCCCTTGCTTTGAAATCCTGCACAAAAATACTTTCAAGAAATAACGATTAAAGATAAAATTAGGGACATAATTTGTTTTTTTTTATTTTGAGTTTGTTTTAATTAATAAAAATAAAAACTTTAATACCAGGCTTTAGATGAAGACTTTTTTAATAGGTCTCATAAATCATTCTTAAAAAAATTTCAAACAATAAGTAATCTAAATCTAATAAGGCGCCTTCAATATATTTTCAGTGCATATGAGTAAATATATATATATTATTAAATTTCTTAAAAATTAGAAGCAGCTATGAAGGCAGAAAACAAAATACATACAAGTTTATGGTTAAAAAAAAAAAAAAAAAAAAAAAAAAAAAAGTTTTTATTAGAGAAATATATTATAAATGAAATTAATTTTAATTTTGAATTCTAATGATAGGAACCACTTAAAATTTTGATTGATGCAGAAGAAAAATATTCACTATATAATAATAATAATAATAATAATAATAATAATAAAAAGCAAAAAATAATCACAAAATATAATTACAGTAAACCAAAAATAATATATTGAAACCAGAACCTAAAAATATGTATACAAAACCAAATGGCATACTTAAAAATAAATAAACAAGTAAAATAAAATAAAATAATTTAAAGGAAAATTTCAATACTTATAAATTTATGACGCCTACTAACATACACATATTAAGTAGAAGAGAAACGTATAAAATATAATTTTACATCTCAAATTATTCAAGAACATAGCTTCAATTAAGAACCCAAAACAAAGTGGGATATTAAAACTGAATTACAACATTTTATCTGTTTATTTTTTATCATTATCACCATTATATCAATTATCACTACCTTTTTTTTTTTTTTTTTTTTTTTTTTTTTTTTTTTTAACAAGAAACCTATCTTTTTTTAAAATTAAGTTTGAGGTAAGCCCAATTGGAAATATTAACTTGTTTCCATGTATAATATTGAAAGAATTAAGAGATCAAACAAATACACTATTAAACAATCGAATATTTTAATATACGAAAACATAAATTATGAACATAAAATTCAATAGTTTCGTAAAAAAAAAATTTCATATGGAAAATGAAAAGTTGATATAATTCTTTATTATATTTATTGACTAAAAGTTAAGAAATGTGAACATTCTTTTAAGGATAATAGAAGTAAAAATATGTAATTTTCATGTGCATTACTGCAAATATCTTGCAATTATATTAAAAAATTGAGTTAACCCTATATAGGTACCAACATATGCACATATAAATCAAACAATAAAAATCCACAAATATATAAACACTTTATTTTTAAATTTAAAAACAAGAATATGCAAACATACTGCAAAAATATGTACTTTTAAAATATCTGAGAAAAATATATAGGTATACAAATATATGTCAGAAATTATTATCATCATTATTTTTTTATTCCTAAAAATTTCAATAATCTATAACTTTACTAAAATAAAATTATATAAACATTATAAAATGCAAAAGTAAATCCAAATTGTAAGTGTTCTTAAAAATATATATTGCTAATTGTTTTGACAGTAAGACAAAAAGAAACAATACTTACTAATAACTTAACAAATCAAGTTTAATGAACCATTGTAATAATTATTTGGCGAAAAAAAAAAATAGTACTCATTACAGTAATTTGCTCCTATATGACAAGAATAATTCGTGTTTCGAAAACAGTAATAACTACAGAAACTTTGAAGAAAACGTTTCAAACACACACACACACACACACACACACACACAAAAACGCAATTGCCTTTACGAACGGAGGAAAAAAATATAAACACTTTTACACATATATATTTTTCCGAAGGTTTTTCTCCAGTATGAACGGGGGTATAATAATTGAAACATCCCGTTTGAGGATTTTTTATTATTTAGAACATACCGCACACAATCGACTTTTCTCTCACGAGTGTACGCAGATGATGACCTTTACCATAAACTTTGTTGACGCAGACATGACCAAAAGAATGGTCTCTTCCCTGTATGAATCTATAGATATGTAACAAACAGCACACGCAGGTTTTTAAAACAGCACACTCAGGTAGAATCCAGGCATGTCAAAACCACAGCCCCGATCAGGGATGTAAATGCACAACCACTAGAAAACGGCAAAAAAATCTTGGGAACTCTGTTTTACTATTACCGTAAACTTTTCGCTGAAGAATGCTGATTAGAGAGGTGGAAGAAAATTATTTTTCTTTAGTTTTGCAGCAGAAACCACGGTAGGTAAAAGAACTAGAAAATCACCCTATTTTTGGCGTGAAATCTAAACGGTATGGCTTGAATGGACAAAATCCGGAAATGATGAAGATTAGATTGGTACAGAAACAGCTGCTGAAAAATCAAGAGATAGTTAAACCTTCCAAAGCACTGTAGATGCCCACAAAATCCGGAAGCATATATTATACAGGCAACTGATGCTCGGTAAGAATGACTGGAACTGATTCGCTTGAATAGAAGGATAAGAGTCTATAATTCTTTTGACCAGGAAATAATCCGATCGTAAAGTGTAAGCAACTTGCGAATGATAGCAATGCTCAACAGAATAAATAATGCCCCTCTCTCTCTTTTATCTCATAACCACACTGAAGAGGTCTAGGCATCATGTATATATGAAGGAGATAGCTTCGGCTGTTTAAATAAGGTCCGCAGAACCACAGGTGCAATAAGAATTCAGGCCGTGAAGAAGAAAAACATTAATTAACAGTAAACATTTTTATTTCAGCAGCATGGGAATAAAATGTTTTAAAGTATCTTAAAAGGTATATTATATTGTCTCAAAGATATTCAGAGGGTTAGGTGAGAGAGAGAGGGCTTCGCGATAGTGTGTTATTAGTACAGTGGTTTAGAAGCGAAGTCTTGTAGTTAGCTTAGTGACAGATCCAATCATACTGTGTGAAATACGCCAAGAGTTAGAAAAATTTCGACAATTTTTAGCCAAACACGACCATTTGTCTCTCGAATAATTTAATATAAATGTTTTGAATTTAGACAGTTTGTTATAGGAATTTATGCCAATCACTTATGCAAAACCTCATGCCATACAAATCGTCTGTTTCCACGAAGACACGAAGTCTGCTTCCTATCATCGAAATTATAAATTACCCTTTAATGATGTTACAACGGAAATTTATTTCTCAATTTAGCCATAATAAATAGACTTACGCAATTTAAAAGAATGAAATGTAATTTATGGAAACATTTAATAGATGAAAATTGTAACATTTTTTTTTTTTTTTTTAATTCTTAATTTATTAAATGATTATGCATTGGAAAAATAAGAAATCTGAAAGAGCATTATTTAATAAAAGACAGGATTATTAATATTACTCGGAATAAATAATTAATTTTAAAGAATACCTTTTTTTTCGTTCTCAACAGATTTATAGATAAAATATTAGAATTAAGATATTTATTTATAGAGAGACAAATGTGATTAAATATAAAAGATAATTTGGGATTTCGTTTTCTATTTTAATAGAAATGTTATTTATTGAATATATAGTATTTAATTATAAAATTTATTTGAGAATGTAATTAAAACTAAAATATGTGAAGATATTCCTTCTCAGGCATACTTATATCCTGTATCATGAAATAAGGTTAAAAACTAAGAATATTCACTCACTTAAAATATGTGACCGTATTTGCTTACCCCAAAACAGACACAATAATTATAACCATAATTTGAGAAAGATTTCTAGGAAGAAATCAAATCCAAGTAAAATCAGTCGTTTATCAAAAATCTTTTCAGCCAAAATAGACGTTCAAGTATTAGCTGGGCTCTGACCGAATTTCGAGGATTTCGCATTTGGTACAACAAAAATGCGTAATGATGGCTCCATCTATAGATTATATTTTAAATGACACATGAAAAATATTTTTTTATGTATATAATTCATTAATTTATATATTGTTTAGAAATGTGTTGAGGACTTTTGTTATTTAAAAATGTAAAATATCAAAATTAAAAGTATTTTAATAAATATAACAAATGTTTTTGTTTAATAAATATAACAGATTTATACAAACTAAATCAATCATATATATTAAAATTTTTAATATCAATTCTGCACAACTATATTTAATTATGACCAAATCATAATGATTAATTGCATTTATACTTCTAAGAAATGGAAAAAATATCCATAATCATACGCAACCAAGAAAAATTATATCAGTATGAAAAAAAAAGAAAATCAAATACTTTACACAACGAATGCAGTATAGTATATAGGTTTAGATTAATTATTAGATCGCATTAGTCCCTTCTACGTTTTTCTTTTTTTAATATATATAATATAGTTTCAGAAAATCAACAAGCAATAAATATATATAAATATACAATTTTATTCTGTTTGAAAATCTCACACTATGCTTTTTTCATCATGATGAATCTATGCGCAGTTAAAACTTTAAAGCAAAATAATAGGTCAATCGCAAGATGTTTGAAACTATTCAGTTTACATCTATAATGTTTTATTAATAAAAGAAAATTGCCTCTACAAGCAATACGTACCTTAAAGTGTGCTGCTACCCTTTCTCATTAAAAAAAAAAAAAAAAAAAAAAAAAAAAAAAAATCCCAGAATCTTAGTTTTATTGCTCAAACTTTGTAAGAAACTAACTTGATGAGGGAAAATATTAAAAGAACTTCGTTAAATTATGCTTTTGCATCACATTTCCTTTATGAAGATTATCGTTTTTCTACAACAATTACTAATACAATTGTTATTTAAATTAAGTTATCGACAAAAACAACTGAATTAATCAAATCTTATATGACTACGTGCATTTTAAAGTACAAAACTTACATATTCTTTTGGAATAGAAATGGTTACATTTAATTAAATATTTTTTCGTTGTCTACAATGCACAAATATTAGCTTATAAATATTAAAAAAAAATTCGTAAATTGTGATATTGTCCTTATTATTTTTTTTTTAACTAATAGTATGGCTTGGCATTCACATTTCTACAATGAGACTATAATAGAATAGACATACCATTTCATTTTAAGCTGTGAGATATGAGGTACTGATGTGAGCATTTATAGTGTAGTTTAAAGAACAATTCAAATTATTTTTAAAAGCTATTATAATTGACATAAATATATGTGGTATTGGTTTCGTAGCCCTAGTTAAATCATCTTTTTAATATTGTATCTATATTCACAAAGCATTTCAGGATTTTTAAATAAATTTTAAAAATTGTTTCTTATTAATCAGAGTAATGCTGCTTACACCACAAATTATAACTCAACTAGATTTGTAAATAATCTATAAATGGTAAACACCCTAAACAATGTACATTCATTTATTTCATGGCATTAAAGAAAAACCTTAAATGCAGATCGGGGTAATTCCAAACACAGCCCTAATTTATCAGAATTTTTTGTGTCCCTATAAAACAGTTGAAATATTTTATATATAATGTTCTGTGTGAAATAGGCTTTTGGGCGTTTGAAAAAATGTACGTTATTTTCATTTTGTTTAGTAACGTTTGGAGATGAAACGGATTATCAAAATGCTCATAAACACAATATAATTGAAATTTTGATAAATCCCTGTACACGAAACATTTATCTGATTTCAATACAAATTTAAAGTAGAATTAGAGTAATATACAGACCAAATAGTAATATAGAGTAAGGATACAAATTTTTGACTTTTTCTCATTATATTTGTTGAATTATAATGATGACACTCACAGTGACGCATATAGACACAGAGTTGAACACGAAGTTTAACCTGTGAAAAGTTGATTTTCGCATTCATTCAAAATATGTGAATTTAGTAAAATCTCAAATTCAAAATTTTAACTCAAAAACAGTACCTTATCTTCTATACAAATGAAAGTAAAATAAAAGAAAAAATACTTTATATATATATATATATATATATATATATATATATATATATATATATATATATATTTCTCTCATTTTCTTAATTTAAATTAAAACTAACTATTTACAAACAAATAACAAAAAAAAAAAAAAAATCTGAAATATTTGAAATTTTCTATTATTAGTGGTATCCCGAAAAAATTTAAATAAATATACAATCATTTCACGATGAAAACATCTCTTCTAAATTTCAATAATCAAATCAATATATTTCTACCAAATTGTTTTAAACATTTATTCAAGTTAAGATTTCAAATTAATTTACATATGTGTAACATAACCTATTGTGAACACTTTGAAATATATTATCGTTCACATAAATATAGAAAAATTTTATACATATATACAATAACACACATATACATGTACACAGCAAATAAAGGTGTCTTAAAGTAAGACAAAAAATATCTGAAAATAAATTTCAGACACGTAAATGTCTGAATATGAAGCTCAGACATATTAATTTAAGGCATATTTGTGTCTTAATAAACTGGTGGGGCAAATGAACTGATATAAAGTGTCTTATAAAAGGAAAATGTCTTAAAATAAATCATTTTGCAATTGATCGTTGATTTTTAGTAGTGGCGCCATCTATCAATGGAAATAAAAATCATCTTCGTCGTCTCGTTTTCCTCATATCAAGATACAGTTTTAATACAATGAAAATTTGTTTTAAGAATTTTTTAACTTAGCAGCGGAAATATATATATAATTGAAATTATGATACAAATATAAAATTTTAATCTCTTTTTTTGAAACACAAAATAAATAAATAAATTTTTTTAGTAAGTGTTTTTATTTATAAGATTTTTCTGAAAATCATGTCAAATGAGAAAGGCTAGTCACGTTTATTTTACTCCTAGTTTGAGTCTATTTCAATTCCATTAAGTGAAATAATTTAAATATATCAAATTTCAATATATAACAGATGAAAATACTTATTTTAATTACTATTGTTTAACTAAATATGTTATCTACATTTTTGTTGAATTAAAGCTTAAAATAATGAAATTATTACAAAAATTGCGTAATTTTAAAACGTTTATTTGATAATTTAAATAAGCTTATTAGAAAAATTTTAGATTTAACATAACAAATATGCATAAATGGTAAATGACGTTACCTTATTTGTGAGAAATGATGTTTGAAATACTGAATAAAAAACTTTTTTTGAGCAAAAATAATTTGGTTAAAAAATTAATAAATAAAAATGCAAATAATAATGTTACTTTTTATTTAAAACTCGTTCATTTAATTAAATGATAGCCATTAAGATGAACTTGCAGCGAAGAATAACTTATATCTTAAGAAAAACTTGTAGCTAAGAAAGCGAATTTCTAACTAATCTTACACATTTTGTAAATAGATGCTTTTTATTTATTTATTTTTATTTTATTTATTATTATTTTTAATATATTTCGATTTAAAACTCTTTTCTTTAATATTTTTACCTGTACCTGGATGTAAAACAAAACTTTTCTGGTTTTCATATTTATATGTATTTTTATTTTCTTTCAAATAACAGTTTATAAAAAGAAATCGTTTTCAAAACATCACTGTCTGAGGTTTTGATATATTTGTTCATATTTTACAAAATTTTAAACCTTACACATAAAATTCGTAATCTAGGTAGTTTTAAGAATATATATATATATATATATATATATATATATATATATATATATATATATATATATACTAATCATATTATAACACAACAATTCATTTCGCGAATATTACTGTGTATATTACCAAAATATTCAGTGTGAGGTCATGGCTTGATCGGTAGGAGCATTTGTCTGCGGGATCGGAGAAAGTGGGTTCAACTCCAGGGGCTGGCAGTTTTTTTTTTTTTTTTCAATTATTATATTTTATTAATGCTCTATAAAACTATAAAATACGTTTTAAACAGAAAGGCAGAATCACACGCCACCTTTATTTATTTATTTATTTATTAAAAAGCCTTAAAAATGGCAGATTTTTTTAAGCCTAACATGCCGGTGTTTTTAAACCTAATGAAGATGGCGGTGTTTTAAGACATTTGCAATGTCTTAATTTCAGATGCAGAAAGCTGTCTTAAAAAGTAAAACTTTTTTTTTTTTTTTTTTTTTTTGCTTAAAAAATGACCATCCGTTTAAGACACTTTTTAAACTCAATTTAAGACATTTTCATTTACAGAGTAGAGCAGAAGGTACACATGTAAGCATGAGACACATACGAACATCGACCCTTTTACCAGGATAATTTAGAGTAAAATTTACTCAAAATAAAGACCAGACGATAACAATTCTATTCTATTTTAACTAAAGTTTAAGAAAAATGCATCTTTTTTTTTTTTTTTTTTTTTTAATATTTCCTTATTTTTGTGATGGGAAATAAATTGATGTAAATGTGTTCTACAAGAAAAATGGATTATATGTTACTACTCGAATTTAGAATGCTTCTAAAATATAATGCCAACACTTTAAAATATTTTTTTTAACTCTTGCTTTTTTTACAGCAAATATTGCTTCATTATTTCATTTAAAGTTCATGTTTATCTAGGAGACGTTTTAAACTTAAAGTTGAGGGGCATATATAAGTACTTCAAAAGTACTCCTCAGTACTTATCTTATTTTCTTTGTTTATTCATTGCTATTAGTTTCTATTCTAGAAGTATTTATCATACTACTCCTTTTTTTTTAAGTTTTAAGCAAAATATTTCTAAAATAGAAAATATTAAATTATAATAAAAAAAAATATATATATTACAGTTTCATAACGACATTTTAAAAGCAAGATTGCAATAAAATATTAATAAGGAAATTATATGCTGTAAAAATAATAATAATAATAATAATTTCAGTTTTATCTAGGCTTGTTAACAAAGGACGCATGCATATCTACATCTAACCCTCCAGACAAAAAATAATGTAAATAATTTCAGTTTTTTTCTTTTTTTAATCTTTATTTTATAATCAAATATTAATGTAAATAATCAGAAATAAAATTTAATTGATTAATTACTTTTAAGGATAATTTTTTGGTTCGTTTAGTGTTAATGATTAATAAAATGAAACGTTTTTACATGTGTACACATAGCCGCAACATATATACCGCACCATTGAAGAATTCAATGCCAAAAGCAGAAAATCATGAGTATTGAACTGAAAGGTGCCAAGACTAAAGTGCAAACAAAGTTGAAAATGAAACACTAACGAAATCGAAATTAATGTCTTCGAATTTCATATTTAAAAGCTACGGCAGTTCACTATTTCAAAGTTTCAAATAACAATAATTATCGCGAAATAAACCAAAAAATAAATAGAAACTGATTAATAAGGAAATAATAAAAATAAAAATATATTTAATGTTATTATTTTTTTTTTAATCACATTAAAAACTGAGACAGATAATATACATTAAAAATACACATTTTAAAATATTAAAAACACAAAAACATAAATTTAAACGTTTCGAGCGTTTTACAGGCTCCTCATCAGTAAAAAACATCAAGTGTAAATGATGAGATGAACAACAGACTTTCATTATGTGAGTACAACGTATTCATCAGGAACTGCGCATGCCTCATTAAGTGGCGAAAAATGTTGATTTGTGTACCAGCCCTCCAGGAAAATTCTTGAGTGATAATTTAAACAATTAGATATGATTATTTTAGTACTGTTAAAATCAGGTAAATGGTCAGTTTCTATTGCATGCTGTACTATTTTTGAACGTATATCACGGTTTTTGAAATTTGTTTTATGTTCCTTAATTCGAGTATGAAGAGAACGGCCAGTTTGACCAATATAAACTGAACTACAAGATTTACAAGGGATATTATAAATAACACCTGTACGGGAAAAAGGGGGGATAACAGTTTTAAAATTAGAAAGGAAATTACGAATTAGAAATTGAGGTTTATAGGAAACAGATAAATTAACAGTGCGTAAAACTTTGGCAATAGATTCAGAAATATTTTTTATAGTAAGGAATAGTAACGTACGATTTAGGTGAAATAGATGAATTAGTTTTATGATTATCCTTATTAAAATCATACTCTTTTAATTTTCTTTTAAGCCAGCGAGAGGGATAATTATTGCGCTTTAAGTCCGAAAAAATCCTTTTCAATTCCAACTGGAAAAGTTCATCGGTACTGCAATATAATTTTGCGCGGTGAAGTAACGTATGGAAAACAGAAGATTTATGTGAAGAAGGGTTAGCTGAATTAAAATTTAAATATTGGCCTGAAAATGTAGGTTTCCTATAAACAGAAGTAACAAAATTAGAATAAGTATCAGAAAGTGAACGCTCAACTAAAATATCTAAGAAAGGGAGTTTATTATCTTTTTCTTGTTCTAAGGTAAACTGAATTGAAGGTTTAACGGAATTAGCATAATTAAGAATATGAGAAACATAATGATTATCAGTGATTATAAAAACATCGTCCACATATCTACGCCAAAAGTAATTTTTTATTATGTAAATGAGAATTAATTTGATTTTCAATAAACTGCATGGCTATTTCTGCAATTCTAACTGAAATGGGGGAGCCCATAGCAGTGCCATTAATTTGTTGATAATAAGAATTATTAAAACTAAAACAGTTTGAAGTTAAACAAAAAGAAATAAGTTCAATTAAAGTATCAGTATCTAAATAATTGTTGAAAGAAATGTTATCACAAATTTTTCGAATAATATCACAAGCTTAAGGGATGGGGATAGATGTGAACAGAGAAACAACATAAAGTGAAATCATTAAACTTATCAGACGGAACATTATTTTGTTTTAAATCATCAAGAAAGCTATAAGCAGAAAGTATACTAAACTGGGACTTCAATGTAAAAGGTTTAAGGTAATCAGACAGAAAACGAGTGAAATCATTAAACTATCAGAGGGAGCATTATTTTGTTTTAAATCATCAAGAAAGCTATAAGCAGAAAGTATACTAAACTGGGAATTCAATGTAAAAGGTTTAAGATCTCGTTTTCTGTCTGATTATCTTAAACCTTTTACATTGAATTCCCAGTTTAGTATACTTTCTGCTTATAGCTTTCTTGATGATTTAAAACAAAATAATGTTCCCTCTGATATTTTAATGATTTCACTTGATGTTGTTTCTCTGTTCACATCTATCCCTATCCCTTATGCTTGTGATATTATTCGAAAAATTTGTGATAACATTTCTTTCAACTAATTTTTAGATACTGATACTTTAATTGAACTTATTTCTTTTTGTTTAACTTCCAACTGATTTAGTTTTAATAATTCTTATTATCAACAAATTAATGGCACTGCTATGGGCTCCCCCATTTCAGTTAGAATTGCAGAAATAGTCATGCAGTTTATTGAAAATCAAATTAATTTTCATTTACATAAAAAAATTTATTTTTGGCGTAGATATGTGGACGATGTTTTTATAATCACTGATAATCATTATGTTCCTGATATTCTTAAATATGCTAATTCCGTTAATCCTTCAATTCAATTTACCTTAGAACAAGAAAAAGATAATAAACTTAGATAATAAACTTAGATATTTTAATTGAGCGTTCACCTTCTGATACTTATTCTAAATTTGTTACTTCTGTTTATAGGGAACCTACATTTTCAGGCCAACATTTAAATTTTAATTCAGCTAACCCTTCTTCACATAAATCTGCTGTTTTCCATACGTTACTTCACCGCGCAAAATTATATTGCAGTACCGATGAACTTTTCCAGTTGGAATTGAAAAGGGTTTTTTCGGACTTAAAGCGTAATAATTATCCCTCTCGCTGGCTTAAAAGAAAATTAAAAGAGTATGATTTTAATAAGGATAATCATAAAACTAATTCATCTAATTCACCTAAATCGTTCGTTACTATTCCTTACTATAAAAATATTTCTGAATCTATTGCCAAAGTTTTACGCACTGTTAATTTATCTGTTTCCTATAAACCTCAATTTCTAATTCGTAATTTCCTTTCTAATTTTAAAATTGTTATCCCCCATTTTTCCCGTACAGGTGTTATTTATAATATCCCTTGTAAATCTTGTAGTTCAGTTTATATTGGTCAAACTGGCCGTTCTCTTCATACTCGAATTAAGGAACATAAAACAAATTTCAAAAACCGTGATATACGTTCAAAAATAGTACAGCATGCCATAGAATCTGACCATCTACCTGATTTTAACAGTACTAAAATAATCATATCTAATTGTTTAAATTATCCCTCAAGAATTTTCCTGGAGGGCTGGTACACAAATCAACATTTTTCGCCACTTAATGAGGCATGCGCAGTTCCTGATGAATACGTTGTACTCACATAATGAAAGTCTGTTGTTCATCTCATCATTTACACTTGATGTTTTTTACTGATGAGGAGCCTGTAAAAGGCTCGAAACGTTTAAATTTATGATTTTGTGTTTTTAATATTTTAAAATGTATATTTTTAATGTATATTATCTGTCTCAGTTTTTAATGTGATTAAAATTTAATTTAACTACGAGACGTAATGATTTTTAAATATTTTAAATATTTAATATTGGAGCGAGCATCCTCTGTCGCCCATGACCAAAAAAAGAACTAACATTTTACTACTGTTACCAAATGCGGCAACTTAATTACAAAATAAATTCGAATGCCTTTTTAGCACCACAGTGGGGGGTAAATATTCTACACTTCCCACCTAAACTCTTCTTTAAGAGTTTACAAACGTAAATAATAAAAAATATTAATAGCAAAAATTAAATATACATTACAAAAATGACCATTGTTAAATCAAATTACGTAAATGGAGTTAAAAAAAAAAAAAAAAAAAAAAAAGCTATTAAAATTACAATTAATAGTAAAGAAAAATATTATACTTAATTAAACTTCTGTAACATTTCACAAAACAGCTGAAAATAAGAGATTAATACATGAAAATCGATCGAAAAATTAAGCGTAAGAATGAAGTAAAGAAATAAAGATATTTATACATTATATATATATATATATATATATATATATATATATATATATATATATTTCATAAGAATTTAGAGTTTTTTTAAGTTCTTATATCAGTTCTAAAGTTCTAATGGGTATAACAGCAGAATGCGCTTTCTAAAAGGTTTATCCTTGACTTTCACTATACAGGCACGAACAAAGCCATTTCTTCCAGGTACATCTTCTTTTATTATTCCTAAGTCGCACAGAAGTTTGCACTTTGAGGTTCCATCGACAAGCGCAACGTCTCCTATTTTCAAGTTCTCGGGAGCTACTGGAGTTTTAAAATTATGCACAGTTCTTAAATCCATCAAGAATTATGTTTTCTATTATAGCTAGAGTTGTTTCAACAGATTAGTCTGGTACATTTTTTCTCTATACTAAGGATTCTCTCGTTGAAATTTTATTATCTATCTCAACAAAATTGATAGGATAATCAAAATTCTTTTTGCGGAAATACAGAAAATCAGTTGGTGTCAGAGGAGTCGGTTCATTAAGATCATCACTGGCTTGAATTTAACACATCTTCTATTTCAGTTGAAATAGTGGTGAGCTCTTCAAAATTAAGTCATGCACGACCCAATACTTTCCTTAGTGGGTCTTTAACTGATTTAACTAGGCGTTCATAAAAGCTTTCCCACCAAAGGCCACATTCCACTATAAATTTCCATGTTATACCTATTGCGAAATAAAATGTTGTAATTTACCTTTAAATATTTTGTAAAAATATTGTAATTCTTTATTAGCATTTTTAAATGTCTTGGCGTTATCAGAGTAGATAATATGGCAGTTTCCTCTTCAAGATAAAAACCTTCTTAAAGCTAAGATTTAAGTTCTAGTTGATTCATTTTGCTGACACACTTGACACTAACTCTAAATTGATACCCTTAGTAACAGCGCATGTAAAAAGAGCATCATACGATTTCTGAAATTTTTTGTCATTATTCTGATTTGTAACAAATATTGGTCTGACAAGGTCAGTGCGGAAGACATCAAAAGGGGATGTGGTAGAGATTCTGTCCTTTGGTAACTCAGCAATAGTTTGATTTACAGGCTTTTCTGAGAATTTTTTACAAATGATGCAATTATTAAAATTTCTTTTAAGAAATTATCGTGTTTTCGGAATCCAATACTTTTTCCGAGTTTTCATCAAAGTGATTGAAACATCACAATGCATCGCATTTGCATGCTCTTGTTTTACTAAAAGTTTTGAAAACTCTGAAGTTAGAATAGGTTGTTTTTCGTTTAGGGTAAATTTTGATTCTTCTAAACGTCCTTTAATTATCAGGATGCTTTAAAGACTAAATATGGTGCTAAATTGAAAATATCAGAATTTGATTTTATTTCTTCTCTTCTAATTGAGGTCAAAATTTCAGAATTATAGAATTTCTTTTGCGCATGTTTAATCCGAATTTTCTCCCATTGTAACAATTCTTTTGAATTAAGAGCTCCAGTTCGCTTTGCTGATTTTTTCAAATTGTGTATGAATCTCAGGAACCATGCAATGACTCTCAGTATTCTAGTCAAATTATTATACTTCGAAATATCCAATAATTTTTCTTCAGATGATATGCATAAATGTTGATGAATTTTTTCATATCTTTTTTTTATTCAACAATGTTTGGGTCAATGACAGTCACTTTTTCTTGAGTTGGCCAAAATTCGGGTGTCAGTCATAATCACTCTGGACCTTTAAACCAAATTGGATTCTTTGTCAATTCAGATATGCTAGTTCCTGTGGACAATAAATCTGCAGGATTTTGACTGCCAGGACAAAAATACCATTTTGTGGGTTCTGTCAATTTTCTAATTTGTGTATTACGATTTTTGACAAATGGTTTAAATTGATTAGAAATCACTTTTATCCAAAAGAGGGCGATTGTTGAATCATCCCAAAAGTAACAAATAGATTTAAACGTTAACGCTTCTCCTATACGAACGCTTAATTTAGCTGACAAGAGAGCAGCTATCACCTCTAATCGTGCTAGTGATAGTGACTTAAGTGACCTCATTTTTGTGATAGTGACCTCATTTTAGAAGTGACGAATACTATTCGAATTGATCTATCAGTATCTACCGCACGCAAATATTCTACAGTACTAAAGTCTTTCTGACTGGCATCACTGAAAAAATGCAGTTCTAATGTTTTTGTCGAGTTGTCTTCAATTTCAGAATCCCCAAAATTATAATGTGGGATTTTAACATCATGAATATTCAAAATTTCCTTACACCATTCTTGCCATTTAACTGTTAAAATATCGAGTAATTCTTCATCCAAATCTAAGCCGAGTTGCAAAATTTTTTTAATCATAAATATTTCTTTCAATACAAAGGAAGATAAGAATTCTACTGGATCGAAAGTTCTCCCAACAGCTTGTAAGAGGAAACTTTTGAGTTGATATGTTTGGATAAGAAGATCAACAAATTTTCAATATCAAAAAATAGTATATCTTTTTTCTTATCCCAATCAATTCCCAGTACTTTATATGGCGAATCTGATTCACCTGAAATTCCAAGAGATTCATCTGAAATTATATATTTTATAGCCCACTCTTCTGTTTGTTTTGAATTAGTCTGAAATTTATGTAGAGTCATTCCGGCTTCCTCAAAAATATGTATACATTCTAATGAAATCTTAAGAGCGTTTTTTACATCTTTGTGTCCACCAATGACGTCATCAATATTGTTCTCGTTTGATACTCAATTTATCCATAGTTTTAATTTCTCATTTAATTTCAACTAAATTTAATTTGAATATTGGATATTTAGGGTTGCAAGTGTACAAAATGTTTTGTCCAATTAAATTTTATTTACAAATAACTGATTTCTGTTATCTGATAAAAAAAAAATAACTGATAAAAATTAAAGAAAATCTTCTAAAAAGTAACAGATATCCATAACAAAATATAACTCTAGAAAATTATAAAAATGTATCACAAGCGGTACCAAATTCAGTAATCACGAGCTATTCTTCGATACAGTGGATAATGATTTCAGATGTAAACAAACTTACATAAACACATCGCTATAACCTGCTGAATCATTATAGGTCTGTTATTAAATTTCACATTTGATTAATTAATCATAATATGCTAATTAACATGCTATTGTGATACAAATTAATATTATATTATTAGAAAGTGATTATACATTACCTTTGAATTTTGTTTTCGTTCCTATTCCATGTCTTAAGGTCATTTTCCCCCTTCCTTGATTGTTTAGAAAATTTTTCTTCTAATCTATCAAGTCTCAGGAAAGAGAACACACGATCGTGAACTTACAGATAAGGAGAGGACCGGTTTTCAAACTCCCCAGCCTTAGGATTTGACTGGTTTTGTAGCACATCATGATTTTCAAACGCAAATAACATAGCAATGAATCATGTTTGGCATGCTTTCTTGTTTCCAGATGAGGAAAACGTTTACTTTTAACTGAAAATTAAAAAAAAAACTATTTTTCTAAATTTAAGAAGCTGAGCTGGTTTTGCAATTAAATGACACACATAACAAATTCATAAAATGCCATTACAAAAATTACAAAAATAATACATAAATAAAAACTAAAATCTCATTTTAATTCAAAATGTACTAAAAAGTCCAGTTCAGCGGATGTTGATAATAAACATGTATATAAAATTTCAGCTTAATCGAATGATAGGAAGTAGATTAAAATTAAAAAAATAAATTTTAGTTGCAGTTGGGGGTAGTTTTTCAGTCATCCTTAAATCAATTATTGCTTAAGCATATATATTGGCAAAGGAATTTATACATATATGCAACAATTCAGTTCAATCGAGCGATAACAACTCAGTTAAAAAACAAATTTTAATTCTAGTTGAAGCTATGGGCCTCAACCCTTACACAATTATTCTTTATGAATGCATCATCATAAAAAGAGTTGAAATTTGACATGTGCTATGTCAAAATTCAACTCAGTCGGGTGATACGAAGTGAGTGAAAATTTAATTCTTAGATTTGACCCATATACACATACAGCCCACACATAAAAAAAAAAAAAAAAAAAAAAAAAAAAAAACAGTAAGTAATTAAAAGAGTGTAATACTCTGAAAATATCCTTTATTTGACGTAAAATAGTTTATGTTTTAAATTTAAAGGAATACCTGTATTAAATTATCAATGATTCAGATAAACATATATTGTTTTACAGACTGTTCTCAGTCTTGTTATTTATAACATATTTTTAATATTATTCCATAAAGTAAAATTTTCATGTTAATTTTTTGACATTAATTATCTTTGTAATTATAAACAATCTTAGATAAAATACTTTAATATTAAATGATCTCAGAAAAGTACTTTCATGCTAACAGGCTCAGTGTGTTACACTGAGATGAAATTTGGACAATAGAACTTCGGATCCTGAAGTTTCTTCATGTTTTTTGCATTAGGCAAAAAATACTGTGAAAATCATTCTTTAATATTTTTTAGAAAATCTATAAGGAAAATTAAATATTATCCTGAAATTTACAAATTTTTTCGTATACTTTGAATGAGATAAACTAATTACTAAAAGTTGGATAAAGTAATTACATTTTATTGCTGATGTGAATAGAAGTAGAATAAATTTTGTATTAAAAAGGAAAAAAAAAACTATGAAACTACTGTCCTACATTTTTTTTTTTTTTTTTTTTGTACAGTTTTATTTTGATATACTAATGAAAATATTTCAGTTATAGAACAAATAATTAAGTTTTCATTTTTAACAAAATAAAAAATTCCTTATGGGTTGCATATTTGTAACAAATGCAAATGATTGTCCATAATAAAAATTTTCATTTTTTTTCCGTTGTGCTTTTTTTAAAATCTTATTTTGCAAAATAATCCAATTAATAAAAGCGTTTATTATAATACAAAAACACTGTAATAAATTTAAAAAAATTATAGTTGGATTTTTATACATGATTTAAATTATAACAATGTTATTTATGATATACATGTGATTTTTTATTAATCATCAGAAAAGAATATGCATACAAATTGTTAAAAAAAAAAAAAAAAAAATGAAAAAGAAAAAACAAATATCTGTATTGTTGTGAATAGTAAAAAACAATGTTGTGACATAAAAAATATATTTTATGGGATATTTCAATTTAATATATACACAACAAAAATAGTTATTTTATAGGGAGAAAAAAAAAAAAAAAAGAATATTTTTTACATGCTTTTTAATCGAGAAGGCTTATCGATAAAAAAAAATAAAAATAAAAAAAAATAAAAGTATAAACTAAAAAATAAAATTATTTCATCGAAATTAATACACTTTCATGTAAAATGCCCCACTTAAAGTGAGTTTTTTATTTATTTATTTTTTTTTTTTTTCATTTTTTTTTCTTTTTTGAGTGAATTTAAAGAGTTCTGTTAGGATAATATAAATTTATTTCGGTATTTTTTATTTATTTATTTATTTATTTATTTTTTAATAATAAATAATGTGGCCTGCATCATACCGTTGATATATTTTTTGTGAATTTAGTTTATATTTCTTGGATATCATTCAAATAAATTAAACATTTACAAATACCAAAAATATATTTTTCCAATATAATGCACACAAACAATTTTGAAAGTCTTCACAATTTTATAGTGTAAAATTTGTTAATTAATATAAAATTTTATTTATTTTTTATGTAATTCGTTTTGATAATGCTATTTAAATTCCTAACAGACTTCTCCAAGAAACTTTATTTCAAGGTTTACTATTTAACTTTTAAAACATGAAACATTTCTTCAAAACTTTTGCTAGAAAATCCCCATTAAAGCAACTTGATAAACACGTATCATTAAAAGGAACTTCCTCTTCTTGAAATGTTGACAAGATTTAGAGTAATTATTTAGAATGTAACTTTTGTGAACAATGTTAATTATAGTCATAAATCTTAATTAGATGAGTTCCATTTTACATTTTAAGAAGCAACAAATTTTTATATTGTGTTATAAAATCTGGTACTGGATAATTTTCGAATAAAAGTATTCGCTAATGAATAGAACTTTATAAACAAACATCATTAATTGAAATAATTATTTTAGGTCGAAATAGTTGAATTTGACTCACGAGACAAAAAAATAATAAATAAATAAATAAATAAATAAATAAATATAAATATAAATAAATAAAATAAATAACCACGATTACAGATTAAAAGTGACAATGTAATATATTAGAATGAACCACAGAAATACATAATATATCAAATAAACAAGCCATCCCCTATAACGTGTCAATTCACAAGCATTTGAATTAGGATATTATATCAAAATTTTGGGCAACAACTAATCATAGTAATAAGTAAAACACTTTGAATTTAAATACCATAAAATTAAAAAACTCTCACGTTGCTGCTTTGATTGCAGCACTCGCGCCTACTTCGTTCGCTATATAAATGATCGTGTTTTAGTTTGATCTAAAACATTTGTTGCGAGTTTTTTTTTTTTTTTTTTTTTTTTTTTTTTACTATATTTAAATTCACAGTTTTTAATTTATTACTCATCAACGCCAAGTTTCAGACTCTGTTTAACTAATCATGGTATATGTAGGTGGAGCTTATTTACTTAAGCAGATACTGATAATCCTTCTAACTACCGATAGAGAATTAAAGTGAGCATTTCCAAACAATCAGTTCTGCTGTTAAAGGTGAATCGGAAGTTTTCGCAATCAATACGACGTGGTCAAATAGTTTGTTTGCTTTCTTAGACAACGAGGTACATGAATTGTTTGACTCCCTTTATGTTCGTGGAATGTTACGCCTACTAAAACACTTGGGTATTCCAGTAAAATATAAAATTGCCTTTGTAAAATACCTATACAATTTTGAAGATTTATTTAAAATTCAGTCACGTGCGTAGGTGACGAAAATACGTTCAAATTTAAAGCGCTCTAAATCTGTGTTGCATTTGTTTACATTTAATTGTCGGCATTTCTGTTACACGCATAAGAGAGATTTTGAAAGGACGTTTTACTATTATTTATTGCGGAAAATTATATGTATATAATGAATTTAAAATCCATTATAATATATTTTTTATAGAAATTACTGCTTAATTTACAAGTTAAGGATTATATAAGTTACGTATTATTATATACTCTGTATGATATATAGTATTATAAGGTATTATACGTTTTGCTTTATTAGCTATTGAATCATTTTGTTTAATTTTTTTAGGTTGAGGGGACATGATTAATTGTTTAATATGCATTTATTAAAATTATATATATATATATATATATATATATATATTTTAGAAACACAAAGAGAAGTGACTGAAATTAAATTATTTTAAATATCTTCAATCGACGGTTATGTAACGTAAATATTTTAGTTAGTCTGTAAATAGCACCATAAAAATTTTTCACCAATTTATAATGTACCTTCTATTGTAAATTCCAGTTGCATATAATATTTTTAATTAGTTTCAAGTGACTTATGCACTTAGAATTTAGTCTGAAATATTGACAGCTGTAGACTGTAATGTAAACACACACGTGTCCTTTTAAAGTAACATTCCATGATAAGATTAATAAATTTTTATATTTATACAATTCCTAGAGTATTTTCTTACAACATACAAAATGCATTTTCTTAAAACTTTTAAAATCAGTATTTTTTCCCTTAGCTAATACATAGTCGCAGGCAAATTAATTTTTGTCTGTACAGAATTCTGGAAATCTCTAAAAACGCAGACTAAATCGCCAAACGTCACAATAGAATCGTGTGTGTGTGAGATCCGCATAGCTATATATATTTTTTTCTTTTTCAGTGCACTCAAAGTGTATTAAAGCAGCATATAATTTTCATCTAGTTGTATTAGGTAAAATTCGGTTTTTACACTGAGAAAATGTACATTGAATATTAAGATAATGCATATTTCAAGATACACTTTATTGTTTTATCTCAAAAATATAGTTTTGATTTTTTTTTTTTTTTTTACAATGGCAGACCAATAGACAACTGTAGACAAAAAAACAAGCAATAAAACTAGAACAAGAAACAAAAATAACAGAAAACACAAGTAACAAATATGAACTACAGTAAATCTATAAATCGTTCATGTTGTGTCGAGCTCTAAAGTATTTCTCCAACTAGTGTCCCGAGACTAGTGCACGTCAGGGAACCAAATGGTTCACATTCATTTCCTGACGAAGGTTGCACAATTGGCAGAAAGGACTTGAGAGTATTTTTATAAAATATAGATGCATGGCGAGGTAATCATGTCCAATAGCGAGGCGAAAAGTGGCAACGGATTTGTCCCTTGGCCTTAGCGGAATGTCTGTGATTTTTCTCGATCTATTTCTTGTCTTTATTTGCCTCCTTTATGTTATTCCAAAAGTTCTCTCTGATAGATTTTTTAATTAAAAGTTTAGCGGTATAGAGAGGAATTGATTTATCTGTTATTTGAGCAATTTTGTTTGCCTTCTTTACCAGGGAATCAGCTGCCTCATTACCTAGGAGTCCACAGTGCACTGGCACCCACTGCAAAGCAGCCTTCTAATGGACTTGAATGAAAATCAAGCAATATTAATAAACTACATGTAAAGAAAAAAGATCTGTCCGCAAAAGAGGATTATAATCCTAGGGGTCCCTGCAGATCTCGAAGAGGACTCATTGTTTAAAGCTATAGATGACCTCAGCGGCATCTATAACACCTCAAATGAAATAATTTATCCTATAAAATCAATAAATGCTAAAGACAGTTCAGTCAACTGAGCTATCCAGGCTCCTCTTACCTTAGCAGACGATTTATGACAGCTATAATCTTTTAACATTGGTTTACATAGATGCCGTTTTAGGCCCTACACTCAAGTTTTCAGGTGTACCAATTGCCAGGATTACAACCATACCTTAAATTATTTTGAGGACCAGTAATGCTGTTCGCACTGCACTGGTCCTCACAAGAATGAGAATTGCAAGGAACCACCACGATGTATCAACTGAATAAAGGACAATTCCTCCCGACCAAACAAGAAAAAACTAAATATAAATCATCCAGCGTAATCAATGGCCTGCTCCATCAACTCGGATATGTATGAGCGCGCCAGGGAAGACCTTGACTACAAATATCCTCGCCTACAAAACCTTCTTCCACGCTTTCAAAAACAAATTTTATCATCAAAACGAAAAAATAATTGTCCACCAACAGAGCGGAATACTTCAATTAAAAATTTTTCATCCTCCAAAACAGTGCCATTGTCTACTACCAGAAAAAAAAAGCTTTTCTCTGCCGGAGGACTACCAATAATCTTACCCACCTCCACCACCTTGGTTCTATTCGCCATATGACTGCCATTTTTCCCTCCAAGTTTCCATACTTCTGATCCATAATTCTTTGACAACTCCAGTAACTTAAGAGGACTTCCCGAGTGTCGCGGACCACAAGGAGAATTTTACCATCGGGATCTCCATCCAGATAACTATTACTCAAGATAAATTTCCTATTTTCTGTTTTAATATAATCTAACTCATTTTTATTCAATTCAATTTCAATTCAGTTTTAACCATGGAAAGTCAATTCAACAACATAAATATTCAAGTTAACCCTTTAAATGTCTCCTGTTCATCAGCCCCAGACACTTTGTTTCAGGTGTAGCAACTACTCCATTTTCTTCATCCACAGACAGCCTCAGAGTCCTGTAGGTCAACTTCAACCATTGTAAAGAGGTATACCTGACAGTTCGGGATTTTATGGAAAAAAATTCCTACGTAATCGGACTGTTTTAGGATGCCTATCGTACAGTTGAGAAGGACTTATGTGGATTCCCAACTTCATGGGTCAGTTTTGCTTCTTCCAATAACAACTCCCATATTTTAATCAGAACCTCTAATTTTATCTTCACGCATCTATTTACTGTGGAAAACTGTGTCTTCGTCACCCTGAACACGAATGAGGGCGATATGTACTTGAGCAGTACTTATACTGCACCGTCCGCGGATTTTGATGTTTGTCTGTATGAATGGAAGCATCTCATTAGCCGCAGAGCTATCTTTTTATGCAGCTGCGACCTTAATGCTAATTTCTATCTTTGGTGTTCTAAACGTGAAGATACCAGGGTAAGCAGTCTCGTCGAATTTATAACAATTAATAATATCTGCCTTGCAAACATAGAAATTTTTTCACCTACATTTAAAAAAAAATGACTCAGGTCAGGCCATATTTCACACTGGTCAACATAGTAACATTTTCTAATGGTAACAATTGGTCAGTCCTGGACATACGCAACTTCTCAGACCACAAATATAATTCACATACAGTACAATCTATTCCACAAATAAAAAAACAGACAAAAATTCACCAGGAATAGAGGAAATTAAAAAAAATTCAACAAACACCTAAAACATTATACACATACACTATCACATCAGATTGAATCAATTTCCAACCAAAAACAATTGAACATTTTTAGTGAAACAGTAATCACCTCTACTCGTACCACTGCCATGTCTGCATTCAGGCTCATATCGGTAGGGCAGCATTCTGTTCATTCCTTCTGGTCTCTCCAGCTGAGAAGCATGCAAGTTAAACTAACTGCACTAAAAAGGAAATCAAAATTCTTAGAAGCAAACAACTCCACTAGCATAAAGAAATTATCAAAATGTCTTCTGCAAAATTCAAAAAACTACTTAAAAATCCAAGCACGCAGCATGGACAAATTTCTGTTCATCTCAATGCAATACTTTCGGCATAGCGCAAAAATTTTATAGCAATAAATTATTCATCCCCCCCCTAGAAATAAAACTCCAGACACCCCCATCTCTTTCCGTTAGAAAAGCAATCTAGAATACCTTACTGAACACCCTTTCCCTCCTTCTTTAATTCCCAATTCTAAAATTTTTCAGTTATTGGCACTAGCAAACGAAGCTTTATAAAGGGGGAAATCCACATGGTCCTTTCTAGCTTTAACGATAGAAAAGCTCCCGGTCCAGATGGAATTGATTTCAGAATCCTAAGTACACACCTTTAAAAGCATCTCCTTATCTTTCTTTATTGGGTTGGTTGGTTGAGTTTTACGTTATACTAGTAATGCGCAGTGGGCAATTGGCGACGGTCTGGGTCTCACCCCTAGAGGTGGTCCGAAGAAATGTCATCACAATTTTGATCCTACACGGAAGGGATGGCTCGCCTGCTTCGGTGACCCCCAGAGGTGTAATTGTGATGGGAACATTGAGGACATTGTGGCCACGACAGATTTTACGAGCACTAACCACCATTAGGGTGCACGACGGTCTTTGGCCGGATCGAGTACAAAACCCGCAATCTTCCAATTACGAACCCGGAGCTCTACCGACTGGGCTACCGTGGTCCCCTTCTTAATTGTGTTAACCTTTGTTTAAAATTTAGATATTTTCCTAAAATCCTTCGTTGCGGCAAAGTGGTATATTTTCTGAATCAAGAGAGTCTCCCTCTGAACCCTCTTCTTACCCTCCGATCTTCCTGATGCCAACGCTAGGAAAATTATTAGAAAAATTAGTTGAAACAAGACTAATGCATTTCCTAGAAATAATTATTATTCTAAACAGCAATAAATTCAGTTTCAGAGAGAGCAGATCATGTGAAATGGCATTGTCGAACATTCTCTCCCTGCACCATAAACTATAACTCTGGAAAGTATACCACACTAGTTTCGCTGGACATCAAAAGAGCATTCGATAACATTTGCAGCACGAGGAGGGAGCTGAAGGAACAGGCCTATGAAGCATTAACCCTCTTCAGTTCTCTTCTAAAGTTTAATCTATTTCTTTCTTCCTCAAAATCTCAAGCC
Organism: Salticus scenicus; assembly: GCA_963930645.1. Lineage (NCBI taxonomy): Eukaryota > Metazoa > Arthropoda > Arachnida > Araneae > Salticidae > Salticus > Salticus scenicus. The sequence continues at coordinate 7,309,323 of OZ005656.1, forward strand.
TTGACATTCTATCTTCCCAGTGTTCTCAAAAGAGTACCAGTGATAAGAATTGATGACATTAGTGTCGAACATATAAAAAATTTAAAAATTTTGGGCTTGACCATAGATCGAAACTTAAACGGGTTTGCATATATCAACAACTTAAAATTAAAAGATTTATTCATATATCATAATTCGACTAAACTAGTGGTCAAAAATTGGAGAATAAGTAGTAAACTTTTATAAGCATGGTACAATATTATAATAGAGAAAATTTTGATTTATGGGGCAGGTATCTGGAGGGGCAATTTAACCAAAGTGGCGACAGCGAAGTTACTATCTGTCCAACGGATGTTTTTATTACAAATCTCACGTGGTTATAGAACCAGTTCAACTGATACCCCCACCATTGTCAATGGTCCTCATATTCACTTACTCAAAAAAGAATAACTTCAGGCATTTTTTTTCCAAATTCCCAAATCCAGGAGCTTTTTTTCAGTTGGTTGCTGTATCCAGCATAAGATATTTCTTCAGAAATCATAACTACTAACATTAATAGCTTTTCATCCGGTTCCAATTCTTCCACCGACCCCCCTTTTACATTAATAAAATCTTAACATTTAAAGAATGACAAAACAAATGCGAACAGTCTTCTAAGAGAAGACGTACTTCCAGTTTCATTTCCAGAGTTTCTCAGGCATCGCGGTAATTAACAACCTCTATAACAGCATTTCTTAGAGGTCATGGTCCCTTCGCGGTCTGCTTATTTCGTTTTCATTGTTCACAATCTTCTCTGTGTTCCTTTGGTGAAGAAGAGACACCAGCTCATGTTTTCTTATTCTGACCAACCAATTCTTGGCACATTACATACCCTGCCCAAGACCAAATAATTGCTTGAGAAACATTCTCACCGACCGCCTCTTAGACTTAAATTATTTAAAATTTGAAAATTCCTTATAGAAATCTCTAATATAACAAATTAAATTTTAAAAGTCAATTTAAATTTCTTTAAAAACATAGTCTTAGCTTTCTAATGCACATTAAAAATTCCCACCCTGTTTATTTATTTATTTATTTTTTCAACCATTTAAATCCGAGTCTTCAGATTACTTAATATTTCCAAATACCTTCCTTCTTAAATCAATTTAATATTTATTTTTTCTGTATTTATTTATTTTCTGTTTGTGTGTGTCAGACAATTTCTTTTACTAAAAGTACAATTAAAGTTTACTTTAAGTTAACTGTAGCAAATTTAGGCTGGTATTTAGGTTTTAAAATTACTTTGAGTTTTTGCTGCTGTTATCTCGATGGTATCTCTCGCTGATTGACCGACGCCTTAAATTGTTTAGTAATTAACGTATCTTACCAGCACCCTTCGTCGCGGGAAAGTTTTCTTCTATCGCTTCTATATACCTCTCAATTATACCTATGACGCCCTTTGTCGTGAGGGTGCTACCACCGGCGACTATTTTTATTTTTTAATAAATCTCGTGGGAAGGCACTAAAACACTCCAATCCGCTATATAGTGGAGAGGGACGGCCTCCTTTCGTCTAACAAGCATAAGTTATCATGAGGCGTAAATAGGACGTGTAAAAGAGCAACTTCCTAGAATTGCAATTATTATTCTGAGCAAAAAGGAGCATAAATTTAATCTTCGCAGGTCGGACTTTGTTACGCGATGTGGTGATGTGTTGTCTAAAAGTAAGGTCTTAATCAAGAATAACTTCACACACAGCTTCCATTTCCAGGTATTTACAATCTTCAGACCATGGCAAGAGGTTGCTCCCAAATTTAACTTCATATTTATCGTTAACTTCATGTGTATTCCTTCGTAGAAATATGGCTTTATCTCTTAATTAAAATTTCTGGTATAAAACTGAATTGGGGCTTACAAGCAGGAAAATACGGTAATTTTATTGTATTTTTAAATACGAAAAGTACATCAAATAAGCTAACATTAAGAATATTTTTTATAAGGACCCAAATTAAAAAAAAAAAATAAATAAAAAAATGTATATCGTGCACACATAGATTAAATTTGTAATCTTCGCTACAGCAGAGTAATTTAAAAATAGTAGTAGTTGTAAAACAAATATTCATATTCAGATAGATGTAATCATGACGAATGTATCAAGAATACTAGTTCAAGAAACATCAAGTTAAAGTTTACATCAAAAATACTAGTTAATATATTATCATTATAACATAAAACTTTTTTGAAATATAAACTCTGATTAAAGTTTTATAACAACATTTTTTTTTGTGCATTCTGCGAATAATAGTAATATTTTAAAATATTTCCAACAAAAATAACAGGTATGTCGTAAACAAAAATCTTTTAAGATATAAAATGTAATATACATATAAAAGATTATATATATATTTATTAGTTTATTTATTTCCAGATTAGTTCTCTGCAACAAAATAAGAGCTAACTTATCACATGCTTAAAATTTTCCATAAAATACCGTGCATTTTAATTTATTTTTATGAAAAATATGACGATGTAAATCTAATTTTAATTTATTTTTGAAAAAAAAAAAAAAAAAAAAGAATATTTTGAAATAAAATATTTTGTTCTACCTTAATAAAAATGCATATATTTTTAAAGAAATTACTCAGAAAATTTTTTGTTTTGTATTAACATCTGAAATAACCTAGTTAAGTATGCATCAAATATTTTTACTGTTTCCCTTTCTCAGTCTTTTATTTTATTTTATTTATTTATTTATTTATTTATTTATTTATTGTGTGTGTGTGTGTAAAATTACATTTATTACTATATTTTTGAAATAGGAAAAACAAACAAGCTTTGAAATCACTTGAATATAATATGAACATACTTATTATTTCTCTATGGAATTCTTGGAAATATAAATGTTCTCCCTAGAAATGTATTTTAAAATTAATAACATTTTCCAAAATATACATACATTTAAGAAGAATATATTTTATGAAAACAATTTCAAAGGACATAAATTAAAATGATAAGAATTATATCGTACACACTAGAGCATAATATATATATATTTCAACATTCTTTTCGTTCCATATCAGAAATACTTTAATAAGTAATAAACTTTTTGGAAAACGAAACTCATGTAGATGATATAACAAAAATAAATATATAAATAAAACAAATGATAAAAATATACAAAGAATTTCCAAGAATAACTTACAAAAAAAAAAAAAAAAAAAAAAAAAAAAAAAATGCAGAAAGAAAATCTATTTGTAGTTCTTGAAAAATATTTTGCCCCATCGTATGTCTAAAGCATTTAAAGAAATTGAATCTGTTAAAAGTAAATAAATAAACAAATAAAACCGTTTCCATTTCTTTAAGTCAATATTTATGATCTTCTCAGAATTTCTTAGCTTCTTATATTTAATTAATTACAATATAAAATACGTAATTTAAAATTTGAAATTTGAAATAAATGTAGTAGAAACTTATAGTTATCTAAAATATTTGTATAATGATTTTATTGTTTTTAAACCCTGTGAAGAAACTGCTTTAAATTTGAAGCCTTTATTTATCTGTGTGTGTATTTGTCTGTCTGTGGTTAGTGTAGCTTACGAAAGAATAAAATATCAATGCGATTTTTACTTCCTTGTACAATGTATAAGGAAATGTTGGAATCTCGATTTGCGAAATCGATATTATATCTCGCATAGCTCAAAAGCGAATCATTGTAGAATGTTGCAAATTTATATGTGTGATTGTCATGATGTCTAGTTATACACCTGCAAGTTTCGTCTTAACACAAGCTCTCGTTTTAGAGACATCAGCGGCTTTACACGATTTTTCGTGACTTCTGTATGTGAGTGTGTGTGTGAGTGTGTGTGTGAGTGTGTATGTATCTCGCATAACTCAAAGACAGCTGGAATTAGAACGTTGTAAATTGGTATATAGGTTTGTTATAACATCTAGTTGTGCACTTCCATTTTCGAAAATTATATTCATAATGGCAAATATACAAAGGTTTCGGCCATTATATAAAACCTACCATCATAGAGGTTTCAAAAGAAGCTAATGATAGACCCCGTAATGATATTATTATGAAAGTTGTCGACACTTTTGCGTGTAGAAAATAATGTGTAAACACATAAGCAGGTTCTAGTCGACGAATGCATTTTATTTATAGAATATTCAACCGTAAATAAAATATTCAACCGTAAAATTTATAGATTTGAAATATTTGGAAAACACCGCGTGAGTCTGGAATGTCAGATAACATAATTTGTAAAATTTAAAAATACTTATAATTCTCCGGATTTAGATGTTGTAGTATCGTCGTTTAGTTAATAATCCATCACTTAATAAATTCCGAGGCTACCTACTAAAAATGTTGTTTTGCAAAACTCTACTTCCTGCATCGACATACTCTCTCATGTTCAAAATACGGAATGAAACCGGCATCCCACTCGGAGTCAGATCAGAACATCTATCAATGTCCATATAGAGTTTTCTTTTTTTTTTCTTTTTGTATTTTGTCTGGAGAACTGCATGTTTTCGGAATGACGTGCAGAATTTCTTCATTCCGTACGAAATTCCAATTCCGAGTTATGGGAGAATACTGCCAATAGCCTTCTTCAAGAGTAATACAGTCATTCTAATACATCTCTAATTAATAACATATAATTTTAACACTAATAACATATAATTTTTGTAAAAAAATTTATCTTTGCCAAAAATAAATTCAAGAACTTATGAACAATCAATAAATAGATTTTAAAACTTCTTTACACACCATAAATTTTAAGGCAGCACAACCGGTTTCGAAAGGACATAGCCTTTCTTCATGAGGTGCAAAAAAACACGTGCTACTGCCTTGGAGGCAAAAGCAAGACTCAGTCTTGCTTTTGTCAGTCTTGATTGATTCAGTCTTGTTTAATTTCAAAATTTAATACTGCTTTATAATCTATCTTTTTGCCTCAAGGAATTACGACGTATGCAGATCAAAGTTAAACTTATGTATATGCGATTATTTATTTATTTATATTGTAAAGGTATGCACAGCTGATTTATTTTTGAATTCCACCTTACTTTGACGTATGCGTCATTTTCCATTGGTTCATTCTTTTAACGAGGAACCGTAACTGTAAAGTATACGTATTATATAAAAGATCGATTATTTTGTATACATTGAATATCTTTGAATCTAGAGTTCCAGTCATCAAGCTATTTTAGCTGATGTACCTTTCAAACATGAATATAGGAGAGAAAACTGAATGTCCGTCCATTTTAAACTAGCATTTAATAAGTATCAGCATTTCATATCTAATATTGATCACTTTAAGTTGTTACCCAAGAGTTTGTAATGTGTTTTTAATTTATCTCAGTTTAATGTTCACTTTGTAATAAATAAACTTGAGTGTCATATTAAAATATCATGCTTTAAACAATTTTATTTACATAAAGATTAATAAGATAGATGTTCAAATAGATTGGATTTACAAAATTAACTTTATTGCTTCTATTTTGCAATTTTCAACAAAATAGAAAAAATTCATAAACAATATTTCTTACAAATTTTCAGTGAAATAATCTTTTACGTCACGTTTTTAATTAAATTTGCTCTTATTATAATCGCAAAAACTATTTTAAAAAAATAGCAGCAAATTAAATGCAGTGTCTTGTCTGAATATTTTCATTAGAAATCTGTCAATTGGAAAACGTTTAAAATTTAATTAAATGTAGTCTGTTTATTGTCTCCTTACATTTTTTACCATTTCCAATTAGACACCATCAGTCAGTCCCAATTAATTTTCAAGTTTATTCTTATAAAATTTACAAACTTGCTTTACAATTTGTCCAAAAACATGTACATTTCGGGGATTTTTAATTTAATCTTAATAGGCATTTATTGAAAGAAAAAATAATAAAACATTCAAACAAAATATTCATGTTACAGAGGCTGTTCGCACATTTTTTAGACGATTTTGATGGAGTGTACTGAAACAATTTCACTCATATTTCGTGTTTTATTTGTTCAGTTTGATAGCCCTTGTTCTTAACTATCATTCTACACCGTAATTTCTATGATAATAATGGTTTTTATAATATCGGAAGAGGCATATTTTTCTACTCCTCTTTAACGGCTTTCCACAGTCCACAAAGCGTTGTAGGTCGGTGTTTGGATAATGCTGATTTTAAGAGTCGAAAAACACAAAAATCCAACAGTGATAACATCAGTAGATTTAGCAGGAATATCAGTGAAGGGTATGGTTTTAATTCCCGTTTTTTGTTCCATTTTTTTCTAGAAAAACAATTGCGGATTGTGATGTGTGGCTGCTTGTTTTGTCTTGATACAGTTCAACCGATTGATAGGATTGTGGATAAAGATCTGGATTTTCATTTTCAAAAATTGGAATTAAAATATGTTCTTGATAGTATTTAGAGTTGATTTTGACATTTTTGTCACATTTCTTTTGCCTTTATCTTGCGCTTGTATGAAAAACCAGTGACAATCATAAATCCTTTAGAAAATCTTTCCTTTGATTCTTTGAACCATGTAGAAAAAAAAAATATTCTCCTCTTTTGTGATAATAAATTGATCTTTTTTTATTGCAACCACTTAAATAGACCCAAGATTCATCTACTGTTGTGACATTTTTCCATTTTTCTCCTGATAAATGCTTTTCATAAAGATTTCACTAAAAACTCACTTTGGAAAGAGCGGAAACACATCTTTCCATCTACTGCCTTTTTAAAAGCGCATTTTTGCATATAAACAAAAATTCTAAATATCAGAAGATAAATAAAACTTCCAAAAATATAACTGTTGTTAAAATAAAATTCTCCATGCAAACGATTTTTTCTTACTGCGAAATAAAATCGTCTAAAAAATGTGCGAACAGCCTCTGTATTATAATGTTTTTTTTTTTTTTTTAATATGGAAAAATTTCTCATTATTTAACATAGAAACTTAAGTTATTTCTAGTATCCTTTAATCCAAAATCAAGTCCAATTTGTGCACAGATTATATATATGTTTGATATGGTAAAAATGAAAAAAAAAAAAAACGAATTTATAGTTCATAGTGTGATATCTTTTTCAACACTTGTATTACACAAACGTTTTCTTAAAAAAAATGAAGTAGTAAATTGGAATTAATTTATTTAAAAATGAAAAAGAAAAATGGTTAACTTAATTTGTTGCTAAAAATATCCGAAGGCACTAAAACAGATCACCTTTCTGCCACATCAACTACTTTTAAGAAACAATTCTAGAAACTCAAATACAACACGACTGTTTAAATTACACTCGAAGCACAGTTTAATTAATTTAAGCTGTTAAAATAAACTCAAGAAACTGAACTGTTTTAATTACGAAAGTAACTTTTCAGCATTTACTTGACTAGAAAACATAAGAAGTTGGAGACTATATCTCATTATTTAGAAAGCTTAGAATCCAATTTCATAAATTTTGTATATTTTCTTTATATTGATTTTCTGACATAAGAACAATATTTTAAGCCAGCAAAGAACGTTGGATTTTTTTCTCTTTTTTTTAACGATTTTTAAATCATATGCTGATATGACTATCATTGTAACACATGTAGCGTCTTTCGAATAATAAAAGCAAATTTAGAGGTGGAGAGATTTTTTTTTTTATGAATAAAATAAAATAAAATAATCCTGAATTATAATATCCAGTTATTTTACATGCATTTTGCGTTTCTATTCTTAATATATCGGTGCATTTATTATTATCCTTATTATTATTACTAATATTATTATCTTATTTACACCATCAGTTAAATAGGCAATTTTTTATAATTTTATTGCAATGAATTTAGATGTTCATAACATTATATATATGTAACTAAAAGCTTTCTTTAGAGTAAACCGATATAAGAAAATATCAGCATGCGCGGAAAAAATTTGAGACTTATCAAAGCATGCGCTCTGTAGATATTTATTTTTGCTAGACAATGAAGCAAGGAACTAGAAAAAGCAGGAAGTATGACATCAAAACCATTCATGCATCTCAATGAAGATTTGTCTTACGTAAAATATTTATTTATTTCTTATAATTATTTGCTTATTAATATTTTTGTTAAAGCTAATTATAATGTAAAAACATATAATTATTTTACATCGTGAGTAGTATGAAATAAAATAAATAATAAATAAACAGCTCGAGTACGAATAAAAAAATCCTATTGGTTTCATGGGCTTCAGGCTAAATCATCTATTGTTTTCCACCACAGCTGATTTCTCGTTCTCCATTTTCACGTGACCTTCCACATAGAATAGGGTAAAAATTTTCTCATGGGACACCAAAATAAACTTAATAATATTACAATTTCCTATGAAATGGCCACATGTGAAGGGTTTCATGACATTACATCGATAAACTTCTAGATACTGTGAATACCATCACAACTTCAACCTAAAGGTCTAACTGAAATAACAGACAGTTCGAGTTAAAAACATTGCGTTAAAAAAAAAAAAAAAAAAAAAAAGGATTGAAAGAAATTTTGATTTGTTTTAAAAATGGACTCTATCCGTTTTTTATGGTAGAGCTAAATCAACAATTGTTTTCCAACACACGTGATTTTTGATTATCAGTTATCAATTTCCTGTGAATTTCCCCCATAGAATACAAACATTTCCCCATATGATAAAAAAATGAACAGTTTAAAATTTCAGTGTTACTTACAGTGGTCGCATTTCAAGGATTTTATCGCGTCATACAGATTAAGTTCACTGTCGCTTTGGATGTGTTTACCAACAGATATTTCATCTTTAAACATTCTTTTGATAATTCTAACGGTTTTCTTATTCTTTTGATACGCTTTTTTTACTCTCTAAAAAAAGAAAAAAAAATCGAGGGTTCTCTATGTTTAACTTTTAATTTTACTACTAATAATAATAGTAATAGTGAAATGAAGTAAAAATCTATTGTAATTTAGTTGTCACACTGGATTCATTATATTTTAGACCTGTACATTTTTAAAAGAGAAAGATCAAGTCATTCTTCTTCCGAGAATAGCTTTTATTTCAGCAAAAAATGCTATTGATTTTTGGGAAGTCACAGAAAGCAAGTACAACTTTTTAACTTTACCACTGAATTTTTATTATTTTATTATTTTTTCTTATAATTCTATCTTCAGACGTATACAAATGTTTCATAAAAACCAAAAAAAAATATTGCGTTCATTTTGAAGACTTCGCTTTTCGACCTTTTTGAATTAAATCACTTACTACCTTTCATCAATGCTGCTGGAGGCATCGAAGCATGCTTTCTACATTTGCTGTGTTAAAAGGAGCGGCGCGGTTAGATGTGCGAAGCCTAGCTTATAATGATAATAATTTTGTGATTTCAAAATGAGTGCCCAGTTTTGTTATCTGTTTAACACTCATACAAATATTTAAAAGGATTTTTTTGAAAAATAATGCGCATGCAGCATTATGAGTAATTGGTTACTTCCGAAATTTAAAACATAATAAAAATAAATTTAAGGTTTTAAATTTCGTAAAAGCTAGTATGTATCAATAAAAGAACAACAGAATACTATTAATATGTGAAGTCTCCGTTCCGACTTCAATTAAATTAATTATACTTATATTTAGTGTAGGAATTTAGTGTAGGAGACAATTAAGAGACTTATATTAAAAAGGCAGCCAATTTTATTTTAACTTTGGAGTGAAGATGGGCGTGGGATAAGGAAAGAATTCACTAATAACTTAAACTAGGTAATTTTAAACTATCATAAAAAAAATAAAGTTCACAATTTGTAGCTTGTAAATATTAATAGATGAATTCGTCAAGGACTTTTAAGAGCGGCGAGAAACACTTATGATAGAAAATACGATTCACTTCCTTTTACCCAACTACTTTTTTAAAGACTATCCACATTCAAATCTTAAACACCTTTCGCAATCTACGTAGATCCTGTTTTCGATCTATCCAACTAACTCTCCAGTAACCAGACACTTTATGCTAACCCAAATTCACCTCTGCTCGACACCTTCAACTAGCTATCTCACCCACAACATCGCCGAACTATGATAGAAACTAAGCTATCCAGCTAGAAACTTTCTCAATCACAACCAACATTCTATCCCAACTCGACGCTATCACTTTAGGCTACTTTTAATACTGACTTTCCTCGTCGACCTTTACTTCCTTAACTCGACGCCACTCCTACATCACAAATAATTTAAAAAGTATTAGGTAGTTTTCCACGTTTTATACTAAATATCTGCATATTTTTATTTCTTCGATTTTAGTAATTTTTTAATAGCTATTTTACAGGAGAGAAATGTATTACTTTTTCTCCCAAAATTACTTAAGTATGTACTTGAAACTGAATTTAGTTTGTACATTTTTTCTTTCTTTTTATTGTATTTATTTATTTATTTATTTATTTTATCTGTAAAATGTTACTTTTATTGATTTAAAAAAATTCCATATGTATGTATATTTATGTATGTATATATATATAGGATACATATACATTTTGAAACATACATACATATATTACATGACAGTCTTTTCTTATTTTCTCGTTTTACTGTAAATAGATTTTTCTGTTGCTCCCACTCACTGACGATGAAGTACACAAATGTTTGCACAAGAAGTGTTGTTTTACAAATGATTTTTGCCACACTAATTTGCTCTTTTTATATTTATTAACATTTTTTAATTTCTTTTATTAATCAGGTCCACTCATTTCAGTTTATCACGCATACGTATCACATTCTATTCAAAATTATATATCAAAATTTGCATATTTTTTAGTGTTGCATTTGGTGCCTATTTTATACAAATATATTTTAATAATCATTAGAATTTAAAGAAAATAAATATATGTGCGTGTGTTTCTACATGATAGAAATTTGCGAACAAGAAAGTGTTAAAGTGTGCTGTATGTGCCGCCATATTTGTTAAATAAAATGTTTTGTATGCCCTATGCGTATGTGCTTCCATATATTTATTTATTTATTTATTTATATTTTTTAAGAGTGTACGATCATTAACCTCGCTGTCAGACAAAGCTTATGTTAATTTATATAGGTTTAATTATAACCTAATGGTTTTCTTTAATTCCATTTTTACATTCAAATAATGAACAACTCTTAAATTTGTACTCGCTTTTTATAAATTGATTATCCTTTATTATTTAACATTTTTATTCAAGGATAAAAGAGCTTCGCTTTTTTTTTTTTTTTTTTCTGCCAGAATTTCCTTATAAAAATTTTCTACCCTAGAGAATCACAAAAATAAACCATAAAGTTTTGAAACAGTTCTTGTATAGAAATACTGGTGGCAAAAAAGAAAAAAAAAAAAAAAAAAAAAAAAAGGGAATTCTTTCATCTCTATTCATTTGAGTTTAAAAATGCGGAAAAATTAACTAGCGCATTTTTAAAATTTTTTAGCGGTAAAATGAGATTAAATAAGCAAAAAATAAAAAAAAAATAAAAAAAAATAAATTTTTAAGAAACCAGAAGGAAGTTAACGATTGTGAATTTCTAGTGTCAAAACAGAATTACGAAAAATGCATTATAAAGTGAGTAGTTTTATAAAAAAAAATTCCCATGAAATTACTTGAGCTTTGGCTATCGACAAGTATAAGTAGTGTACGCTCTAACTGCCGAATTTCTGTGTTTAGATAAAATCTATTAAAAAATAACTTTTTATATACAAGACATTTTAAGCCTACTTCATACGCGTACTTCGAAAATCATTTTAATTAATCAACATAAATTGAAAAACAGGCTAAAATATCCTCATGCTGAAATAATAGAGCACAACTCATCATCAGACACACACACACACACACACACAAAAAAAAAAAAATAGGCTTGAGCATCAAACAATTAAGCTAAATAATTACTTTAAATGTAGTTCTGCATCTAAGAGGTATCATCATCGTCGCTTGCTATGCAGTAGACCCTGGTTCAATTTTTGCCGGCCAAACTGCGGGATTTTATTTAATTCATTTCTTTTTTTCTTCTGTGTGTCTTATGGAAAAACTCTGTTGTAAACGTTTCGTATTGTTCTGCTACAAATAATTTCTGCTAACGTATTTTTTTTCCCTCTTAACATACGGGCATTCATTGACAATTTGCTTCCAGATATTTTCTATAATATAACATATTTTTTATTTATTTTTTTACCTTGTAGGACTGTAGTTTAGTAGGGTAGTTTAGGTTATATTTACTGTTTCATTCATCATTCACAGAAAATTATACAGGAACCAACCTTTAGCTAAAACTTATTTAAATATGCATTAGTATATCATTGTAGAAAAAAGAGAAGTTTGTAGGACTTTTTGATGAGTATAATGTATTTTAAACTAGATAAATAAGAGGCACATTTTAATTTTATTTATATTTATGCTTTATTTTAAGGATATATTTTTTCTTTCCTTCTTTTTTTTTTATTATTATTACTATTTCCTTTTAGGGATAATAGTTATATATTTCTCATGACAAGGCACATTAAAATAATTGTATTTAAAAATGAGTGTTAAGGTTAAAGATACAAATACATTTTATGCTTCGCCATGATAATATCAAAGTAGGCGTGTTAAATATGATAATTTTAGAAATAACTGCTGAGATGGTTGTCTTTTTCCAAATGAAGAAGATGATAGCTGGTAGACTAGTATTAAATTAAAAAATATTTGAAATGATTATTTGAATGAATATTTGCAGACTAAACTTTCAAGAGTTCTAAATTTTTTGTATTAAATATTTTTATACGAGAAAATCATATTTATTTTCAAACGTATTAAGTATAGTTTTATTACAATAATTAATCACCAACTTTACAATCACCATGCGGAATTGTCTTTAACCATATATTATATTATCACAATTAAATACAGAATACTTTGTGAGTTGTATACTAATTAATTGTTAATACTTTACATTTACAATCTTTTCTTTCAACATGTACGCATAAAATGTATTTTTCAATACTCCGTCCTTATTTATTTATTGAATAAATGAAAGAAAAATTGGGTACAGTATATATCGTATGCGGTTGATTTTGAAATAGAAAACTAAAATTGCTATATTTATATAACATCGTATAAAGGTATTAAAAGTATATAGAAGGACAATGTAGAAGGACAATATATCTTTAAACAAAATAAATATAAATAACAGAAATTTAAGCCGAAAACCCTGAGGCATTTACTAAAAATTAATTTATTAAAATAGAGAAAAAAAAAAGTAACTATAACTAAATGACAATTTGATTTTAAAGAAGAATAGGAAAAATGTAATATATATATATATATGTATATGAAGTAATTTAAATAAATACACATTACAGGAGCAATCGAAATATCTCCTAAAATGTACGTAGGTAGATAGTTAGGTAGACTTAAATAATGGTTGTTCAGTACGAACGTAGCATTTTGACTAGAAGTCTATTATACCATACTCAAAAGTGTGAAACAAAGACCAGTTGCCGAAGCGAAGTTTAGCAAGTAAGTAATAAAAATAGCATGAAGTTACCATGAAACATATAAAATATGCACTTAACCTTAAAATTATGTATTAATTATTTTAATTTAATTTGTAATGAGATATTTATTCAATGTTTGGTAGACATGTGCGAGCACAAAACCACATTGTATAATTTCTATGTATCTCATCAAAATATTTATCGACATTCTCAAAATTACCAGTTTCATTACTTTAGTAATTATATTATTATAAGTACTCCAATATCCATTGCTTTAAATATAAATATATATACCTGTCTTCGAACAAAATTTCTTACTTGAAAACATCAAACTCCCTTTTCATGTCTAATTATGCGTAAAACTTCTTCAAAAAGTTCTATAAATAGCCTTTAATGAAGCTGTGAAGTCTTTAATTCTTTCATTATCTCTATACTACTATTTCCAATTTAAAATGTAAATGATCTTAATGGCTTTAAATATTCAAATTTGCTATTTTCAAAAGTAAAGTCAATTGTGAAGTTTTCAAATACGCCCATTTGAACTTGTTTTAACATTTTCAAGAACAAATAAAAGCACACATTGCTCTCGAAATTTCTATTTAGAAAAAAAAAAAAAAAAAAAAAAAAAAAAAAAAAAGGCTCCCTTTAAACAATGGAACAAGAACATGCTTATTAAAAAGTTTTTTTTTAGCTTTTGAATCGTGTATGTTTAAATGTTTAAAAATGAAAATATCATGTTTTTGTTGCTTTTTTAAGCCGTTAGGAATACCATTAAATATTTTCTTCATTGAAAAAGTTGATTAAAATATCTGTAATAATAATACAATTTTGTTTACTGCAAAATTGTGTAAATTTTTATGGATTATAAATAAGTATTTGATATTTTAGAAAATGTATTATAATACAGATGCTTAGTCTTATAAAAATGAGTCCTTTGTAATTTGATCATCATAAATCGTAGAATAATGTATATTTTTTATATTGCCTAGGTTTCGTAAAAATAAAAAAATCTAGTACGTACTAGAAAACATGTAATTTTGTTCTATATTTTTCTATACATGTTCATGCAGTACAAATTATTTTCTACGGTAAATACCCACAATTTTCATCTCAGAGAGGTATAACACAGAATGTTGAAAAAAAAAAAACTAATTTTGTGCGGAATTTTTTAAAAACCTTTTATTATTATTATTATTATTATTTAAAAATAATGATAAGTCTGTTTTAAATTTCACAGATATGTGGTTCAACCATTTATTTTAAATGTATTGACTAGTTATTTTGAAGGATAACAATATTGAAAAGTCACATCCCTAGGTACAGTGTCCTGGTCCTGGGATTAAATATAATAATATACTCAAACATACGGAGGCAAATAAACGCAATTCTTTTCTGGTTAATTATTATTATTACAAATATATTTATTTTCACATTAAAATACTAAAAATATTCCTTATTATGTACATTTACACGGAATTTAATCATATACTGCTGTGTTAAAAATTATGAAAAATTTGGTATGACAACATTATTTGTCGAACGATTCTTCCTTAAAGACAATAAGCGCCAATTTAAGTCAAGGACCAACTAAATATCAAATGTGGTTAAATTTTGTTCTTTGCTTCGTGAGATACAGCGCCTGCAAATTTTTTTATACATACAGACAGACATATTCTTTAACCATATTTCTTGAGACTATGGAAGGCTCTGCATAAGTGTGGACTCATTGAGTCCAATGTTAAAATAGGGGTGCTAATTCTAGTCGCGGAGAGAAAATAAGCAAAAAGGGAATGACTGGATGTTTAGCAAATCCCAGGATGTTGGTCAATTTGGCACCGCTCCAATTCTTTGGACTCGTCCTTACTGCTAGGCGTAGAAAACGCGGTTACGCTATGCATGTATACCATCGACGAAATATTACAGCAAACCCCGGGCTAGTATCCTTTTTTTTTTTTCGAAGATCACATCCCCACCATTCCACTATTCCATTCGCCAAACCGATTTTTCTACCGCCAAATCAGCATTCCAATTCCACCAAAGCAAGTTTCCTCCACCACTGTTTTATATTTCGATTGGGGATAAATTAAACACAACCAAAACCTAGACTAGCTGAAATGAAAAGCAAGTAATCTAACCCCTGTTAATGATGCTGAAAGCTATTCTGTTTGACATTTCTTTGGAGTTTTGGTAGTAAGCGTGCGAAGAATACGAGTGGGCCATAATTCAATCTTTGAAATAGAGATTAAGCTTAAATACTTAATTACTTAATTAGATAGTAATAAGAGCTCGAGACAAGGTTTTAAATATAAAATAACAAAGTTTATTTAGCATTCAATATCAAGGAGGGTGTTGGGCTAACTCAATTTAAATAAATGACCTCAGGAAATAACTTTAACAAAGCATAAAATAAAAGGTAGCTTATCTCACCAATACTGATCTTGTCGATGATGGCTCTCCGTTATCATCGGTCGGATTCCCGAACTGCGACATATTCTTCTCTTACTTTACGCTACGACATTACACCTCTCTACCATCATTTAACATACGCATGAAGCTATCACCATCAACATTACTCTTAACTCCACCTCCTCACACACTAATCATCTACCATTCTCTATCACCAGCAATTCACTATCAATTCACTGTCCTTCACTCTCTTTCACCATAGCCGCTCACTACTAACTCCTTTGACCTCCTACCACTTCTACTATAGCCGCTCGCTACTAATTCCTTTGACTTCCTACTACTTCTCTCCTTCTACTATGAAACACATCACCTTTCATATCAATCTCCCTATATCCAAAATATTAGGATACCGCAAATTATAATTTAGTTTAGCATAAGAACTAACTCCATTAATCAACCGAATCCTAAAACTCTGCACATTCACGTGTTATTCGTAAAGTGCGAACTCCGTTTGTAGCGTTACGCTAACATGACTTTACCTCACTTTTCCTCCCCAAAATAAAAAAAAAATTCACGTAAAAATCCACAACGGGTTTTTACCCGTGAAAATTTTAAAGTATTGCTATGCTATGCAACTGAAAAATAGTCGCAGTGACTTACTGCTTAAAATTAAACTGCATAATACTTTAGAAAAAGAGGAGGGGGGAAAGCTTAAATTAAACTGCCCAACAATAACTACTTGCTTTTAAAATCCAATAGTGAATAAAAATTTTAAGAGCGCCGGGCTGAAAAACCACCCACTTAGAAAAAATTTATGATAATAAATTTAAGCTCGTTCTAAGTTGATTTATGATGGAAAACCCTAGCGCCAAAAACTTAGTGAAATATAGACCAACATATTACAAAACGGTTTACAGGTACCTCTTTCCTTTAAACCGGAAAGGTAAAAATTTCATGAAATGAAAAATATTTTAGTACAGATGGATCGCTTAGACAAAAAATGCGATCATTAATTATAAAATTAAAATTGACTGGTGCAGAGTGATAGGAAAAAAAGTATCTTTATTTGAAGAGTTCATCAAAAAAAAAATTCCAGTTTTCTAACTATCAGATTTATATCTTGAAAAGGTTAACTGCTTTGCATCCGCAGGCATGCGTCCAAGAAAATTCTTTCCACTTCTGAAATTAAAAGTTGCTGGCAAACGTCCAGAAATACTTTCTTCCAAAAATTCTCCGTCTTCATTTCGAAGTAACAGCTGAAGGAATCATCAGATCTGATTTTCAGATTAAAAGTCATGTTGAGTTCACATCACAATAAGCGACTGGACATCAGAATAACGACTGGACTGAGGGTTTTAATCATTATAGTATTTCTAAAATGCAAAACTTTTTTACTGTAGAAATCAAAATAGAATTTAAACTACAGCTTGTAGATAGCTAAATGAGAGTTTGACATATAAAATTTTGTAGATAATCAATATTTCCCACCTAGCTATTTGCACAACGGAAAAAAAGAGAAATTGTTAGTTTATTAAAGTTAGTCGTTAAACACGAATTTACATGCAAAATAGCTAAAAAAATCCTCTTTACCCATACTAATAATACATACATACATTGAACTTTTAGTTAGAATCCAAAAGTTTAACAATAAGAAATATTCATTTTATACAATTTATACGACATTTAGAGAAACATAGATGGGGAATATACATACAAATGTTCAAAAAGTTTTCACCAAAACTGCCGTTGATGGCTATAAATAGAAAAACATTACAGTACATACATACAGATCATGTAAAGAACTATAGAGGGGAAAATGTATATACAAAGGGAAGAATTTTTTTTTTATCTTACTAATCACTGCTGTTCATGGCTATAAGTAAAAAAACATTAAAGTACATACATGAATATACTGTATAACAGAAAAGAACTTATGACAGGTAAACAAAACATGAAATTTCCGGAGTCGAAAGTTCATGCACCAAGTTTAAATTTAGAATTTTGAAATTTAAGAAAGTTCATGGCTTTCAGATGATGGTTGAATGTCCAAAAGGCTTCACTACATGTCGTAGATTTTGTGACTGCTCTGCTAGAAATGCACTTTATAACGGAAAAAATAAGGAACCATATCACCTGACATATTGCTTCCTTGATATCAGCAAAATCAGAGATGCAGGTCAGACTGGCCTGTGGAGTTGCTGTAGAAATTTCAGCGCTGGTGGCTTGCAGATTCAGGTAGACGTTGCAAGGTCGCTGTCCTGAGGAGGCTTCGAACCTGGTGCCTGGTCATTGTCACCGTTCTGAGAAGGTTTTGAACCCGGAATCTGGTCGCTGTGTTGAGGGGGTTTCGAACCCGGCAGCTTGTCCTTGCCCACAGTAAGAGTAGAAGACTGGTTTCGCTCCGTACTTTCGAATTCAGGGCTGCTAGATTGTGTAGAAACTTCAAAAGAGGTTAATTGCACTTTTGAAATTACATTCTTTAAAATAACAGCATTTTCTTTTACTTTAGTCGGCGTGTCATTTTGACAATTTAAGTGCAATTTCTCATTAGAAATAACCGACTGTGTGGGCTGTATAGATTCAAAGCTGACATCTAAAGGCGAGTTACAAAGATTAGCCGCATTATTTAATGATTTGTCACTTTCGCTCAGTTTAACGGTTTCAGCCGCCACATCTATTTTAATTCTATTTTCCTTTACAACTCCCGTCGCTACACTAGATAAATTGTCAGATTTTTTTATCCGTACCCAAAGGCTGAATAGCAGACTTAAATTCGCCTGTATTGCTGTTTGAAAGCGAAGTTTGCTCGTTTGCTAAAACTTGTCTTTTGCTACTAGAAATAAATGATTTATCGCCAGTTTTAGGTTGATTTAAATTACTCGAACTTGCTTCCTGTGACTTAATAACTTGTTGTGGTCTTTCCACTGCCCTTATTACCACTTTCCACTGATTTTTTGAGGGGGAGGGTGGAACGTTCATGCTCAAATCTTAATCTATCATACCGAGTGTCAAAGAGACTGATAACCCTACTTTTCAAATCCTGATAGGTTGGGTTTGGGTCATGTGAATGGCAGGCGATTAAATCATGCCACTGTCTCGGTTCACCTCTTAAGGAACACTTTAACCAAGCATATTTTTTGGCAATATCAATTTTATAAAAATTTAATAAATATTCAAGCTCATCAAAAAATTGAAGCACACTAATAATGCGATGAAAAAATACTAGCTCGGAGAGGGAAGGGGGGTCAAGCGAATATGGGCGCCACTGTGAGGACGTATGCGTAGTGGTGGACGCCATCGCCCTCATTTAACTTTAATTAATTAAATTATGAAGTAGCGACAAAGTCAGATTTATAAAATAAATAAAGAGCTTTTATTTAGAGCTTAATGAAAAGGTGAGCGTTGGACTATATTCACATTCAATACCTTTATAAACTTGAAGGGGCAGCCTTCATAAATACTCTAACCATAAATAGATACCAATCTCAACTGCTTCACTTAACGTCGTTACCTCTCACGACTTTACTAATCTTTCGTTAGTGGGAGGATTCCCTAATCCACTATACTACTCGACTATCTTCTACTATAGACTCTCGCTACTAACTCCTTTGACCTCCTACCACTTCTACTATAGCCGCTCGCTACTAACCACTTTGACCTCCTACTACTTCTCCCCTTCTACTATGAAACACATCACCTTTTATATCAATCTCACTTTATCCAAAATATTAAGATACCGCAAATTATAATTTAGTTTAGCATAAGAACTAACTCCATTACAATTTTTATTAAAATCACACAATCAACTGCGGAAGAAAATCATATTTCTTGAAATTTAATATTTCCTACTGAGTGAAAGTAATGCCTGGACCGGGAGTTGAACCCCGGATCTTTGACTTACAAGGTCAAGGCTCTACCAATTGAGCTATCCAGGCCGACAGCCAGTCAGCATTACTCACTCAGACAACCATTAGGCAGAAACATCTCTGGTCTATGATGTAGATAGCTCAACAGAAATAAGCCGCAGGAAATGGAAAACACCATTAAACAATATGAGAAAGAAATACAATTTTTATTAAAATCACACAATCAACTGTGGAAGAAAATCACATTTATTGAAATTTAATTTTTCCGACTGAGTGAAAATATCGGCCTGGATAGTTCAATTGGTAGAGCCTTGACCTTGTAAGTCAAAGATCCGGGGTTCGACTCTCGGTCCAGGCATTATTTTCACTCAGTCGGAAAAATTAAATTTCAATAAATATGATTTTCTTCCACAGTTGATTGTGTGATTTTAATAAAAATTGTATTTCTTTCTCCCATTGTTTAATGATGTTTTCCATTTCCTGCGGCTTATTTCTGTTGAGCTATCTACATGATAGACCTAAGATGTTTCTGCCTAATGGTTGTCAGAGTGAGTAATGCTGACCGGTTGTCGCCCTGGATAGCTCAATTGGTAGAGCCTTGACCTTGTAAGTCAAAGATCCGGGGTTCGACTCCCGGTCTAGGCATTATTTTCACTCAGTCGGAAAAATTAAATTTCAATAAATATAACTCCATTAATTAACCGAATCCTAAAACTCTGCACATTCACGTGTTATTCTTAAAGTGTGAACTCCGTTTGTAGCGTTACGCTATCATGACTTTACCTCACAAGAGGAACAAACCATTTAAAATATGCAAAATCCCAAGAACCAGTCGCCAAGAAAACGATTGTCGCCAAAAGAAGGCTCAAAAACCACAGTGATCTTCCAGAAGTTTTTCTCCATAGGGAATCCGTATCGGTTATCCATTCTCTACTAATATATGTGTTCGATGATGCATGCACACAGACAAATATTTCAAAGAAATGGTTGAATTGTGTCCAGGACATCTCAAATCCATCAAAAACTGGAAGTGGGAAACTTTCACGAATCCAATACTTTCTTCTTTTCGCTACAGAAGAAAGAAAAAAATTATAAATTAAACTAAGAAAAAAGCTATCATTTGAACGTTTTTTAAGAAATATATTGTTGCTTTTATTTTAATTAAGACTGCTGTATTAAAATATGCTATTTAAAAATGTCAACTCTTTTTAAAATAGCAAGCAATAAAAAGACACTTGACCAAACAAAGACCATAAACACAACACAAACAAGACCATAAAAGCAGAAAAGTAAAAAATGCAAGAAAAGACCGTGAAAAATAGAACTGAACAATATAACTGACATTATACTGTCACATTTATTGATACAATTCCTGACAGTAAGGTGCAACAGCAAAGAGCTCCTAAACATGTAACTCCCGAAACTACCGTCAATTTTAATTTCCTCTCCCCACCCACAAAAAAAGAAGAACCACAAAAAAGACCTTCAATTCTAAATAAGATTAAGAATGCCCGAAAATAAAAATCAACCAATGAGAAGGCAACACAGTGGAGCAATAAGAGAATAAGATACGCCCAGTAAGGAGGCCCAGCAAAAGCAATAAATATCACAAGGAACTGAGTTTAAAATAAATGTATGTATATCAGAAGAGCTAAAAATTTTCAAGATGTTAGTTTGCTCAGAATACAGCTAAAATTTTGCGAGGTTAAAATCCAAAATAACATACGCGATTGCTTTGCTACTAATATTCAAAATGCGAGGAATGATGCTCTTTAACATTTGAGCATAAACCATCGTTTAATTACTGTAAAGAAGTAAAACCTTTTATAAAATTATTTTGTGTTATTATATTTGTACCAAAAAACTTGGATTACCTGAAAATGTACGTTTGATGCCAGTGGAGAAAAGGGCAGTGAAAGCCTTTTGATTTTACCATAAAAAAAAAAAAAAAAAAAAAAAAAAAAAATCTGCTCAGTTATAAAAGATTCTAATAGGAATTATTTGAAAGAAATTGCTCTTATGCTACATTTTGCTCATGAAATATGTCATTCTACAGTAGATTAATTATTCTTTGTGCAAGAGTTACAATTAATTATCAACTTGTATTATCAACTTGGATTATCTTGGAAAATACAAAATAATTAATTAAGCATAAAAATACTTTTTGAATTAAAATGTTCCTTACATAATATTTTTTATCACATTTTGTTTTTTAAATATTAGATTTGTTATTGTAAATAAATATTTTTATTATAAATCATCTCTGAAAAAAGAGTTAAATTGAACACGTGTTATTTGTTAATTATAAAGAGTTATTAAGATAACTTTAAATAAAGAATACAAGAACATATACGAAATATCAAAGAAGGAAATAGTTCTGCTCTAGCTGACTTCATTTATGTCAACGCAAACGCTAACCCTATATGGGATAAAGCCAAAGTTATTACAGCACCATCTACTACCCAAGAACTTTACATCTCCGAAGCTATTAATATAATTAAATGCAAAAATACAATAAATTCGAAAGATGCTGCAATTTTGCCAATAATTAGGCACAATATTATAAAATAGATAATAGTTTATTTCTGCTAATCCATGGTGGTTTTTCTCCTACAATAGACTCGTGTGATATTTCAATAGTTCCAGCTTCTCTTATTTTTCTTAGCTCCTTGATTCAACCTTTACCGGACTTCAAATTGACTTTGCTGATATTCACGTTATTAAAAGACTTAACTGTTGACTGTGAAAAGAAAAAAATATTTAAAAACTGCTCATTGGAAACGAATAATAAAAATCCATGATGATGCTTTACTATAACAGCGAAAAGCTTCGGATAAATTTTTTTAACATCTTTTAAATAAAATTTAATTTTACGTGTGTTTAAAGTGTTTTTAATATAAATATTTTTATATCATTAAATAATCTCTGTGTCTTTATCAAATAATTTAATCAATTACTATGAATGGCTTATTCTATTGCAAAAATTAATTTGAATTACTTTAATGTTTATTTCTAATTTAAGTTTAATTTTAAAGTTTCCTTTATTATTATTATTATTACTTTAGGCGTTTAAAAGTACGCGCCTTGTTATCTATGGTAAATAAATTTGTACTTTTTCTAATCAACGATCGCTAATAGAAGGCCCCTCTAAAGGGAAGAATTATAATTAAAGTTGAATGAGTTGATTCTGATGAGTATCTTTACTCACAAAAGAAGCATAAGGAAAACATTTTTGAATACATTTTAGATAAAAATTACAGCAGTACATGCGGTCTTAACCCGAGAGTAGTCGCGTCATTTTTTATAACGCTATTAGTCGCGTGTCGGTCTTTTTGCCGCCGCTGTTTAGTGTTGGGGGAAAGCCGAAAGAAGGCCAGTAGAGAAAGATGAAGTGCCTTTAATTCATGCGAAGCTTTTCTTGCAAAACTCTAAACGCTCTGAAAAACCGGAAGCGGGGAAAGAAATGAATCAACGTTAGTGGTCGCGTTGCGGTCAAAT
Source organism: Salticus scenicus (assembly GCA_963930645.1). Classification (NCBI taxonomy): domain Eukaryota; kingdom Metazoa; phylum Arthropoda; class Arachnida; order Araneae; family Salticidae; genus Salticus; species Salticus scenicus. The sequence goes on from OZ005656.1 coordinate 7,332,502, forward strand.
AGACAGATTTGAGAAGAAAAACGTTTTTAACTGCTCAAAAAATAGCAGGAATGACTTGAAAACATACTATGTTAGAGGACATCCACCCAAGGTCAGGTACACAGAGTTGCCTCATTTCTGCAGGAGAAATTCATCAGCGATGGGCGGCAAAAAGACCTATATGTGACTACTAACGGGATATAAATGAAAAGGGGGGCATAAGAGTATCAATTATACAAAATTTCAACTAGATAAGTGTATAGATCACATAGAATGTTGTGATCTTAATTAAAGTTAGTTATTTCCAATTTCTCTTTTTAAACATTTCCTATTAATAAAGAAAAAATTACGTAATCTTACCTATACAGCTATTGAATGCCTCTTTATATGTAAAAGAAAGAGTTTGTCAAAATTAGGCCCGTGAAGGAAAAGTTCACCCAAATGCGACAAATATTTTTTAACACCTGTAATTCAAAATAAATCGTTCTTTTGCAACTTATGCTTCCAACAGTGGTAAAACTATTCAAGACAATCACATCATGAAAGTGGTTACTTGACTTTGAAAAATAAAACAACATAATTACAATCACTATTTCAGGATATTTTGTAGCATTTAAGGAGAAATGGGGCAAAATATAATGAACAATGTTTATAGCAATAGAAAAATTTTCTAGAGAAAACCTATAAAAAATGCAGCGAAAAGTTTTCAATGTGAAAGTTTTATTATTTTGCATGTGTACACGATTCTTGCATAAAAATTTCCAGTAAAAGAACATTGTCGGATTTATACTTTATTACATTTCTGAACGCTGAAATTTTATGCGTATGAGTAATTAGTTACTGTCCTAAGCAATTTTCCTAAGCAGTACTGTGTATATGCACTATATACGCACAACATATACAGTACTTAAACTTATAGCATGAGAAACACATAAATTAACTTGAAATTATCTTCCACCGAATTTAAACTATAGCTTAATAGATTTTGATTATTTGTGTTACCTGTAAACGAATGGTGTATGATTTTCAAGCTATATTATGTGGTTTAAAAAAAAAAAAAAAAAAAAAAAAAAAAGGTATAAAGAAAAGAAATTTTTACATAAAAATTACTAAAATTTAAAAACTTATATTCTGGTTAAGAAAACATGTCATTCAAATAAGCAAACACAAGGTTTAAAAAAAAATCTTGTACGTTTTATGTAATTATATTCGTACAAAATATTTTGCTTCAGAGAAACATTACAACATTCCTTTCATTTTACTAAAATACTAAGATTAACGCTGTGTTAGGGAAAAGAAACATGGAAATAATTAACATAAAAGTAGACTCGTTATATTTCTAAAGTATGAGTCTTCTTTTTTTCAAAAATATATTTTCTTCCTATATTTTGTTTCTGTAACCAAAAAAAAAAAAAAAAAGGTAAGTTTGTATAATAAATCTAGTTTACTCGTGTTTTGAAAGGAAAAACGTTTCGTTCTTAAAATTGTATAACTGTACATAAATAAAAGTTTCCCTTAGTGCAAAGCAGAAATAGAAAGACTGTATCCCCCGTAGAGATCTAGTGAAAAGAAAGACTGATTTTTCTTGCAAAAATGTCTCTTTTTTGCCTTATTATCTTTACAGAAACATTATTCAAATTAAATGAAACAACAATCTTTTATCTTACTGAATAACATTTAGAAGAAAAGAATTTTGTTATAGTTCCTTGTATAGAGTAGTATGCTTTTATTTAAAATGAGATACACGCGTAACATTTTTAAGCATTGAAATAAAGAACTATTAGTTACAAATTATATTCACGCGCGAATATTTCAAAACAGTTTTATTTTCAGTGATGAACTTCGTTTATTTAAATATGCTTATTTTGAATTTTAACATATGAATAAGATAGATCAAATTCATTCCTATTTTAAATTGCAGTTGAGTGAGTTTACCATTAGACACAATTATTATATTTTTATATTTTTAGAATATTGCAATCCTGCGATATTCTAATATCCTTAAGCCACTTCAATAATTAAACAAGAAAGAAAAATCATGCAGAACGCATTGATTAGTAACACTTTCAAACTGCACGTAATTGTTTTATCGAATAACGTTTAATATTCTATGCCTACCATATCACACAACAGAGAGAAGGACTGAAAAATATACAGATAGACTAATTGATTTTAAAATTACTCTTAGGCATTTTGGAAAGTGTTAAAAAGGCTTAACGAAAAAGAAAATGCAGCTATTAGATTATAATTACAGCTTTTGATCTCTCTCAATATTTTAGTGTAGCCCTGTAAATCAGAAAGTTAATCATATCATATTCTATACAAAACATTTTTTTAGAATATTAACAATACATTTCAATATTTTTATGATTTTTACAGCAGAAAGATTTTTAAATATAACTTTCTAAAAATTCTGTCCTGAAACGTAATGCATCGGCATTTTTGTTGTTGTTGTTGTTGTTGTTGTTGTCCCTGTAAGCAAACTAGTTAAAAAGAGCCAATTAATGTCATTTTAAATGGGGAACATTCTATAGGGAAAATATTTATAAAAATAACATTCATAGAACACAATGCTTTCGAATGTTTTTGGGTGTCCCTGTACACACACCAGAAAAGATATTCACTCCATTTTCAATATGGAACATCCGAGAGTGAACTTCAATGAAATATATCAGTTTCGAGAAGTTCCATAAATATTTACAGGAGTTAGAGCGCGGGCAGACAGAGAGACAGACAGATGGACAGATACACAAACTGAAATCATATTCACACTTAAAAATGTTAGAAAGTGTTAAAAACGCTTAATGTAAACGAAAGTACAATTCTAGCATTTTTTTATTAATAGCTCTTAATATAAATGGATATTTTGTGTCACCCTGTAAATCTAATTCTAATCATGCTATACTCTATGCAAAGCATTTTTTTGCGCATGTAAATAACATATTTCAATTTCCTAAAACTTTGTGTAAAGTAAAGTTTTTAAAATTTGATTTATAGAAATATCTCTCATAGAACGCAATGCTTTGGAATACTTCTAAGTGTCCCTGTACATAAATCGGTGGTGGTATTCCCTCCATTTTATACAGGAAACATGAAATAGTGAACTGGAATAACATATTTCCATTTCATTCAGATATGTCTACAGTAAAGGTATGAAAATATGGTTTATAGAAATACCTCTCATAGAACACAATGCTTTGAAATACTTTCGGGTGTCCCTGTACACAAACCAGTACATGTATAAACTCCATTTTCAACAGGAAACTTCCGATAGTGAAATTGAATAACATATATCAGATCTAAGAAATTCCATAAATATTTACGGGAGTTAGATATCGGACATACAGACAGGCAGACAGACAGACGTGCAGGCAGATTCACAAAACTGAAATCATATTCACACTTAAAAAATGTTAGAAAGTATTAAAAACGCTTAACGTAAACGAAAGTACAATTCTAGCAATTTTTTATTAATAACTCTTAATATAATTGGGTATTTTTGTGCCACCCTGTAAATTTAATGCTAATCATGCTATATTCCATGCAAAGCATTCTTTTGTGCATATAAATAACATATTTTAATTTTCTAAAACTTTGGGGAAAGTCAAGACATTAAAATTTGATTTATAGAAATATCTCTCATAGAACACAATGCTTTGGAATAATTTTGAGTGTCCCTGTACATAAACCGATTGTGGTATTTCCTCCATTTTATACAGGAAACATTCAATAGTGAACTTGAATAGCATATTTCAATTTCATTCAGATATGTCAACAGTAAAAGTATGAAAATATGGTTTATAGAAATACCTCTCGTAGAACACAATGCTTTGAAATACTTTCGAGTGTCCCTGTACACAAACCAGTAGAGGTATAAACTCTATTTTCAATAGGGAACGTCCGATAGTAAACTTGAATAACATATATCAGTTTCAAGAAATTCCATAAATATTTTCGGGAGTTAGAGCGCGGACAGACAGACGGACAGACAGGCAGACAGACAAACCGAAGTCATAAACACTTTTCAACCTTATTGGAAAGTGTTAAAAATGTTAGAAAGTGTTAAAAACGCTTAACCGAAATAACAATTCTAGCAATTTTTTATTTATAGCTCTTAATGTAACTGGATATTTTTGTGCCACCCTGTAAATCTAATGCTAATCATGCTATATTCTGTGCAAAGCATTCTTTTGTGCATATAAATAACATATTTCAATTTCCAAAAACTTCGTTGAAAGTTATGTTATTAAAATTTGATTTATAGAAATATCTCTCCTAGAACGCAATGCTTTGGAATACTTTTGAGTGTCCCTGTACATAAACCGATGGTGGTATTTCCTCCATTTTATACAGAAAACATCCAATAGTGAACTTAAATAACATATTTCAATTTCATTCAGATATGTCTACAGTGATGGTATGAAAATATGTTTTATAGAAATACCTCTCGTAGAACACAATGCTTTGAAATACTTTCGAGTGTCCCTGTACACAAACCAGTAGAGGTATATACTCTATTTTCAATAGGGAACGCCCGATAGTAAACTTGAATAACATATATCAGTTTCAAGAAATTCCATTATTTACGGGAGTTAGAGCGCGGACAGACAGACGGACAGACAGGCAGACAGACAAACCGAAGTCATAAACACTTTTCAACCTTATTGGAAAGTGTTAAAAATGTTAGAAAGTGTTAAAAACGCTTAACGTAAACGAAATAACAATTCTAGCAATTTTTTATTGATAGCTCTTAATGTAACTGGATATTTTTGTGCCACCCTGTAAATCTAATGCTAATCATGCTATACCCTATGCAAAGCATTTTTTTGCGCATGTAAATAACATATTTCAATTTCCTAAAACTTTGTGTAAAGTAAAGTTATTAAAATTTGATTTATAGAAATATCTCTCATAGAACGCAATGCTTTGGAATACTTCTAAGTGTCCCTGAACATAAATCGGTGGTGGTATTTCCTCCATTTTATACAGGAAACATGAAATAGTGAACTGGAATAACATATTCCGATTTCATTCAGATATGTCTACAGTAAAGGTATGAAAATATGGTTTATAGAAATACCTCTCATAGAACACAATGCTTTGAAATACTTTCGGGTGTCCCTGTACACAAACCAGTAGATGTATAAACTCCATTTTCAACAGGAAACATCCGATGGTGAAATTGAATAACATATATCAGATCTAAGAAATTCCATAAATATTTACGGGAGTTAGATATCGGACATACAGACAGGCAGACAGACAGACGTACAGGCAGATACACAAAACTGAAATCATATTCACACTTAAAAAATGTTAGAAAGTATTAAAAACGCTTAACGTAAACGAAAGTACAATTCTAGCAATTTTTTATTAATAACTCTTAATATAATTGGGTATTTTTGTGCCACCCTGTAAATTTAATGCTAATCATGCTATATTCCATGCAAAGCATTCTTTTGTGCATATAAATAACATATTTTAATTTTCTAAAACTTTGGGGAAAGTCAAGACATTAAAATTTGATTTATAGAAATATCTCTCATAGAACACAATGCTTTGGAATAATTTTGAGTGTCCCTGTACATAAACCGATTGTGGTATTTTCTCCATTTTATACAGGAAACATTCAATAGTGAACTTGAATAGCATATTTCAATTTCATTCAGATATGTCAACAGTAAAAGTATGAAAATATGGTTTATAGAAATACCTCTCGTAGAACACAATGCTTTGAAATACTTTCGAGTGTCCCTGTACACAAACCAGTAGAGGTATAAACTCTATTTTCAATAGGGAACGTCCGATAGTAAACTTGAATAACATATATCAGTTTCAAGAAATTCCATAAATATTTACGGGAGTTAGAGCGCGGACAGATAGACGGACAGACAGGCAGACAGACAAACCGAAGTCATAAACACTTTTCAACCTTATTGGAAAGTGTTAAAAATGTTAGAAAGTGTTAAAAACGCTTAACCGAAATAACAATTCTAGCAATTTTTTATTGATAGCTCTTAATGTAACTGGATATTTTTGTGCCACCCTGTAAATCTAATGCTAATCATGCTATATTCTGTGCAAAGCATTCTTTTGTGCATATAAATAACATATTTCAATTTCCAAAAACTTCGTTGAAAGTTATGTTATTAAAATTTGATTTATAGAAATATCTCTCCTAGAACGCAATGCTTTGGAATACTTTTGAGTGTCCCTGCACATAAACCGATGGTGGTATTTCCTCCATTTTATACAGAAAACATCCAGTAGTGAACTTAAATAACATATTTCAATTTCATTCAGATATGTCTACAGTGATGGTATGAAAATATGTTTTATAGAAATACCTCTCATAGAACACAATGCTTTGAAATACTTTCGGGTGTCCCTGTACACAAACCAGTAGAGGTATAAACTCCATTTTCAATAGGGAACGTCCGATAGTGAACTTGAATAACATATTTCAATTTCATTAAGATATGTCTACCGTTAAGGTATGAAAATATGGTTTATAAAAATACCTCTCGTAGAACACAATGCTTTGAAATACTTTCGGGTGTCCCTGTACACAAACCAGTAGAGGTATAAACTCCATTTTCAATAGGGAACGTCCGATACTGACCTAGAATAACATATATCAGTTTCAAGAAATTCCATAAATATTTACGGGAGTTAGAGCTTGGACAGACAGACGGACAGACAGACAGACAAACCGAAGTCATAAACACTTTTCAACCTTGTTGGAAAGTGTTAAAAAGACCCAGCTATGTTCCACATAAAATGTGTTTATATATATTTATTAAATGCATAAATTCTTGAGTACAAATTTTAACTAATAATAACAAATAATAATAATACCTGTGAGTTACGCCAGAAATACCAGCATTTTTTTTTCCATTGTGAGAATGCAATAATGATTAAAATCCTGTCTTAAAAATTTCATTTCAGTGTTTGTATTTATAAAAGATCCGTTCTATAACAAGCTAATAATATTTTCTGGAGTTTTCGTAAGGAAATATCTCCATGTTTCTTCCAATTTATTCTCAGCGTTTGGAAATGTTTAGCTAATCAATATAAGGTATATTTGGCCTTCGCCGATATAATTTTTTAAAGACTTTAAAAAACGTTTTTTTTTTCACATTTTATGTTCTTCTCTGGTTATATAATAATACCATTAAAAGGTAAATATAAACAATAACGTAAATAATATTGTAACTATATTGCGGCTATTCAAAATAGCTGGAAAATTAATGACTGGGACTATAAACAGAAATGATAAATTCCTAACGGTATATCGTGCTGTATCATTAAAAATAGCATTTACGGAAGAAATTATTAATTTCAGACTTTGAGAAAAATATAAAATAAAATCTAATTTGTAGATGGTTGTTTATCACGAAAAACAGAAAACTCAATTACAATTAAATTAAATTGAGTACTTTTTCTTTATTTTTGATGGTAGAATTTTCAAAAATGTTTATAATATTATCTCCTAATTATATGAAAACTATATTATTAACTAATAACTTGTGCATGTTCAAATAAATACATAAGTTTTATGACTGATTATTTTTATTTTCAAGACAATTTATTCAATTTCTGTGGTTTTATTTGGTATTTTTTCAGTCTTTCCTTGTTTTATACAAATAATACTGTTTTACCTTTATAAACTAATATTCACAAAATATAAATTTAGTTTAAAAAGTTCTTCGCTTTTTCAGAATATATAAATTAAATTTAAATATAATAGAATGTAAAACTTTTTTTAAGAAAATTTACTGTTACTTGACACAACTTTTAATTTAAATAATAACTTTAATTATTTATAAGTTTTAAAACAACACTTTTCACAGCTTACGTAGTTCTGTATTAAATATTTTTCAAGTTTACGTACAAAAGCCTTACATACACACAAGTACACATAGCGATCCTAGCACTTTATTCATGTTTGTATGATATGACTAGAGAGTGGATTAAATGCAATTACACATCTGTATAAAAATTTGCAAATTTGATTTTTTTTTTTTTTTTTTTTTTTTTTTTTTTGTATTTTTACATATAAATGCATAAAAGTCATTTATTATTATTAGTTTTAAATGCTAATTTCGACGAATTTTAGCTGAAAAAAAAAAGTTTTTCTCGTTGAAACTCATATAGATTAATATTTTTACTGTTTTACGCATCTTCCACCTCTCGAGTCTCTTGTATGTAATCCTGTTATTTTCAGTCGTCAGACATGAAATTGACACATGTCCTTAATTAAGAATTGATTTTAATGTTTAACAATGAATAAATATATGCGATATGCAGAAGTTTAAATATCTGTTTGAAATCTCTAGACCTAGAAATTTTATTTATTAATTCATCGTCATGAAAATCCATTTTAGGTAAATTGGATTGTAATGCTTACTTTTTACACCAACTATGTGAAAAATGCCAGAGTTGGGAATCAAACCCGCACTCCGCTTGACGCTTTAACGTTCACTACTTAATTTATTTTAAAAATTACTAAACTAATTATAAAAATGGCTTTTAGACACATAGCTGGTCATAAATATTTAAATATATATATATATAGCATTGTTCTTTTTCGATAACATTTTGTTTAAAACAACTAGTTAACCTTATTAAATTCAAATAATATTTAATTTAATAAAAAACAAAAACACTTTGTAAGTAAACATTATCGACTACAAAATCTCGTAAAAGTTGTTTCAGGTGAAAAAAGTAGTCCAGCTTTTCAGTAAAAAGAAACAAAAAAAAAAAAAAAAAAAAAAAACTAGACATGAGTGCATTGTCAAACCAGCAATTTGCACTCGTGCACGCTAATAAACTTCAAAAGTGACTTATGCATTTAGCTTCCTTTGAAGTATTTTCTGTTAAATTTAGGAATAGTGCTGCTATCTACGGAACAAAAAAGGAACAAAAGTTTAAAAGCTGACTAAAATAAGGGGGAAATGTTAAAAAAACTGCTGAAAAAAAAAAAAAAAAAAGTTACATTTCGTCAAATGTTTGGTTTCGCAGCGAAACCAACGAACGTTAAAGGTTAACCATGCGGATGCGCTACAACTTAGCCATCCTGGATGATAGCCAACTGGGCATTTCCCACATAATACCTGGGGAGCTGGAAGCGGAGTGTTCGGGTTCGATTCACGACTTTGCATTTTTCACATAGTTGGTATAAAAAAAAAAAAAAAAAAAAAAAAAACTTATACTCCAATTAATCTAAAGTGAATGTCTATACATAGTTAACAAAGAATTTTTAATAAATACATTGATTTATTTTATAGAAAATATTTAACGGCAAAAGTAAAAATTGTTTGTGTGTTGTAAGTAAGAATAAACATACCTTGGAATAAACGATATCAAACAGAAAATCATGTGATAAACTAACGTTTCCTATGTAAAGAAAAATCTGAATAAAAATCTGACCTGGCTATTGACTCCACCTAAAAACAGATAAATATAATGTAAAATTCTATCTCGTAAATATACTCTTATTGTAAAATTAAATAATCAGAAATTAAGCTTTTTGAAGAAATATTGTGAAAATCAACACATTCCAGATGAGTCTACACTTAGAAAACATTATGGCAGAATTGTGCATGCAGAATGTCATCTGTCTTCACCGCAAATGATTCATGATGACTTCATCATCATCCTCTTCCATGATATCTTACTTTTAAAAAGTTTATCAACTATAGAAACCCACTTTTCTTTTATAAGTTTTATTGTTACAAAGTCGGAATTATCACGGAATTCAGTTCAGAAATTCCTTTATAGATGACGTATCTAAAATTTCTTCACGCTTCAGAAATTTTAGATGAAGTTCCAAATCTTTTAAAATTCCTCTAGATAACATTTTTATGAATATTTTAAATGCGTGTTTTCTGTTTTTAAGTGCATATTTTCATGCATATTTTGTCATTTTCGTAAGTGCATACATTCAGCTCTCTAGGTATATCATACAAATGTAATAGAAAATATATATCAGTGGTTTAATTTTAAAGAAGAAATATTATATACATAATTTTGAAACATTAATAATACAAGATTTATCGGAAGAAAAATTAACATATTTGGAATTTTTGTTCTTTTTAATGAAATTTACAAAATAATAATTTAGTTTTACACTATCTTGCTTTTATTTTCTGTATTATTTAATACGAATTACGATTGTTCAAACATATTATCTTAAAAACACAGCTAAATTTCATTATTTATGTTTTTTTTTTTTTTGTTGTTTTGTTTTTTCAAAGAAGCAAATTAAGCATAGTTTTAAAATATTATGAAAATTTGATAAATAAAATATTAAATATCTGGAAACCTATTATAGAATTTACAAAGATCCGGATTTGCGATTAAGACCATTATACAATTATAAAACATTTCACATGCGAATAATGTTGTATTAATAAAATCTAATTTTAGATAATGTTATACTATGAAATCTCTTCTGCAACAGCGCTACCAAAACATGAAAATGGAGCAAGAACATAAAATTATTTAAGAACTCATTTTCTTAATTTTTCTTTTGGAAATATTATATTTACCGATATTTTTTTAATTAATAGAGCTGCAAAAATCATAAGTCTATTTTTGTAAGGTTAAAGTAACAAGTTTGAAGCTTTGATTGCAGCACTCGTACTTACTTTATTCGCCTGATGAAGGGTCGTGTGTTTTTTCGACCCGAAACAATTGTTGCGAGTTTATTGCATTTTATGGTGTTTATTCAAAGTTTGTAAGTAATAAGTTATTAAATGCTCTTTAAATTTCTGAAAAAAAAAAAAAAAAGAAAGAAAGAAGGAAAGAAAAACGAAAAACGAAAAACGAAAAAAAAAAACGGAAAAAAAAAACGAAAAAAAAAAAAATATATATATATATATATATATAAATATAGTTAGTTCACAGCTTACTAATTCTTCTCATGAGATATATATATATATATATATATATATATAATTAATGATTTAAAAAATCTCAATATTGTTTTTTAGAAAATCTACATCCAAAAAATATATTTTAAGAAGTAACACGTGCAGGTTCGTTTAGAAACGTTTTCTTGAAAAATATTTTAGACTTATTTCTTTTCTTATTTACTTTTAAAATTTAAAACTCATAAATGTTATACCAATTTCAAAACCTAATTAAAATCTTAATTTACCACAAGCCAAATAATTAATGAAACCAAATTAATATTGTACAATAGTGAAACCAAAACCATTCAAAGAAAGGTTTCCAAATAAATTTCATGGTTCACGACCCAATTTTCATACTTCCACAGGCAGTACAATTTTAATATAGTGACTCCCACGACGCCTTTAAATTTTTGTCGTCGTGTTGGGAATGACTTTTTTTTATTAATATTGGTATATATATATATATATAATAAATAAATAAAATAATATAAAATAAAATAATTCCTATTTTGATTATATTTTTTTAAGATTGTGCTTTTTAGTCAATTTATGAAACAAAAGTTCACATTCTGTATGTATCTTTAAAATGTTGCTAGATTTATAATGACGCTTGCAAAGATTCTGAAGAAACAACTGTTAAAGATACATTTTTTTTTTCGTAAAATAATCCCATCAGACAAATGTCGTCATTTTTTCTTATAAGTCCATTGAGCTAAGTCCGCTTGCTTAAAAATTGTTCATGTATAAATATTATTATTTATCCTCGAGTATCGTGTCGACCAAAAATAATTGAAACTGGTCCACGTTAGAGAAATATTATATAGATTGAAATTCAAGTCCATTATAAACAATAATAATATTAATAATAAACCGAAATAATAATATTAATAATAAACTTTTTTTTCCTTTCAGATATTTTCGAATGTGTAAAACTATTATCTAGCTGTACATTAAAAATATATAGAGGGTATTAAATAATGCCCTAAATTGACTAAAAAATTCCATTGTAAAATGTATAGGCAGTAGAAAAAATAGGTATATTAGATTTTTTTTTTTTTTTTTTTTTTTTTTTTTTTTTTAACAAGCCATTAGACCAAAAAATCCTCTCCAAATAGAGACAAAAATTTAAAAGTCGCCAAGGTGTTCATATACTAAAGCTGTAACACAAAATGGTCCAGATATTACGAATTTCTTTCTATTCTGAAAAAAAAAAAAATAAATATATATATATATATATATATATATATATGTATATATATATATATATATATATATATATATACTGAATTTTAGCATAAAATTTAATAATAAAAAATAAATAAATAAAGTATTAAATATTATGTATTTCAATTTGACATTGAATATGGTGATTTCTATAAATATATATATATTTGCTTTTGTCTTGTGTTATGCACTATTAATATTCAGTGAAAGGCAAAGAAGTGAATAGGCGGACAGAGAGCCGCAGGGGTTGCTAAGTGAAGCAAATCGGGAGAGATGAGGCCTCCCTCGGGGTTGGTGAGCAGAGCGAGCAGGGGGTTCTTGAGAGATTCCCCCTAGTTCTTGATATATATATATATATATATATATATATATATAATAAAGATGATCTATTAAGCATAGTAGAAGTCAAGCAACAGATACAAGATCACTGAAACACCAATGACCAATAAGATTAAAAAAAAAAAAAAAAAAAAAAAATCATCAGTGGATGAAATACACTAATGTAAAGAAAGCAGATCTATTAATTAACAGCCTGCATAACAAACGAATCAATAAAGTAAAACAACAAATCTTAACTTTAAACCATAAACTTATCAAAATTAATGAAAAAACAACACAAGATAGGAAGAAGGAGGCAGACGGCAAGACTTGTGACTTGCCTGTGGGGTTACACTAGTTTTACGCCGGCAACACTCCCCCAGCCTGCCACAACCAGAACAGGAACCATAAGGATTTAAAAATGCAAAATTTCTAAGCAGATGAACAACATTGAAACCACGAAGCCACAATGAAATTCACCGATTGATCACATTGTGTTTAACAGTATAATTAGAACATTAAATATAGTTGACAACTCAAAAAGGAAAAATCTGAAATTTTATTGGAAAATGAAAGTTTGCATAGTAATACAAAGCAAATGCAACAAGCCTTCTATTTTTTTTTTTTTTTTTTTTTTTTTTTTTTGTATTTAATTTCACAAACCCACCCAACCATCCAGCCTTACAACACCACCCCACCTCCGTAATCAAACATCTGCCCACCCAACCGCCACCTTTTTTATTGTCTTTTATTATTTTATGATTTTTTTGTTGATATACACAAGAGTGTACACAGCTTTTTTTTTTTTTTTTTTTATATATATATATATATATATATATATAATGTATAATTTAAACAAAGGAAAAATGGTATTTTAAATATTATGTATTTCAATTTGACATTGAATATGGTGATTTCTATATATATATATATATATATATTTGCTTTTGTCTTGTGTTATGCACTATTAATATTCAGTGAAAGGCAAAGAAGTGAATAGGCGGACAGAGAGCCGCAGGGGTTGCTAAGTGAAGCAAATCGGGAGAGATGAAGCCTCCCTCGGGGTTGGTGAGCAGAGCGAGCAGGGGGTTCTTGAGAGATTCCCCCTAGTTCTTGATATATATATATATATATATATATATATATATATATATATATATATATATGTATATATATATAAATATATATATATATATAATGTATAATTTAAACAAAGGAAAAATGGTATTTTAAATTATTTTATTTATATAAGTGCCTATTTATTTATTTTATATTATTTATTTATTTATTTATTTATTTTTAAGTTTATGTAAAGCTTGTGGAAGCACTGCTGGAAATGTTTTTATCGATTATCTTAATAATTACTTATAAATGATTATTAGATAATTATTTGAAGTTAATGTAAATATAATAAAACTATACTGCTTTAATTATTATAAATTTATTTTGAAATAGTTTTATTTTTCGGTAAAAAACAAATTGTATGATATGTATTTCACAAGCTTTAATATTTCAACAGATTTATAACACTTTAAACTAACGTACAGTACTTGCTTTTGAGCTGGCATACATCGTTAAAATCTCTAGAAATAATTCTAGATAATATATGAATTTGTACTGAATTACAATACTTATAATATTTTAAATCCGTTGGAAATTAATTTAAAAGATTAAATTTTAATTACTTGTACGGAAGTTACAAATATGAAAATATTGCATTAAGTTATTTAAGACTTCCATAACTATAATTTCCTTTTTCTCTTTACGTCCAGATACTACTCAAAAGGAATTATCTTCTTTAAGACAATAGGCTGAGTTTCCTAAATATCTAACTGAACATTCTGATGTTCCCACAGCGTCACACAAAGGAAGTTAACTAATTGCTTTTATACATTCAAAACGGTACCCCATGACGTTTTAATTCTTAAACTCTTAAAAGTTTGAGACAGAAAGATAATCAATTACGGTTACTATTTAAGGATAATTACAGTTTCCTAAGTAAACGGATTCGTTTTTAAATAAATTTGTGTAACACAAAGACACTCTTCATTAACCTTTCTTTGGTAATTCTAAAGTGCATGAAATTGAAACAGAATTTTTAAATGTATTGAAAATAAAATTTATTTTATGATTTATGTAATAATTTTACACGTTTTCTGTTAAATATTAAATGTTAGTTAAAATGAGAGTTTAAGCAGGTATTCTACTTATACTCAAACATTTTCTTTGGATTTGTTTACATAGTAACAAGTATTTTTAAACAATATGACTTTAATTGTTCCATTTTTTTTTCCTTCCGATTTTATGATAGTTTTGCTGTTGCTTTTTTGAGCGAAATTAATTCATATCAAAAATAAAAGTTCTTTTTTTTTTTACTTCAACCACAGATTTAAATACCAGAAATATAATTTTGAATTTGTTCAGAAAAAATCTTAACAAAATGTAAACAAACTGAAAACACATATTTAATGATTAAAATGACATTTCGTAAAGTGAAAGTTTTAATCTAAAGGAGGAAAAGACTGCCTAATTTTTTTTTTTTTTTTTTTTTTTTTTTTTAATCGGAATTTGAGAATAAATAACTTGTAAAAAAAAAATGAATAAATAAATAAATAAATAAATGTTTAAATAGCACATTCTAGTTTCAGTGCTTTAATTAATTAGTTTTATTTAAATTGGTGCTCTAATTGTAAATAGGATTATAAACATCTCACTTTCTTAACTTACACTCTCCGCGGGAATTTCATGCACTTTACCAGTCATCCTAATTTTTCAGAAGAACCTGGAGTAATTCTTTTTTCCTTTCATTTTCTTTTTTCTTTTTTTGTATTTTTATATTTTTCTTTCTTTATTTTGATAGAGTGTCATACCTATGCTACTTGTTTTTTTTTTTTTTTTTTTTCTTGTGTCATCTAAATTAAGTAATTTTTGTCTTCGTCTTTGCTTTCCCTTTTTTTTTTTTTTTTTTTTTTTTTTTCCCTAATTGTTTATACACTGCGAAAGATACCGCCTTCATCTAGAGCGAATAATTTTCTAAATCCTTAAACTAGGAATATAGATTTCTGAGCTATGATTATAAGGTACGCCAATCAGCTACGTAGACAAAATGATCAATAATTTCTAGTCTATACATTTATAGATGGTGAAACAATATTCTGAATCCTTTGTATTGAGAGAAATTCTTGCTTGATTTTCTGGAATTGGGTCATAAACCATGATAATAGTTGCTAAAACTCGCCTTTTGTATTCGCATTTATACGCAAATTTTTTAAATAAGTTTGATCTCTATAATATAGACAAATGCTCTCGAATTACAGTAAATACGGGCTAGGACCTCTTAGAAAGACCCCCGCGTAGGACACTCTCCCTTAGGCCTAGGATCCTGCAGCAGTCAATCGGCCTTAATCCCCACAGCACAACACAGCTCTAGAATTCTAATAAGGATTTCCAAAACTCGCTTTCAAATGGAATTAGAACTGATAAGAATGCCATGCAATTATTTTTACTAGAGCAAAATTTTATATTCTAGATGTCAGTTGCAGAATTTTTTCTCAGTGTATTACTTTCATCATATCTCTATAACTCTTCCAAAGACATATTACTTGGAAAATACCGATTTACATTCTCATTTTTATATTTTGATTAGGCCATGAAAACCTCAGAAATCTGTTAACCATATTAAAAAGTATTGAGACTAAGTTGTCTGAAACTTTGCTATAATATTTTGAATGGTAAGAAAGTGAAATATCGTAAATGTTGTTTTCGCATTGCTATAATTAGACCACTATATTGAGTCTGGAACACTTTTCATTTAATTTTCACATTTGATAGAATCAATCTGCGTAAGATTAACAACTTTCAGATGTGATTTTAAAAATGCCGCTCTTAGACCACTGAGAAGTTCCAGTAAGATGTTAAACCCTCTTAAATTCAACCTTAACCGAAGTATTTACTTTGAGACGAGATTATCTGTCATCAAATTTTTCCAAAATTTCTGATATAGAATCTTAGAGCATATAATGCAGAATTGCACGGGTATCTTCTTTAATTAGTTAAAGATGGTTCTAAAATTAATAGTAGGATATTTGCTTATATTGTTCATCATGTTACTCATATTTAACAAAATAAAATTTTCTTCTATTATAATCCATAAAACTTTTATTTCAAGAGAATGAAAAGAAAGAAATGATCATTTAAAATCCAGAGAATTTAAACTATAACCTTTATAACAATGAAAGTTTTTCATTTTTACAGAAATACAATACTTTAACAAGCAAAGCATTTTATAAGAAAATAATAATAATAATAATAGATACCTGTTCTGAAAAATATATTTAAGTGAATACATTTTAAATTGTTTTTTGAGAAATATATTAACCTTTTGAATAAATTGAAAAAAAAAAAAAAAATCTTAAAAATGCATCCTCAGTTTACAAAGAGATATATTGTAAGAGGAATTCTTCAGGAAACATTTTATAGAAAAGTATTTTTCAATTTGAATATATTTTAAAATTGAAATTTCACTGAATAAAAATTCACTCAATCAAGTTGCATATTTCTTGCATTCAACATGTTAAAAAGTTAAGTCAATATATATATATATATATATAATAGTAATGTGGATTATAAAAATATCTAAAATATGTACAAATGTAAGATATTGAATTTAAAATGGTTTAAAATGTAAATGTTTTTTATGAATATTGAACATCGGCTAAAATATTCCTATTCTTAAAAAAATCATAAAAAAGGAGTCATACATATATATATATATTAAAAATTAAAAACACTATAAAAATCTATAAAAAAAAAATTCAGTTAAAATCAGATTAATAAATAATTTTAAGTGCAATAAAGCAAAAAAATGGAAAGAGAGGTTTTGATTCATTTTTGTGTGAAATGATGCATTTTTGAATAAATGAAAAATCGTTGTTTTGCAAATATAATATTTTCTATTAAAGAATAAAAATAAAAACTCACTTTCAATGACAGTTCACATCTGAGAAATGTTTCTCTCTCTCTCACACACAGAAATATATATATATATATATATATATATATATATATATTATTTTTATTCATATACAACATTAATTATAAAGATCATATACAACTAAATTTACAAGGATAAATATAGGCAAATTCGTTTGTCCGAAATGTTGTTCAATTTTCCATATAATCCAGAGGTCGAACATTTTCACGAATCCAATACTTTCTTCTTACGCATATGGAATAAAGAAGAAAGAACATTTGGTGCAAGTGTTTGTTACAATTAACATGTTGTAGATATATAGAAAAATGAAGATTTTTAGCGCTTCCTAAGCTTTTAAACATTACAATTTATTTACATGTCTTTTAATTTAATAAGTTATAAGTTTAGTTAATATTTTAGTAAATATTTTTATTAATTTCAAAAAATATATATATATAAAAAGACAGGGATTTTATTAACATAAGCTTTCATTTATAAAATAAAGCGCGCATCGTATTTAACTAATTTGTAATGAGCGATACGTATTATATTTTAAGTTGTTATCATTATAAAAACAAACTACATAATATCTAACATACTTTAAATTACTTATTTTTTGTAAATCACATAGGAATATCAGTAAGTGAAATATTCATATAAATTAGAATTTGTTAATATTTCACAATATTTTGTTTAAATTAACAGACTTTTCCTATACAATTTACTAAGAGTCTGTTCTAGCCTGGTTGGTAGAACGCTGAGCTCGTAATTAGAAGAATCGATACTTGAGCCGGACGATGACCATCGTGTATATTAATAATCGCTGGTGATCGCAAAATCCCTCGTGTTACGGTGTCTTTCATATTCACATCCTAAATAATACCTTTGGAGGTCACAAAAGTAAAAGAATTATCCCCTTCGCAGAAGATCAAAATTGTAAAAGCAGGTCACAGAATCTTTCTTTGGCTTGAATCCCAGACCATCGCCATTTGTCCATTGCTTAACGCTAGTACAAAGTAAATCCAACTCAACTCAAGGTAAATGAACAATTTACAAAATGTGGAGTTTTAAGCTAAAACCGAAACTGCTTTTTTTCACAAAAGTTTGGATACTTTTTTTTTTAACGTTCAACGTACAAAATTTGAAAAAAATGAAAACAGATATTTTTTCAAAAGCATGGTATTAAAAAAAACTATGAAGGTTTTTCAACGCTTTTAGCCCAATACCAGATATCCATGTTCAGTACGATACTGATAACATTGATGATATATCTAAAATAGAATCCTGCCCAGAAAAAAGAACATTAACTGTTTATTTGAAACCACCAGTACATACCATAACTAAACTAACTGTTTCTGTAAATTTTTCAGACAGTACAAAACACTCTCTTACACGTAAAAAAATAACTTCCACAAACTCTGTCGAAAACACTGATAAAAAATTTCACAATCATCATAGTGGTCCCTCTCCACCTTTAAAATAATTCAAGAGGACCAGCCCGACAGGGCACTATACTTAAAATTCATCTATTTTTGTTTCCCATCCTCGCCGAAAAAAACACAAGTTTTTGAGTACTCACCAAAAATGGCCCCCTTCTTTAGCAAATTCAAATAGAGGACAGATAAATAAAATTTTCCTGTACTATATTCATGGCATTCAATGACACAGTCATCCTCCTTTTCACTCTCATGAGGGGCGTACCTTCGCACATGTCTTTTGGGACAACGATAAGTCTCATGCCTAAAATCTTGAATATTCTGTTCCAAAGCCCCGCAGCAACCAGTGCACTATATTAGCAGATGTAGAACTTCACCGATGCCCAAAAAATCTGTCAATAACCAGGTACTTTGTTCAAAAATTTTATTTTCATTTTCAAGTGTGTTAATTTGCATGTTAGAACCACATGAAAAATAATGTCTGATATATATGAGAAGTATTTCGATTCTATGATCATTTAAATTAAAAATAGCTTATATGTCAAACTTATCATTTCATCTTGTTCTACTTTGTAAAATATTTTTATGTATCTATATAAATGTTTACTGTACTGTATTTCAGCTATTACCTGCAAAATTACGGTGATTATAAATTTATTATCTCATTTATTTCTTTGTAATCTAAAATACTGTAAATGTATTTTTTAAGGTGTTCAAATCCACTGTCTACGTTCAATTGTAAAATATTGGCTGTGTGCATTCCTTAGTGATTTTTTTAAATTAGGCATAAAGCCGCGTTTAACATACATACTAATAACATATGTAAATTCTGAGGTTTTTGGCGTTTGTACAAATAGCAAGTAAGGGGGAATTATTTTTTTTTTTCGAAATAACCACAAGATATCATATTATGTCATCTTAATACAGACGAGTTTGTCCAACAAATTTTTTACCGGAGGTTGCTTCCATAAGTATCCTCAGATGACCAGTATCTGTTTGTTTTTTCATTGCAGTAAAAGAGATTATATTAAATCACTTTTTACCCATATGGAAACATGCTTAGCCCTCTTTCCTCCTTTGAGGACCAAATTTTTAAAATTCTGAAACTGTTTTTTAAGTATTTGTATTTGTTATCTTTTAAAGGAAAAATCTTAGAAATGTCTACTTTTTTCTTTCAGGTATGAAAGATTTTGTGAAATCACGTTCTGTCCCCCTTCCGCTCTTGGGGGCAAGGTGGGTGATTTTTGCCGATTTTCTTTATATTGGTTGTCTACATCATGGAAGAAATGTTTTCACGAAACGCTATGAATCTAATTGCGAGGCTTTGGGCTGGGCGATGATGAACCAGTTTGCTATATTTACTCAATCAGGACAAATGATTATGATGATATAACAAAATACATACTCTGTAATCTAATAGAAAAGATTATAGGACAATGGTGATAGAAATAATAATAATAATAATAATAATATTAATAATAATAATAGAATACGATAATAGAAGTGATATGCAGAGGAATGAATCAAGCGTTATAATATGTAGTTATAGGTTGAAAACAAATGTAAACGTATATTGTAACAGATTATTTTCTTAAAATTTAACTGTGTTTCAAATTAACATAATGAAACTCGAATATTAAATTTCATTTAAATTTCATTTTCAGTTATATATCACAGTATTTAGCTGTTCTTATTATTTTGCTTATTTGGTGGGGGGTTTTCTCGATCTCCGATATAAATCACTAAATTATGTTCAAATCGTTTGGGTAAATTAGAGGCAACTTTAAAAAATAATTAAAATCATTAGAGTTGAAATAATAATAAATTAATTTGTATTAATACACCCAACCAAATTAATTTACAAATATAGTGTTAATGAAATTAATACGATATTTGTAAATTTATTCGGAGTTTAATTTTGGACAAAAATGTGTATCAATTTTACTATTCACGTGTAAATACACTTACTTTCTTGTAAATAATTAAATGATTAGATAAAACTAATGAACGAATAATTGTAAACTAAAAAATGTTTATTAAAATTAATTTTAGCCTATAGCTACAAGGGACAGTGTAGTTTTTGACTAGTGATTTTTTAAATCGGTTCAGTATTCAAAATATTAACCTCTACAAACAAATCTTTCCCTTTATATTATTGAGACAGATGATAGGACACAGAAATTTATTTATTACAAATGAAGATTAAGTTAAGCTTTAAAAAAAGAAAAAAAAGAAAAAAAAAAAAAAAAAGCTTTAAAGGGGACAATAATAATGCATATGCTTTAAAAGATTTACTTAATTTAATGAATACAAAATTTGCAACACAAAAATTTAATGTGTTTTGTTAATTAAATAATTTTTAAAAGTATTTTGATTTATTTCAATTGTATAATCAAATCTTTCTCAAAAAACAATTATCGTTCAGTGACACATTTTTCTAAAACGCCATATGAATATAATGAATTTTCAGATATTTTCTTTGTGAAGAAAAATTATTAAAATTATGAAAAATATTCTTTTAAATTGAATGTAATTTAACATTTTATTTCTATTAATATATTCTTTATCTGGTTCTGGATTTTCTTATCAAATTCTGCACTCTTTTATTAAAAAGTCAATTCTATTTAGATTTAGTTTCGTTCTTTACTGGAATTAATGAAGTCATTCTTTAAATTTGAATCGCGATAACAGAATTGGGTTTATTTTGGAAAAAAGAAATTCGTAATGAGAAAAGAAATTTAAGGATAAAAATAATTATCTTTTATAAAATGTAATCGCAGAAGAAGGGGTAAATAGATAGTTTATATGATTAATTAATTTCACAAAAAAAAATTGTTGAACATTGAAATAGTGGAATTTAGTTGTTTAAAAACGTGTTATGCTACGAAATTTTTTTTTTTTTTTTTTTTTTTTTTTTGTATATACAGAAACTTACATGGATATAAATTATAATGTTCGCGTGATATACGTAGTAAGAAATTTTTAAAATGTTATTTCTTTTTACTTTTCCTTCCTTACTCATATATATATTTTTTCCAATAAATGAAAGTGTTTGTTTGCCTGTCTGTGTGTGGCGTACAGGAAAATCTGAGGCAGGTACAGTTCGGATTTTTTTTTTTTTTTTTTCAAATAAAAAAACTGTGTTCAGATTTTCAACATGGATTTAGATTTTCGACATTGCTATTGGATTTTTGAAATTTTTATGTTTTATGTGATTATTTACATTTATCTCGGACATTTTTTTTTAAATATAATTTCACGTTTCTGCCAATATTAATATAATGCTTAACACTTTTTTTTTATTTATTTTTTTTTAACATAAAAAGAAACATTTCTTTGCATTTGAAGGAAAAATTAAATTAAATTAAACCTGTATCATAAAAAAATTAAGATAAAACTGATGTCATAATAGCTTTAAAATATTTATTTATATTAATTTATTTCAATATTTTCAATTAATCAAATAATCTTGTATATTTTTTACTTGACTTTTTCATCCGCATACTAATGAGAAATCATATTTAGTTTATTTTAAAGGAATTGGGTTTCTTAATCAACATTGAAACTCGATGTCGTTTACATTTCTTTAACAGCCGTATATAATGGTATATATGGTTTTGGTGTTGTATATGCTGTGTATTCGTAATTTTCCTCCATGACTTTATTATGAAGGTAACTCTAACTAAGATTAACCCTGATCTTGAGTGCTGCAGCACTCTCCGTTCAAAAGAAAGGAAGGGAGAGAAAGTTGCATGATATAAGGAAAAGTAAAGTAGGTAATAATGTTGAATTTCGTTTTCTAAGTGTTTGTGAGATCAAGTTCATAATTTTTTTCAGTAGTTTTTGAAATGAGAAATTTTGCCCCCCCTCACTCCCCTCCAAAAAAAAAAAAAAAAAAAAAAATCCTAGAAATAATTGACAGTTTCGTCAAAGCGGAAATTTGGATAATCAGGGTTTTATTGCAATAATATTAATAAGTTAAAGATGATAAAAATAATAATGAGTTTTAAAATTTATTTAAGTTTAAAGATGACATTATTTCCAATTAAATGATACTTGCAACATAATAATCATTTTGGGGATAAACTGGCGATTAAAAAGTACGTTTTATATTTTTGTATTTTCAGATGCAGATGCGTTTTGATGGTCGACTAGGTTTTCCGGGAGGAAGAATTAAAGGAAAAGCTACAGACAGGGCCTGATTAAGGGGGAAGCTCGCTCATACCGGAATATTTTTACAATTATTTTTTACTTCATGTCATAGAAATTCCACGCTTTGACTAGGAAATATTTTTTATAAAAAATGAACGGTGTAAAACAATCCAATTTACTCACCGTTATTAGACACCAGAATTCTTTTAAAATAATTTTTAATGAAAATCTTCTGTTTATTATAAGAGGGAAGTATTTGTTAAAAAATAACGGTGTAAGTATAAATAATGTGTGAAGAGCGAGCTTCCCCCTTAATCAGGCCCTGGCTACAGATATCAAGAATGTCGTTGATGGGTTAAATATAGAACTATATGAGGAAAAAAAATTGGATAAAAAATATTTTGCTACTAAAGAAGATTATTGTTTTACATATCGACACAAAAAAGATGGACAGATATTTCATTTTTTTTTTTTTTTTTTTTTTTTTTTTTTCAAAGGAAGTTTCTGTAAAAGATTTTTTGGAGATAGAACTACATTCGATGAAAGCAAAATAGTTTAGTAAAGACGTTATTTTGATTTAATTAATTTACTTTTAAAATAATGATGTAATTGATTATGTAAGTTATTTACAGATTTTGAATTATCATTAATTCCTCAAATGATTTTCAATATTGCTAAACATTGAAACAAATTTGAAGTATTAATGGTTTTTTTATTAGCAATTTTTGTATTTTAATTTCAGGTTCTTGGTCTTTTTAAAGTTCCATTATTTACTATGAAAGATAATGTGAGAGGTTTCCCTGCATTTCTTGATAATGAATTTGGTGGATGTGCAAAACCTCATCTTCTGTATTTATTGTTGAATAAGAAATTAGTTTTTTTTATTATGCTAAAGAATCCCTTTTAGCATCACGAACACAACTTTTAAACAAGCATTAAGAATTATGTCATCATGGACATAATTCTTGGTTTGTGTAACCAGAATTAAACAAATTCAATATACATATATATATATATATATATATATATATATATATATAATTTTTTTTTTTTTTTTTTTTTTTTTTTTTTTTTTTGGTATATAAAATGTTATTTTACTTTTCAGTGAAATTTCAGATACACTTATGTCAGAAGATTATACATTTGTTTTGTTATATTTGCAAAAGCCAATATATTAAATATGAAATAATCTCCAATCTGTGTCTTAGAGAAAATTTAAATCTAATATATGTATGAGGGAGGGACTCAAAAATAATCAGATTGAAAGCGTGCAGTCATTTTTATGCATAGTAGAGAATTCTCCCACTAGATGGCTGTAGTAGAGACCTTCCTAAATCAGTTGCCGAAGCGGCATTTGTATAGGGGGGGGGGGGGTGATCTTTGTCACTACGAATTAACTAGTAAATATTGGGGTTTGGTTTGATGGGGGAAGAATTAACTGGTAAATATGGGGTTCGTAATTTTTAATTGTAATTAAATATGCTCTAATTTAAAAATTTAAATTTAAAAGTATTGAGGTTTGGTTTGATGGGATCATGGATGAGCGTTAACAAAGAAGAAGAACACCAGTTTCGACTGCTGTAGGCTGCAGGCCACAGAATGGTCGCTCATGAAAAGGCGGATCCGCCTTGAATTACTACGACCAAATGGTAATGGAGTTTTATAAGGTTTTTAGTTAATAAGTATAATTTAAAATGCTCTTTTTTTTTTTTTTTTTTTTTTTTTTATTTAAACATTATGAGTACGTTAAATCAAAAACTACTTTATTTACGAGACAAAACTTAAGTTAAAATACATTTAAAAACGAAGTATACATATAAAAATAATTAAAATCTAGACTTTTAAAGCCCGTCCGGGTTTCCTCATCAGTATCATTTACAACATAATATGCAAGCATTACATGAATACCCAAGGAATTTAAAGATTCCTTTTAATATTTAAATTCCTTGGGTATTCATGTAATGCTTGCATATTATCTTGTAATTGATACTGATGAGAAAACTCGGACGGGTTTCGAAAGTCTAGATTTTAATTATTTTTATACGTATATTTTGTTTTTAAATGTATTTTAACTTAAGTTTTCTCTCTTAAATAAAATAGTTTTTGATTTAATATACATAATTGAGACGGTTTGATATTTGTGTACGTTAAAGATAAATTATGAGTATGTTTGAAATTTTGCTTCTTGCTTAAAAAATTGGCAATAGAAGCTTGTCAAATGCTTCAACAGGCTTTTAAGGAGGATGATATGAGCCGCACACAAGTTTCTGAGTAGTTTGGGTGCTTTAAATATGGTGATATGTAGATGAGTATTGAAGATTATGCTCGTGCGAGGCACCCTTTATCATCCTCAAATGACAAAAACATTGAAACAATCTGTCAAAAGTTAATGAGGGCTGCCATTTTACAATCAATGAAATTTCAGAACAGACAGAATTGAGCTGAAGACTGAAAATTAAAACTCATTTCGGAGAAGGGGGAGGGGGGGGGGTAAGCTCACTTTTGGCTTATTTGATTTAGGAATCAGGTCTACACTATCATTCACCCTCCTCTGTATTCACCAAACTTAGCCCTATGTGACATTTTACTATTCCCAAGAATGAAACAAGATCTATAAGGGAAACATTTTGATCTTTTGGAATCTGTAAAAGGAACTTTGCAGCTGGTACTGAATGATATCAAAGTTGAAGAGTTTTAGAGGTCCTTCAGACAGTGGAAAAGAAAACTGCGCAAATGCTTTGACTCTAAAGGAGAGTACTTTTAAGGAAACTGAAATAATTTTGAAAAAAAAAAAAAAAAAACTTTTCAGAACAAAAGTATGACTATTTTTGGATCTCCCCTTATATATATTTATAAATTTAACAATTGTATTCTAACAAGCAAAATCTGGTATTTGCCTAATTAGAAAAAATTTAGTATTTCCTATCATTTTATAAGTGTAATATAATGTAATATAGCGAAAGAAGTTATGGATATTTTTTGATTAACAAATAGTATAATTACTAAATTTTGTTGATTTTAAAAATCAAAAATTAAGAAATAAACACTTGTTGTTAAAATATATTACACCATATTACCCAAGCAGCACAGAAACGTTCTCTGAACGTTCAAAAATTGTTCTGCAAACACGTTCTAAGAACGTTCACTTTGAACGTGTTATAGACGTCTGTTTGTCCATCTTGAAGACGTACAATAGTATGGTTCAGAGAACGTTCAATGAACGTGTAACTATCACCATCGTTGTTATAGAAACGTTCTGAGAACGTTCTATGTATACGGTCTCAGAACGTTCTAAACGTTTTTAGAACGTTTAATAAACGTTATACACATTTTCATAACATTCTAGAAAACGTACTGTAAACTTTCTAAAATAGTGTAGTAAAAAAAAAAAAAAAAAAAAAAAAATGTGACGTCATTATAAAAAATCATCTCAGCACGGGCGTTTAGAAGTAAAAAGTATATAGCTGGTGACGAATAATGATACAACACATGAACAGGGATATGAATTACTTTTTTTTTTTTTCAATTCAAATAATGTTTGAGAAATTTTAACATACTTACTATTCCTTTAATTTTAACGTATATGCATGAAAAATTCTATATTCTATGACAGTTTTCTCCAAAAAGTGTCATAACGTCTTTTTATCCCTTAAAAATTTCTTAAATTTTTGCATTTTTTAAAAATTTCTTTTTTCCCCCTAATCTGAAGATAATGAAGTTACAGTATTAATTACAAAACTTTGAATAAACACAATAAAATGCAAGAACTCGCACCAACTGTTTCGGGTCAAAAGAAGACACAACCCTTCATCAGGCGAGCAATGTAAGCGCGAGAACTGCAAACAAGCACGTTGAGTGTGTTGAATGCGTTGCCGCTTTGTTTGTAGCAGTCGCGAGTTCTTGCATTTTATGGTGTTTATTCAAAGTTTCGTAATTAATGCTATAACGTCATTATCTTCAGATTAGGGGAAAAAAGAAATTTTTTAAAAATGCAAAAATTTAAGGAATTTTTTAAGGGATATAGAGACGTTATGACACTTTTTGGGAATTACTGTCATAAAATATGGAATTTTTCATACATATGCGTTGAAATTAAAGGAATAGTAAGTATGTTAAATTTTCTCAAACACTATTTGAATAAAAAAAAAAAAAAGAAAAGAAAAAAAGAAGAAGAATTTATATCCCTGTTGCTGTGTCGTATCATTATGCTTCATCTGCTATGTACAACTAAACTCTTGAATTATTTTGCTTGTTTTAAACCTTGTGATTCCGAATGCGTCATCCTATGATTAATGTTTGTTTTTCATATTTGTTTTCTGTTTGATTCTCTGATTTCTTGAACTAAATAATTTATTCCAATTTATTCTTCATTTTTAACTTCAATTATTTTCTTGTATGATAGGCTGCCCGCTAGCAATTTGCTATTACAGCTGCTAATGAACGAAATCGTACATTGGTGCTCAACGACGAAAAAGGTCACCCCTGACGAGTTCTTTTTTTTTTTTTTCCTACCGTTCTAAGCTTTTCCTTAAAAAAAAGATGTTTAAAATGATGTCTTAATTTTTTATTTCCTCGTTGCTTGTTTGTATCTTTTGATTTGAATTTGATGTGGTTTTACGCACCGGCAAAATTATTAAAATTGCAACTAACAATATAGGAATAAATTTATTAGACTGAAGTTAAATAAAATAAAACTCAATAAATAAAAAGTAAATGTTTCAATAAATTTCAATCAGTCTCCCCAGGTTATTTAAATTTCTTGTAATTTCCTTCTCATTGTTTTATGTGGTTTCAGTGATCTTATATCTGCTGCTTCGCTTTAACTAAGATAAAAAATTCATTTATACATACATATATATATATATATATATATATATATATATTAATTTAGTTTTTAAATACAGGGTGCAAAGCATAGTCACGAGAATACCTTTATCTCCGCAACTATTGGTCGCAAATATATAGTTTCAGTTAAAAAATGTTTTAAAAAATATGAGCTCTTACTTTTTGCTTACTTTTTTTTTTTTTTTTTTTTTTGTAAATATATTTTCTTATTGGAGGACATATGAGACCAATTGTTGCGCAAATAAAGGCCTGCTCTCGACTTTGCACCCTGTATATTCTAAACATTTCTGGGTACTACTTTGCAAGTCCATGGATAGTTTATAAATATATTTGAATGCTGAAGTTCATAGAAAGTTTTAATATTCCAATATAAAAAATAATTTCGAAAATTAATGTACCAATACACCGCTAAAATAATATATAATTGAGTTTAGAATATATTGTTAATTTATAATAATAAGAAATTGAAACGAAAAATTAAAAATTAGTTAGAAGGAAGAAATTAAAAACATTTCCAAATACTTAAATATATATATATTTTTTAATCAAAATATTTTTCTAAAATATTTAACATACTTCATATTTTTAAATTTCAGTGCAAGTGTGTATACATATTTTCAGTTTACAGCAGCAGTTTACAAAAATGATGTTTGCAGGTATTTAAATTTATTCCACATGGCAATGTAATTGGTATTCTTTAAATGTTTAAATTTCTTTAAATTGAGTCAACGCAATTTTTACTCTTTTGATGTAATTATGCTATCATGGCATATTATATAATTAATGAATGTAAATATTATTATTATTAATAAATAATGTAGTAAGTATATTATTTATAATTAATATACCATTTCTTAGTATATCATTTATTTATTTATTAATATCGTCTTTTTTTGTCTTTTTTTGTTTTAAAAGCAGAATTTGTTTTTTTTTATAAAGATGTGGAATAAAATTGAATTGAATCTTTGTTTTATTTTGCAGTTAAACAAGTTCATATATATTATTTAATAAATAACAGTAAAGAGATATTTAAAATTATAAGTCGGTGAAACTTAGGATATTATTTTAAAAATATGCAATTTGCATAACCTAGATTATATATACAATCATATAAACATTAAATAAATACTTCAGAATTTAAAAAGAAAAGAAAAAAAAAAAAAAAGAATTACAAACCTTCTTAATTTTCTTCATAAGAATTTTCAAGAAAACACCCTTGCAACTAGCATTTTAAAATACATAATGACCAGCTGTAAGGGCATTCACTTAAAACTAGCTCTCATCTTTTAAACTCTTTATGTTACTTCTTCATTCAGAAACATAATAACCAAAAATAGTTATTTTAACAATTTCCATCTCAGAAGACTAAATTAATAAAATGAATCCATAATTTCTAAGCGGTTTTCTGTAACAGGAGCAGTTTTTTCTGCGATACAACGCTGCTTACAAGTATCAAAAGTTAGGCTTAAGAACTTACGCAGATATGAAAATGATTGTTTAATTGATATTAAAATAAGACTTTAATAAATAGAACATAGAGAATATTACAGGTTAAAAATATTACATTTTTACCTTTTCTAAAGCTTATCCAAGTCATTATAACGCTAAAATTGAACAAAACAGATTACATGTTTTAAAATTACCGCCTCACATAACGACACGACATTCCCAAGATCTGGCGCTGGCGTTTGACTTTGCACGATCAACGAGAATTAAATAAATGCAATCCACAGATATCAATTTCATCTGCCCCTCCCTTCTTACATCCGCAATAATCATGTTTCAAAGTTCAACATTTGAAACAGAAATTTATTAAGCATTTATAGCTGTAGAAAATATATACTCAATATTTTAAGGAAAAATGGAGCTGAGTTAAACAATTATTTAAATTTTTATAAAGTATTTTAAAAACTTATGAGATCACTTTATTTTTCCATTTTAAAATATCGAATTAAACGGAAAAGCATATTTTGTTTTAGTGTATATTTCAGTATTGAACAAAATATTCAGTGAATAGATAAGAAATGGCATACACTTTATTTTTTCTGTATACATAAAAAGAATGCAATGAATGCATGAAAATTTTCGACTTAGGGTTTTAACACTCCTTGAGACGTCCTTGATAGGATTCGACAATTTTTAGAACTTGTTTGCGCATCTTAATAAAATGTTGTGGAAATTGTATCTGAAGAATCAGTGGACAGAATTTAACCTAACTTGATATTTAGTTGAACTTTTATTTAAACTAGCTCTGATTAATTTTTGGAATATATGACCTAATAGGTGCTCAGATATTATGTAATTCTCTCCCCCACCCCCTCCATGTAACGGAGGTCAGTATCTCAGTTTCTATTGAATAAAACTGCACCAAACTTGATATGTGAGATAGATATTATGTTAAACTATGGTGATCTAATTTGAGCATATATTGATTGAGAGGTGGCACTACTGTGCTGTAACTCAATCCCGTTTAAAGGAAAGCAATATTTCAGATTATTATTATTATTATTATTATTATTATTATTATTATTATTATTAAAAACTCACTAACATGAGTATGTGAAATATAGGTTATGAAAAACTATGATAATTCAGTTTGGGTATATATCGGCCGATATAGTATTATGCAATTTTTCCAGATAGCTATACCTCAGCATGTGTTAGTGAAATCTGCAACAAATTTAATATGTAAAATATTAATTTTGAGATACAGTGTTTATTAAATTTTTGTTCATGTTAACTGGTTA
The DNA here is from genome assembly GCA_963930645.1 of Salticus scenicus. Lineage (NCBI taxonomy): Eukaryota > Metazoa > Arthropoda > Arachnida > Araneae > Salticidae > Salticus > Salticus scenicus. The sequence goes on from OZ005656.1 coordinate 7,363,094, forward strand.
AGTGGCGCTGTTAAATAGAATGCTACAGAATGAAGTAGTGCGATGGGTACGAGATTTCTTTTAAACAGTTTAATTAAAAGAGAATGGCTACGTAAAATTTTCATCTATTAAGAAAATAATTTTTGAAATATATATTAAATAATTTTCTTTTATTAAAATTTATTAAATAAAATTTGGATTTAAAAAATAAATAAATAAAATAAGAACAATCAAAGAGAGTAATGATTTAAAAATATTATCAATATTGATAATTTACCGGTAACATTCAAACTTAAATAGAATCATAAATAAAATATAATAAAAGTTCAAATTTATGCTTAAAGAAAGAAAAGAAAGAAAGAAAAAAAAAAAAAAACTCATTTCTGTAACTTCCCGATGAGTATTAGTGACCGCGAGGTTCTACTCTCGAACCATACAGACGGGAAGTGTTGGTTTCGATTCCTGGTCGCGCTCGTCGACTTAGGTTTTCAGAGTTTTCCGTGATTTTCTTTGAAACTCGCGTAAATAAGGGTTAGGCATTCTTAGGATGATTTCCACGGAAGGCACACCATCCAGACCTAGGACCCTCGTGTAGTTAGTTTGTTTTAATCCTAACACCAACACTCAATGAATATTATGAAATCAAAACTGAATCTGGGCATTTTGTCCTATTCGTAATAATCTCACTGAGACAGAACGTTTTATGACGGTGTTACATTTAAACGTTTTGTATAAAACTGAAATTGTACGTTTTATGGAAGGTACAACGCACACTTTTTTAGAATGTTCTAAATAATACAATTTTTGAACGTCTAATGGAACGTTCTTTTGACACGAAACACGGTGTTTGAACTATTGTAACCGTTATTAGACGTCCAAAGAACGTTCCGGTGCTACTTGGGTAATCATTAATCAAGTGCTTTTTAGTATCGTAAGAAAAATATAATAAAATTTCATCATAAATTCCTCTCCTCCCTCTTTTTTTTTTTTTTTTTTTACAAAAGTTGGAATAGATAAATTTAAAAGGACAAGCTAGAAAAAAATATTTAAACGAAAATTCCTTTTACAGAACTTATTTGATTTTTAGAATATAACTTTTCGAAATAAAAAAAACTAAATTTTTAGAAAAATAAAATAAAATAAAAAAATAAAAATAAATAAAATAAGTATTTTTTTTTTAATTGTTCCATAGAAAAAATATTTTAATAAATTTTGCAACAGTGTACTGCTTTTTACAAAGGAAAAAAAATATTATTGCATGAAACACTAAAAATCTAATGTTGAATGATGAATATATAACTATGAATTGTAAAAATACTTAACAGTTGTTTCAGATTGAACTATAAAGCACAATTCCTCAGATATAGGGATGGGATTGATAAAAGTGTAGAAAAGCTGAAACTGTAAGCAAGAGGCATTAAAATAAAATACATTATTTCAGATTTCATAGAATTTACTTCAATTTACTTAATTCTATTTCAAACATATTAGGAAACAGAATTAAGTAATTTTATAATTTTATCTTTAAAGTAAAAGACAGTTTAAAGTATTATAATGTTTCATTTGCATGGATATATAAAGACTTATTTGGTTAGATTATGTAAGAGAAATATTCATGAAGCAATAGGAATTATTATTTACAAAGTACAAACTCCGTTACTTGTACATTGCTACAAAATGAAAATAAGTTTGAAAATTGAAAAAAAAAAAAAAAAATCTTATTACAATTTGAAAAATCGCATCCGTGTGGATAAAAAGATGTATGTGTTGAAAATGAATGTAGTATGAAAACCATAATCATATATGTTGCTATTTTAAAGAAATATTTATAGCAACTTAAAAAAAAAAAAAAAAAAAAAAAAAAAAACTACTTTTTTTTAAAAGGCAATCGAGATATTTACAGACTATGGATTTTTCATGAAATTTCTTTATATTTTGTGAAAAAGAAGATTCTTTGCTAGGGATTTTGTTGAAGCATAAAAACTACAAGTTCCCTTATAAACTTTTATTCTTTATGCAATACCAGTATTTCAGTATATTTTTTTATTTCTCACATACAATTTTTGAATTGTTATTAAAGATTTTTCAACTTCATGACCTTTATTGCAAAAACAAACAATTTTTATTCAAATGAATTTCAGGATGCCAAGTTCTTATTTTTCTATTTATTCTTCTAATACATTATCAAAACATCTAATTCAAGATTCATCTAAACAAGTTGGCATAGGTGGACTCCGCGCAGTTCCCCATCACGTATTTGTTTCCACACATTTTAATTATTGTTAAAAACTATCAAAGTAAAATTGACATATCGCATCCCGGCAAGAAAAATGACACAACTTAAAAATGCAGTATTTGAGAAGAATAAACTTAAAGATGGTATAAAAAAGGAACATCCCCATACCTATAATATGATGGTAAACTAAAAGTTTGCAGGCAAAATATGGTCTAACCCTAGTTTCCCATTCTTTTTATTATTAAAATATGAAATGGTTAAAGTAGTTTGCCTGTATTTATGATATATCATTATAAAACTACCTTCAATTAAATTATCTTTTTCCATTTTTATTTTATTTTTCATTTACAATTTTTTATTTCCTGAATTCAATATTATCTAAATCTAATAAACCAGGGTACATTTTTACATTTTCATGATTTTACGTTTTAAATCTTTATTTTATTTACATTTTATTGTTGCAATAATTTATAATTTCAGCTATCTAGAAATTATCTCATTGTTATAATAACTTTGCTATTACACTATCTATCAGTAAGTATTTGGACAATTTCGAATTTAGACGTTTTGTCAAATATATAAAAAAGTACTTTAGAAAACATCTTGAAACTTTGGTTGTGTAAAGTACAAGTTATACCTCATATATTTTAACAAAAGAGTTGTCCTGAAGAGAAAAAAAGGACCCAGTAAAAAATTAAGCAAAAGTCAAAATGTTTTGGATCACCCTGAAAAAGTAATGCTTTAGATGTGTTTTGGCTGTAGCATGAGATTAAGAGGATTTGTCTCATTATCTGTACAAATGTTTATGAGGCTACCACATATATTCATGGAGATATAACAAATTAATCTCCAAATAAAAGCTAAATATAACAAATTAATCTCAAAGTAAAAGCTAAATTATAAGAGGTTTTACTCACATTTTTATTTTGATTCAATCAATACCCAGTGGTAATATAGTATTCGCTGATGGTAAATAAATATTGATAAACCCCCCTACCATATTTTTTTTTTTTTTTTTGTAGATGAACTGAAAGTCTGTTCTTTCCATCGCTCATAACTTTTTTAATTTATTCAACATTTGTTTAGGTTTTTCATATAAGTTGCTCAAAACTTTTGGCTATTAAATTATGCAAATGAAACTTTTTAAAAGCTGGCACATGTGTAGTAAAATATTTTTTAGTAAAAATAGTCATATTTTGTAAGCTATTTAACAATTTTTGCATTCTGATTGCAGTATGCTATGTTGAATGTAGTATGCCAAATTTCTAAAAATGACTTTGCACTGGGTCTAATACCCTATGTGTTATAATTAAAAAAGTAAAAATTTTTTGTGTAATTTTTTTAACCATTGTATTTACATGAATATATGTGGTAGCCTCATAAAAATTTGTACAGATGATGAGAAAAATTCTCTTCATCACATGTTACAGTCAAAAGGGTTTTAAAGCATTACTTTCTACACAGTGGTACAGAATATTTGGACTTTTGTTTAATTTTTTACTACTCCCCTCTTTCCATCCAGAACACAACTTTTGCTGAAATATATGAAATAACCATTTTTTTAATACTACTAAAGTCTGAAGATGATTTCTAAAGAACTGTTCTATGTATTTGACAAAATGTCTAAATTCAAAAATTTCCAAATACTTATTGGTAATTAGTGAATAATATTTTCTTTTATCTTCCATAATATATATCACCAAATGAATCAAAGAAGCTATTTCTAATGTGGCAAAATATTGCTTGCTATACCCATTAGGGATGCAGATAATACCAGTTTTGGCCGAATACCAAATATTCTTGAAACCGAATAGTAACTATTCGGCCGAATACCGAACATTCGGCTGGCTGATTTACTCTTATATTCAGGTGTCAGTCACATAATTTTTTGCAAATTTTTTCAGTAATACTATTTACATTTAGCAATATTTTATTTTTTTTATTGCGAAAAAAATATTATAAAAATTTACTATTCAGAAACAGTGGTTTATATAAATGTAGAAAAATATTAAGAAATATTACTAGACATAATTAGTGGTGAAATGCTGTATTCACACTCAAAGAAAATTATTAACTGTTAGGCTTCTTAATAAACACATAAAATTTCTTAAATAACAATTTCTTGACGTGCCCACTTAAAAAAATAAAAAAATAAATAAAAATAAATAAATAAATACAACCCAGAAATACAGCATTTGAAAAAAAATCCATTTTAGGAAACAACGTATTGGCTAAATTTTATTAAATCTGACGCAACTGCCTCTTACACTCATGTGTATATATTGTGAGATAGAGATTAGATTTTTTTGTGCATGTTGGGGCACTTCATATGCATTTTTCAATGACAAGATCAAAACTGCAATTTTATGACTCGTGTCATTTGTCTTGCCAGATTTGAATGTGATCTTTGTTTGATCTCTTGAAGTTTCCTAGATAGCAACATCAGGTTTATTATGTATACTCTTTCATATCTCAACTGTAGAAACATATATATTGTTGTACTGTAATTGATAAAGACATCTTTTGTTAGATATTATTAATTGTTATGATTAATGTAATTACTGATTTTCTTTCATGTTACTTGAAACTAGATAAAACAATTGTTTTCATTTAAATATAATCTGCTTCTTAATTACTCTGAAAAATCTTAATATAATAAAAATTAAAAGTATCAGATTTTTTTCAAATGATTAAAAATTTTAAAAGGTTGAATTTTTATATATTCCAACTAGTCGAATAATAGCCAAATAATATGATATTCGGCCAAACGGAATATTCGGTAGTATGGTCGAATAGGCCGATTACCGAATAAACACCGAATAATCGGTGCATCCCTAATTCCCATCTCTGTTAATTATTTATTGAAGAAAAACAAACAAAACGGCTTTTAAATTATTAAAAGTTTTAGAGAAGTGTTATAATGATAATTTCTAGTTGCCAAGTTTATTACTTTTATAACCTTAATACTTTTAAAAGAGAGAATTTAACAAATTCTCTCTCTTTATATAACAAATAACTTATTTAGAAAACGGATATAGAATGTTTAACAGAATAAAGATTACTTGATAAGCCCCATTACTTGGGACTTGGCTAAACTCTATTGATGTGATTAAGTTTAGAATGAAAACTGAACATGACTATGTCACGAAACACTGGCATAGATAGATTTGGTTTAGCAGATTCCCCAGCTTGCCCATTATGTAACACTAACGATATGCATGATGATTATTTAGATTCTTATTCTAGACTTCGCAGCATGGTAGCGACTGATGCTGTTAAATGTTATTGTAAATTTTTATATATTTGAACTGCATTGGGCTGTCTGTCGTAAACTAATGTCAGCCATGCATAGGTTTTTTTATAGGATAAAAAAAACAAGTTGATAAAGAAAATTTTCTATAGAAGTTGACATGAATTTATAAATACCATTTTCTATCATTATCAAGTGAATGACTCTGGAAACTCAAGAATTTGACCTCTTTTTATATATAAAAGTTGACTAAAGTGAAATATCATCGTGACCATAAATGAAGAGCTTGTTTCCAAAAGGCGTTAAGTCAAAAATTTAAAAAATTTACTTTTCGATGCAAAAGGTCGCAGCACACGTCTAACAATATATTTTCAATAAGTAAAAGTTCCAAACGAAGTTTAGTCATAATGAAAACAGAAAGTGAAATCCGTGTTTTTTTCCAAAAATAATTAAGTCACAAGTAAGTTTTGTGCCAAAAAGAATTAAGTCAAGTTTAACCAATTGTAGCGTGCCTTGAGATTACGTGGTTTGTCTGGCCTTGGGTGAAAAGTCAAAAGTAATGAAAAAAATGTTGTAGATTGTCACATTGAGACAGTTTTTTTTTTTTTCTTTTCCCATAGAAAAATATAAAGATAAATCAGTTTATAACCTTTATTATAAATAATGTGTTTGTAAATATTTTAATCTTGGTTTTGGAACCCCGAAAAAGGCATTTGTTCCTTCTTTATTAGGAAGAAAATACAAACGAATTCAGAAAAATGTACCGAAAAAAGAAATGACCCTGTTAACCGAACTTTTGATTCATAAACATCGGAGCGAAAAAATTTATTCACTTTTAGGGAAAAAAGCTTATTGGAGAAGATGAAATTACAATATGTTTTGACCTGATGCAAAATCAGGAATTACCACACGAATAAAAATTATACCATGTTAGGAATGTTTTCATTAGTGGCTGCTCAAAAGGGCTTCACCTTCACATACTATTTACCAGTGCGTGGTCACTCCTACTTTCCAGCAGATAGAAGATTCGGACGAGTGGAGAATAGTTTAAAGAAAGTGGATACAATTTTACTTTCTAATGAATATTTTGAACATTTCTCTAAGGTTGGAAATCTTTTCGAGTATAAGAAGCAGTGGAATATTTTAGACTGGAAAAAATTTGCGCATAGTCGTCTAAAAAGCAAACAAGGTTTCTTGATTTCAGAGGCAAAAGTACTGGAAATTATGAATCGAGATGTGGGAATCAAGACAACGTACTGTGGTTCGTTTTGCCGCTAAAACATCCTGAAACGAGGGACAAAACTTCTCCCGGGCGCCCTTTCTGAAATAAAAAGAAAAGACAATGTGAAACAAGCAAAAAAAAAAAAAAAAAAAAAAAAAAACAGATGTTTTAAAATTACTTAACGCTTTGGGAAGTAACAAATTGTACGAATATTTTTATTTTTATGAATAATCTTGCAATGATGCTGCTAACGCTAACACAAGGGAAAATAATGATAAAGATGGCAAAATAGAATTTGTAAATGAAGATTTGTAGTAACTAACTACCTTCCAAAATTGTATAGCTAAAATTTATGCTGTATTTACATGAAAAAAAAAAATACTTGGATTACTTTCAAATGGAAGTAAGTCATTTTATTTCGTTATTTGTTTGTACCAAAAGGGCGTAAGTCATAGTTTTGTTCCAAAAGGAGTTAAGTCATTTCTTTCTTTTTTTATTTCTAAATAACTATACTGTCAGATTTTTTTTAAACATGTAATTTAGTATTATTATCATCCATGGATTACTGGGAAAAATTATCTTTTCCTTAAATTCAATAATAAATCTTACATAACAAAACCGCGTTTTCTCAAGAACTGAAAAAAATTACTTAACGCCATTTGGAAACAAGCTCTTCAAATAATATTGAAAAAAAAAAAAAAAAAAACCTTAAAAATCAGTTGTATACCTGTTATCTATCTACAATTAATTTAAAGATGTGAATATAGATAATTTCGTAGATGATAATTAACTCTATGATTTATAAAATTTTCCAAGAGCATAGTTATAATTTGCATATTTCATAAGTCTTGTGTTAAAATAATTATTTTAATTAAAAGTATTGTCATTAAAATACAGGTACTGAGAAAATAACTATTTCAGTTTTGAGTTTTTCATAAACAATTTGACTAAAAAGACATGAGAATTCGTAGTTTAACTACGAGTTATCTCGGAGCCTGGTAGTGAGTGCGCGAAGGAGGGGGAATCTAATAATATACTTTTAGGTCACTGCCCTACTATCAGAATAGTATTTCAGAATTTTCAGTGCTCAGCCGAATCTATATACATAAAAGAGTTATCTCACTCACACACTCACTGACTCAACTCAGTCATGGCTATTCAATGGGAGACAAATTTTTGTGTGCAGGTTAATTTTAGGTCCTTGACCTCTACTAAGATGAATTTTGTGAAATCCCCCCTTCCGCTGGTGAATCAGGGACAAAAACTCGTTTGTAACTTGGCTCTAAATTGCTTCACAATGAAGAAATTGCACATGGGGAGGAGTAAAAAAAAAACTGTAATTTTTGTTTTTTAAGGAGGAAAGAGAAAAAATCAATTTTCGGGGAAATTTTGCAAAAATCTGGATTTTTGAGTAGCACTCTACCAAAAATGGTACGAAGATATTCAAAACAGTCATGCGTCTTTTTCAGGATATTTCCAAAAACCTATTTTTGGTCTTTTCGGATTTTTAATTTTATTGAGAGTTATGAGGTGTCAAATTTAAGATCGCTCCCTTTTAGCACTTAAATTGTCCTCGGAAACCTATGAGAGCTGTAGTTACGAATATTGGTGCATGGAATATTTATGTGTATCTGATGTCCATAGTAACGTGATTTTACAAGATATTGTCTGTCTTCTCTGTTTATCAAACCTTTGTAGAAACATGCGGCTGGTGCCGATCGATTTACAGTAGCGCCTACTTGCTAATGCAATAGTTAAATTTTACTTTTGGGTCGTCTATATATTAGAATTTACACCAGCTTCATTTTTTCGAAATGTAAACCCATTTTTGACTGCATATTCAAATTCCTGAGGTAAAAACGGTTCGGAAAAAAATATTAAAAATACATAAAATATTAAAAATAAATATATTAAAAATAAATAAAAAATAAAATAAAATCTCTTGCCGAGAAGTACTATATACATTCATAAAATAATCGGAAAAGGAGTATAATGATTTTAAATATAAAATAGATTTAATTAATGCTAATCAAGAAATGGCATGTACCTCTTAACTTACATGAATAATTATTTTAAATCATGTGTATGTAAGGTTATAGATGGCATAAATGATAACAAGTGACAACCGCCTAAGAGCAATAAAAATTGAAATATTATTGTAACTCAAAATATAAGGATAGAAATGAGCTCTTTATTTGGAAATCCATATTTTTGATAAGGCTCTTTCCATTCATGCAAAAATGTATGTAGGTCATTACGCATAATGTTTTGAATATGAATTTATTAATGGTTTTCATAATTCAAAATATGCTTTATAACAAAAAATACGTATGAAATATGTTTGGTTCTATGTATTGGTTCTATGTTTTGTTCTACGTATGAAATATGTTTGGTATGAAATATGTTTGGCCGAATATTTATAGGACAATTTGCAACGAAAGTAGTTAAGCTTTTTTTTTCCTTTTTGCCAATTGTCAAGAAGTTAAACATAAATTCCTCTTTTTATGAGGCGTATTGCAGGAATGGAACATTGACACAGAACTCATACCAGTATTTGTAAAAAAAAAAAATTACCTATAAAACTGTGGGTTTTTAAGAAGAAAAAAAAATTGTTTCATTAATAGTGGTATACACCGTGACCAATAAGTTCACATACAACTTTTGAAGCACGTTAAAAAGTTGTACATATGTGTTACTGTAGTCCCAATTATTTTGCAGGCAATTTAGAGTAAAGTATAAAGCTATTGCAAGTGTAAATGCTGTACTAACTATAATTTTTCTAAGCCTTGGTAGAATGAAGAAATTGAGAGAAATTGTAACAAATAAATTCATCAAAGGAGAGAAGCCGGTGAAATTTTCAGAGACTTGAAAGCCCTGGGGCTGAAGAGAGATTTCATTTACAGAACTATCAGAAGGTATAATGAGACGTCGTCTGTCCGATGACAGAAAAAGACCCGGCGGACCGAGGTTAGTCTGGATAAAAGAGGCTGTGAAAAGGGTCAGGGAAATTATACGATGAAACGGACAAAGATCTGCTAGAAAACTAGCACGAGAGCTCGAAATATCAAAGGGATCAATGTTAAACATTCTAAAAATAGACCTTGGATGCAAGGCTTATGAAAAACGTAAAATTCACGGAGTTTCAGAGTCTGCTAAGATAAAAAGGAGGAAAAGGGTGGGAGCAATTATTGCTTGGCACGCTGGGGATAAATTTGTCTTTTCAGACGAGAAACTATTCATTTTACAGCAAAATCTCAACCCCCAAAATGACAGAGTATGGTCAGTTTCTGTTGATAACATCCCTGAGAGCCAGCATTACGTTCTACGTTATCAAAATGCTTCGTTTCTGACGGTTTGGACCGCTATTTCCAAAAGAGAAAAACTCCCGTTAGTCTTCATTGATAAGGGAGTAAAAATCAATGCCCAATATTAAAAAAATGAGGTTTTGGAAAACGTTTTACTCCCAAACATTCAGAGAATGTATAGGGTGGAATATTTTTGCTTCCAACAAGATGGTCCCCCTTCTCATACCGCACGTGTGGTTCAGGAGTGGTGTAGTCAAAATTTAGCTGACTTTTTGACGAAGAACGAATGGCCTCCCAACTCTCCCAACTGAACCTGCTTGATTATTTTGTGTGGTCTTATATGTTCTCTCAACTGAATGACTATAAAAACACCGATTTCAGCAAATTCAAAAATGTAATTCAAAAGATATGGCAGAAAATGTCAATGGAAGCCGTGCGTGCCACATGTGATGGATTTGAAAAGAGACTTAAGCTCGTTAAGAAACTAAAAGGCGAAATTACTCAAAGCATTTATTGTAAAGATACTCAATAAATGCTACTTTAATTTGATGCAAAAAGTTTTTGTATGATTTATTATGTGTTACTGTAATACAAATTTGAAAGTGTATGAGAACATATTGGTCACGGTTTTAGTGCTGCGGTAAGTTCCATTCTGATATTGATTCATGATTCATGTTTATCAGAGAACATTTAGAGCTTGGCAACAACTGGAGTAATGTGGTGTTTTTAAACGAAGAAAACTTTAATTTAGATAATTCAAATGGTTTTCAGTTTTATTAGTATAACCTGCTACACTTTTTTCAAAACGCCAATTTAAATTGAGAAAAATGTCATACTTTAGCCTGCATTTGGATCTGATCGTACAAATAAAATTATTTTGTGTTGACAACAAAATTGATTTAGTGTTATTTTAAGACACACTAGTTGATAATCCATTGCTGATATTGCTTCTCTGAATATATCAGGTGACAAAATTTGACAATGCATCTGCGTATATTGTGAATTCCATAAATTCTTTGTTGAGGGTGAACGAGGTAAAATCACGTCAATAGCTCTCGCAAAGTACCAATCTGAATCCAATGTTTAATATTTGGGACATTTTAGCTCGAAATATGTATTCAAGAATGGACTACAGAACATCATCAGGATTGATCTAAAAATAATAATCACAAATTGATGGAAAAATATTACTGACCCCCCTTTCTAAGCTGAGTCCTGTTCGGTGAATCAATGATTGGTACAAGTAATATGGAAAGGAAGTTTCCCACATCACTTGCTTAGGCATAAATCGTAGGACATCGCAGAGTTTAAGATATCTCCAAGTGTTTAAAACTGTCGAAAATCATAATTCTGATTTTTTCACGAATCCAACACTTTATTTCTGTGTATGTAGAAGAAAGTAAACAATAAATAAATGAAGCAAAATACTACATACATTAAACATTAATTTAAGTTTAAATCTGTTTTGAGTATTAAACAAAAAAATAAAAATAAAAATAAAAATAAAAATAAAAAAAATCTCTATACGTAAAATCATTCGTCCTGAGTGAGTAAGTGATTTCTTTCTCATCGCCCAGCCCAAACCCCCTGAACTTAAGAGCACAAAATTGGTCAAAATTCCTTCTGTGACGTACACATTCACTACTAAGCGATTTTACAAAATTTGCCACCAATTAACAAAACCTTCATATCTTAAAGAAAAAAAGCAGATATACGTAAAATATGTGATTTAAAAAATAACTATCACAAATGCCCAAAAAACAATTTCTGAAATTTTAGGAATTCGGCACCCAAGTGGGAGGGAAGTGGGGGGGGAGGGGGAAGCATAATGTAATTTCAAATAACCCTTCATATCTCCTTAAAAAAAAAGGAAGATAGAAACAGATATACATAAGACTTTTACTTTAAAATGTTATTGAATACAATGTAATTTGAGCACAAATACCTAAAAAACAATTTATGGAATTTGAGAAATTCGGCTTCCAAAGGGGTGGAAGGGAGCAAGATGCGGTTTCACATAATCCTTCATATCTCAAACAAACAAACAATGTCAACAAATATTCGTAAGATTTTTTATTTTAAATATACAACATACAAAAACTCCTAAAAAGCAATTTCTGAAATTTTAGACATTCGGCCCCTAATTGGATGAGAGGCAAAACGTCATTTCATATGGACAAATTGTGAATTTACATAATTTTTCATAACCCAAGCCATAAGCTTTTAAAACATGACAAACACAACAAACACAAGTAACTAACTTAAAACATAACAAACACAAGTAACTAAAAACCAATTTCTAGAATTTTAGAAGTTAGGTTCCCAATGGAAGAGGGGGGAAATGTGATTTCACATAAACTTTCATCTCACTGAGTCAACACTGCCATATCGAATCTGTGTGGAGCTAGGTAATGAATTTTGGTGCCACGGTTAGTTTTAGAGTTCTGTCTCCCACTAAGATGGGGTTTTCGATATTTCTTCCCTCTTTCCCTTCAGAGGGCAGGCAGAAAAAAAAAATCGCGAGCTTAACTCGGCTCAAAATTACTTCACCGGAAAGAAATTGCACATACGTAAACCAGACTCAAGTCCTTAAAAAAAAAAAAAAAAAAAAAAAAAAAAAGTCGATTTATTTTATTTTATTTTTTTATTTTAAGGCAGGAAGGGGGTGGGGAGTGGGATCGAAAAATCCAGATTTTCCAATAGAACTCTACCAAAAATGTGACATAGAAGTTGAAAGTAGATGTACATCTTCTGGAGCATATTTCCAAAATCCCATTTAGGGATTCCTTCCCCCTTTTGGGGTCGGGGGGGGGGGGGTTAAAAACACTTTTCTGATTGTAACTCTGTTCTAAATTAAATGAGGAAGGCAATTTTTTGGTATGTGGGTGTGCAATATGTGCCCAACGCACATTATAAAATGATTTTGTGAAATATCCCAGTTTCCTTCTTTATGGTCATGTAGGGGGCAATAAACACGTTTCCAATTGTAACTCTGATCTGATTTATCTGAAGAGGGGATTTTTTTTTAGTGTGTGGGTTGGTTATGTGTACCCAACATGCACTATCAAGGAATTTTTCAAAAATTGCCTCCTTTGGCTGAGGGGGAGGAGCAAAAATATTGAAGTTTTTCCTATTTCAATGACTTTTTTCTTCTTTACATTTTTGATTTTATGAGATTTTTACATTAAGTTATGATGTAATTTTGAGTATTCATTTAAATACACTGACCAAAGAAGCGGGAAAAGCCTGCTAGAATTTCAATAAAAGAACAAATACAATTCTTACAAATGCTGATTAGGTTAAGTTTTAATGATAAGCTTTTTAAGGTGAAAAATACAATTAAGAAGCTTTAAAAGGTTGGCTAAATTACACAAACTACCGAAAAATATTTTTTTTTTTTTTTAATTTTTTGTTAATTAAATAACTTTTAAAAGAATTTTGATTTATTTCAATTGTATTAATAAACTTTTTCACAAGAAACAATTATCTTCAGCGACATATTTTCTTATAATGTCATCTGAATAAAATGAAATTTCAGACATTTTCTTTACAGAAAAAAGAAAAAAAAAATTCTTTGTAACTGAATGTAATTTAAATCTTTATTTCTATTACTGTATTCATTATCTGATTCTGGTTTTTCTTAGCAAATGCTACATTTTTTTGTTAAAAAGTCAATTTTATTTCGTTTCATTCTGTATTAGGATTAATGAAGTCATTCATTGAATTTGAATAGAGATAACATAATTAGGTTTATTTGAAAAAGAAATATGTATTAAGAAAGTATTTTTTAGGAAAATTACTGTCTTTAAAAAAAAATCTGAATGCAGATAAAGAAGAGGAGAAAATATTTTACCTAATTAATTTAATTTCTCTAAACAATTGTTGAACAAAGAAATACTAGAATGCCATTGTTACTTTCCCTTACCCATATATATGGTAGATAAAGTATTATTTTTGGGTCAAATTTAAGAAATTGAGTTTTTGTTATGTTTACACGTTTTGAGGTCCCCTGAATCTAAAAATCGTGTTTTTAGCGGTTGGTCTGTGTGTGTGTATGTCTATTACCAGCATATCTCAAGAACAAATAATAGCAGAAAGTCCAAACTTAGAGATGTAAAATTCTCGAAAATAATCTTTCTGAGAATATTCTCCTCGAAGAGAATAATCAAGAATATTCTCATAGAAGATATAATAACAGTCAATTTTGAAATCTGTGCTCTGTATTAATTTATGTGCAAATTTAGAACTTTTTAAAACTTTGCTTTTATTAAAATAATCAGATCAATTAAAGAAATAATTAAGTTTATTTAGTTGTAGGTATTAAAATAAAATAAATTCTTCGAGGCTAAAAGGTAAAATTTTAAATTATTGCACATGAAATCTAGTGATAATCCAAGTAATTAAATGACAAAGCATTAATTGATTTTTTTTTTTTTTTTAATTCCACTAAAGACATTATTTTTAAAAGATTACATTGAAAGAATAATATTTCTAATTATTTATATTTTTGTTTAAAATGTAATACACTTATCTGTATGAGATAAAAATGAATTTATTCAACAACTATTTAAAGAGTAAAGATATGGCATTTTAGTTCCTCATCATACTATAGGTATGGGGAACTTAAGTAATCGTAAAAAAATTCGACATTGTTTTTTTTTTACTTTTTTACACGTTTTCAGGTGTGAGGAATCCGAAAATGACAAAATTTGAATGGTGTCCGTCTGTAGGGTGTCTGTTAGTAAGTTTGTTCGTCTATGTACACGATGTCTCAAGAACAAATAGTCGCAGAGAAGTCAGATCTGTTTTAAAATAATACTTTCGACACTGGAAAGAACTCTATTCATTTGCAACATTCGAATTAAAAAGCTTCGTAATTTATTATAAATTCACGATTTTCTTAACATGGGAGAATAGGGCATAATTTCACTTAAAAGTCCATTAAGTGGAAACTTTTTACTGTAAAGATGCCAGGACAGTTTTAAAATATCAGTTTTGAATTCGGAATAAACATAATTAACTATAAATATGCTACTTTGAAATTTTCGTAAGTTAATTGGAATTTACGAAATTCTTAACATAACAGGAATAGGGCAAAATTTCACATATATGTCAATTTTGAGGGATATTTTCATTGTAAAGATGTCAGACCACTTTTGAAATAATATTTAGGACAATGGAATGAATATTATTGACTATGAATTTTCCAATATAAAAATTTCTTAAGTTATTGGAAATTTACGAATTTCTTAACATGGCAGAACAGAGCAAAATTTCACATAAACGTCAATCTTGAGGGTTATTTTCATCGTAAAGATGTCAGACCACTTTTTAAATATTATTTGGGATACTGGCATGAATATTATTGACTATAAATTTTCCAATAAAAAAATTTCTTAAGTTATTTGGAATTTACGATTTACTTAACATGACAGAATAGGGCAAAATTGAGCATAAACGTCCATTTTGAAGATAATAAATATATCAGACAACTTCAATAACATTTATTATACTTGTTTGAACATGATTGACTACAAATATTCTAATAGGAAAATTTCGTAATTTAAGATTTTATCAACGTAGCGAAATTGAAAATTTTTCATATAAATAGGAATTTTGAGGATTATTGCATTGCAAATAGTAGCATGAAAATTAAACAACGGAATTGATCCTCATAAAATAAATTAATAGATTAAAATGTGATAAATATATCGAAGTGAACGATGGATAGCCTATTAGGCTGGGATTTCATTCTGACACTGTGTCAAGCTTTCGTCAAACTCATTTCTCTTAACATGATTATAATATGTCTCGCACTAGAAATTTATGAGAACATAAATATGATGGGAAACTGAGCAGAGTCCACCTACGCCAACTAGTTTTACAAATGAAAAAGAAATAGCGAGTAGGTAGAAAAAGTGGCAAATTCATCTATGTAGACAACATTAAATTAAAAGCTGAATAAAAAACAAAAAAGTTTGAGTTTTAACAAAGTAGATAATATTGACGATAAAGAATTATATAAGTTGTCTATTACTAAGAAAATAGCTTAATCGATCTTTCATCAGAAAATAAGACTGTTAACTTTGATTCTAAATTTTGTGTAATGATTAACCAATGGGGAAGTTGCACACGGAAGGAAAAACAATTTCTTTTAATTGTAATCGATAAAATCAATCTTGGGAATCCGAAAAATCCAATTAAAATCGTAAAATTATTTCAAATTAACTTTTAATTAACGTTTTAAAATCGCTAAAAACCAAAACAAAACCACGTGATCCGAAAACGCTCCGTGAGGGGATTGACGTCACAGTACACGAAGTGTGAATGTTTACACTCTTTTACCGCTTGCTTTTCTTTTTGTTCGCTCTATTCTAATCTGTATTTTATAGTTTATTCTTAAAATTTTTACCTTTTGTAAGAAATAACTTAAACCTTCCATAACTATACTATATCTTATATCTTATATATATATATTTCTATTTTTATTTGTATAATGTCGATTTTGGATTTGTAAAAGAGCAATCGGATAATGTTCCGAAAATAGATGCTCTTTCCATATTTTCATTTTTGAGAAGAAACCTCGATTTTATTAGCGCATAAATATAAGAGTAGCTAAAGCTAAACGATCTAGATTTGTTCTGTATTAATATTTTGAAAATTATAAACGTCTTCATAATAGAATTTTAGCATTGCTTTAATATATTAGTAGTATTTTTTTACATTTCTCTAATTTTTTAGATGCTTGTATGTGAGAATATTTCTTTTTTCATAATGTATGCTTAAAGATTTAATTATAATTAAAATATTCATTAAAATTTCATAGTACATAAAAATATATTTTACTGATTATTTATTTTATTATTATTATTTTTTTTAACCAGAATTTTTTAATTGTTATTTTATAAATTATATATGATTATTTTATAGAGCAGTCATTAATTATGTATTTAATATTTACTTCATGTTTTTGCAAAGAAAAAAAAATGATATTTTCAAATTGCATTATTTATTTATTATTTTTATTTTATTTTATTAAAAAAAAAGGTTACTTTTTATAATTTTTTAAGTAATTTATATATATATATATATATATATATATATATATATCAATTTTATCCATTTATTTTTCCATTTAATTTTCTTAAATTTATTTGAATTATATTGTTCTACGTTGTTTACATTAGCAACGGCTGTAACACAACTATTTATTTATTTAATTAATTCATTTCAAAAGGAAAATATAATTAAATGTTTTTATCGGGAAAATGTTAATATTGCATAAAGGATTAGTCTTATTAAAATTTAAATTTAATAAAAACTTATTTATTATTTATTTAATGCCTTTGAAAGGAAAATCTTTTGTTATTTATTTATTTATTGTACTAATCGAAATGAAATGGTAATATAGCAGAAAAAGTGATTGCAATAAAGTACATGGTGCCAAAGTTAAAGTATATTTAATAGATGCTGAGATACAGCTATCCTTAAAATCTTAGTTTTTGAATAATAGCAGCTTTCGCCTCCTGATATGTACACAAATTGAAGTGTCCACGAAAGACATTGCTGCGGGCAATAAGAACCCAGATCCAAAAAAGCAGGGTACACTGGAGGGAAAGAAGTTGCCGCAGGCTGCGAATAACCAAAACGATGTTAAGAGCGATTTCAATGAATTTATTTTTTAATTATCTATTTATTTATTTTTTGGTTATAGAAGTATATAAAAGAAATAAAAGGTTTTTTTTTTTTTTTTTTTTTTTTTTTTTTTTTTTTCTTTTCTTTTGTTAATTTATTAAATTTAGCGACCAGCGAAGCAGGCGAAGACCGTCAGTTATAGTATATGCAAGGGTTGTTCCAGGTTTACTTTTGGGGCTCATTTTTGTGAAAAACAATTTTTTTTTTTTTTTTTTTTTTTTTTTGTGAAAAACAAAATACCCTGATATATTCTAAACATATTTGGATTTTACATTAAGGCTTCATTGATAAATGAATTATATATATATATATATATATATATATATATATATACAACACACTGGTGGACAATTGCTAAGGACGGATGACAATAGCTTAGTTATTGTCATCCGTCCTTAGCAATTGTCCACCAGTGTATATATTGCGTTTGATTGCTGAAATTTACTGCAAATTTTTAATTAATTATTTAATACCATTCATATTTATAACTAGATCATGTATAACTTATAAGGTATTATTACATTTAACATATATTTCATGTGTTTATTTTATTTTAAAGTACTTTATATCTTTCCTATTGCTAAATGTTGTTATTATTACTTTCTATTTCTATTAATCTTTTCTTTCTATTTTTAAATTTTTCCAAATAAAAAAGTAATTACATTATAAAAATAACTAAACGCGTTTCTATATATATATACATATATAAATAATATTAATATTTTTGTACGGAGACCTTCTTTTAATTTTATTTATTTATTTAGAATGATAAGCGCATGTAATTTTCCTTAAATACTTTTCAATTTCTCAAACTGCATCACTATAATGTTTTTAATTATTCACAATCTTCAGCTGCTATTTTAATAGAAATATTGTTAAGTTATAATATTGAAATGTATTAAAAAAGTTATATATATATATATATATATATGTATACAGATATACAGGCATCTCATAATTATAAAAGTAATCTAATTTAGGTTAATTTAGCATAAACTATTCTAGATTATTTAAGCAATGAAAATATGCATATTATTCAGTTAAATATTATTACTCATTCCCAATATTTTATTTCTGTACTCAGTCTATAATAATGATAAAATAATAATAAATCTATAAAACATAATAAAATGAAACAAAACAAGTATTTGAAAGATACATCTTTGGCATAGCATACTAAAAACATTCTTTAAGAAAATTCTATTGATCAACTATTATTTCGATTATAGTTTAATTTGGATTAATAACAGCAGGCGAGTACAAAAAAATATCATTGAAACTAGGTGTCATTTATAGAATGAAGTGATGTTTAATGAGTTCAAATAGTTTTAATATATTTTTTTTTTTTTTTTAAATAAAGAATACAAAATTTCGCTGAATGCACGATTTTTCTTTACAATACAAGAGGGAGAAATTCAGCCGGCAGTTCATTTTATGGATAGTGACGTCACGATAGGTTTTATCACGTGACGCAGCGTTTTCCCGCCAACATGAGAACTACGTCTTTTAAAGTTAATTTATTAAAGCATCCGGTTTTCAAATATGCATAAAAATGGTATCAAAATGTTTGTATTTTCATGCTCTATCATTTACAAGTCAAAATGAAAAATGTGCAATTTCCCCATTACAAAATTAAACTTTAAGTATTATTTTTAAGTGTTTTTTTTTTTCTTTGTTTGTGTGTGTGTTTAAATTTAGCATATTCATCATAAATTGCTTTATTATTTAAATTTACCAATCTTCTGGTGTATTTTAAATTTTATTTTAAAACTATAAAACTTTGGATTCAGAGGTCTTTTTCAAGCAATATAATTTTCATGCACACACCATCAAATTATTGTTTAATTAAAAATCTTAAATATAATAGATAATAAACATTAGGGATGCACTGAATAGCAGTTTTGACCAAACACTGAATGCTGAATATTTAGTCAACCGAATTTACCGTAAACCATTGGCTAGCTTACATTAAAACTGATACAAATGCATCCCAGGTAGCTAAATTGTGTTTGCTAGATGTGATGCTTTTTGTGCGTGTTGGGGTACTTCATACAAATTTTTGAATGACAAACTGAAACTTGCTATTTTATGGCATGTGTCTTTTTTTTTTTTTTTCCAGGTTTCAACGTCATCTTTATTTGATCTATTGAAATTTTCTAGATGGCAACATCTTGCATGCTCCTTGTTAATTCAGCTTTAAAGACATATGTCATTATACTGTTATTAATAAAGACATTTATTGTTACATATTATTAATTATTATGATTAATGCAATTGATAACTAAGTTTCTTAAATATTACTTTAGAAACTATATTAAACATTTCGTTTTCATTTAAATATAAGTTATTTCTTAATTATTCTGAGTAATCTTAATTTATTGATAATTAAAAATAGCAGTTATGTAAGATTTTTTTTAAAAAATTAAGTTGATTTTTTATATATTCAGCTAGCCAAATAATTTGTTATTCAGCCAAACCGAATATTCGGCAGTATGGTCGCAAACATACTGAATATTCGATGCATCCCTTAATAAACATAAGTTTTATACATAAAATGAGGTTTGTTACAGAAATATGAGTTACGATAATTTGATTTCTTAAGTAAATGCACAGGCTTTTTCTTTTTATTTGAAAATTTTTATATATGGAAAAAAAATATTCTCTCTGAATTTCAGGTTTTTAATGAAGATATTACAAAAAAGAAACTTTACTCATTAAAAAATTTAAATTTGCAATTTAATATGAATATTATGAATTGTAAAGAGAATATCGTGAAATAAGGTCTTTTCGTTCTAGTTATGCATGTCAAATGGATTGATTACGAATGAGTTTCATAATTTAAGTAATAAACATGGAAAAAAAAAAAAAAAAAAAAACGAAATTTAAGGGAAAAAAGAATATTCTCGATTATTCTCCAAATTTAGAGCTTCAGTGAATATTCTCATTCTCTGAGAATATTCTCCACAGAATAGTTTCACCTTACACCTCTATCCAAATTTGGGTATTCTAAATGTGTATCATACAGGAGTGCTACTAGTACAGTCAAACAAGACCAAAAAACACCAAATAAGGGGAAAAAATTATAAAGTTTTGAAACTTTGGAATAACATTCTTGGGGACTCTAGTAATGCAAAACAAAAAAATTCCCCTTACTAGGGGGGGGGGATCTTCCCCTAACCGCCCCCCCCCTTTTCCCCCTCTAGACCATATTGCTCTTTCAGATTAAGGAAAACAGAGGTAATAATTTATAAACACTTGAATTTTTGGGATAAAGTTCATGAATAGTCTGGTAATGGATAAAGTTCATGAATAGTCTGGTAATGGAAAAGAAAGAAAAAAATCACCTCTTCCTGAGGACACACTCCTTCCCTTTCTCCCAAAACTGAAATCTTTTATAGGAGTAAATATATGTATTTTTTTTAAAATTTTGAATAACACTCCTGAGGGCTCTAGGAATGTAAAACAAAAAAATTCCCCCTGTCTGGGCGGAAGCTCCCCCCCCCCCTATTTTCCCTCCAAACTATATAGCTCTTTCAGATTAATAAAAACAGAGACAATAATTTATAAATGTTTGGAATTTTAGGATAACATTCATGAATAGTCTAGAAATGGAAAAGAAAAATAATCCCCTCTCCCTGAGGAGCCAATTCCTTCCAACCCCCTCCGCCCCCCTCAATTATATAATAGCTCCTTCAGATTACGAAAAATGAGGGACTATATAGGACATAATATAGGAGTAAATATTTGTAAAGTTTTGTAAATTTGAAATAATACTCTTGAGGGCTTTAGTAATGTAAAACAAAAATGTCCCCCATCCCTGGGCGAATTGGAATATAATTTTTATTATTGGATATTTAAATGTCATGAATATTAATATTTCTACATAACATAATTTTTCTCTTTGAGAAAGCAGAGAACAATTCTTTTTAAGAGTATAAGAACAAAGTACCTCGTCCTTTATGTTTTTTTTTTTTTTTTTGTTTTTTTGTTTACGGGAAAAAAAAAAAAAAAAAAAAAAGAATGTTTCTAAATAAAATTAATTTTGCTTGACTTTTTGAAATAATTTTATGTTGATAAATATTATTCATTATTACTATTAAGGTAAGTAAATGTTTCTGGTTTTATCGCTGAAAAGTTTGAATAAGTTTATTGTTTAAGTGTAAATGCTATGTGGATTAATTCTTAACGTTTCTTAAGGTAAAATGCGTTAAATAATATGCTGATATTTTCTTTAAAATAATAATAATAATAATATGTGTTGTTTTAATATTCAGTAATGCTGTTTGAAAATGTGGGGTATTTACATATTTTCTTTGCCTTGAAAATTATGTAAATAAGTTTCATGTATGTGAGCGTCTTCTTTCTCATAAAATAATCCACCTGGTTGATTTTGATTTGTTCCTTTGGGGTTTGAATAAGTTTTAAAAAAATGTGAGACATAGATAAAGCGTGTAACGATATTTTATATCAGGTTGATCTTGAATTAGAATTGGGTGTGCTACCATTAATGCGAATTGCTAAGCTACGCGAGATTACAAGTTCATGCCCTATGTTTACTGACGAGGTTTCTATTAACTCTCTCGTAGAAAATGTCATTGAATTACGAGAGGAAGAACAACTTAAGCTTAAGGCAGAAGCTGAGTTAGAAGAAAAACGTCGGCAGGAAAAGTTCCATCTAGAATAACGAAAATTAGAAATAGATTTTGAGTTAGAAAAGCAACAATTGCAGGCTTCGGAACCTAATGAAGCAAGAAATGTAGTGGAACGAACAACGTCATCTGCTGACAACAAAGTCGATGTTCAAAAGTTATTCCCCACACTTAAAGCAGAATCTGATGATGTGACCCTATTTCTTGTATTGCTAGAAGAGCAGCTCAAGTTATCGAAGGTACCTGAGCATCTCTGGGTGTCCCACCTGCTTAGTGTAGTGCCGAGGTCGATTTTCACTCTGATAGCTCGTGAAACTGAAGAAAATGCTTCAAATTTTGAATTCGTAAAGGATTTATTTTTAAAACGTTTCAGGTTCAGTGCCGAGAAGTTTAGACAGTTATTTTTTGCTCATCGCAAGCAGAAGGGAGGCACCCGGTGTGATTACTATTTAGTGCTGGGGGCATATTTCGAAAACTGGTTCAAGTGGATGTCAAAACATTCAAAGATCTTCAGGATTTGATCATTGCTGATCACATGAAGAGCAGTGTTCCTCCTGACTGCAAGGAACATCTGTTAGATGAATGGGAACAATTGTATTCACCAGGCACTTTAGCTGAAAAGCTTGACGCTTATGGCAACATTAGGTCTATATACGTAAAAAGGAATACTGTCGTTAGGGGGCGGTAAAATGGAATCCCCTTCACAGGAAAATTATAAGAAGCCAACTAAGCCTGCGGTAGGCTTGGTTTTATAAAGAAGAAATGCCCTAACTGTTCTCCTGTGGTCGAAAAAGAAAATATAGAACCTCGAAAAATCCTGCCTTATAGTTGTAACACTTCAAAAATATCTGCTCCATATATTCCTATTGCTATCTGTAATAAAATAGTGTACGTCTGTGCAGATACTGGTACAAATACTTGTATCGCCGGTGAGCGCATGTTTCAGTTGTTTAAAGAAAATAAGGTGCCCCTGAAACCCCATACACTTAATGTTACATTGGCTGATGGATTAACCCCCTCTGTTGAAACTTTGTCGACTGTTCTCCCTATAACCATTGTGGATAGAACTTTCGATACTGAATTCATAGTACTGCCAGAAGATAAAGGCAACAGAACATTAATGGGTATGGATTTTTTGAAGAAAGCTAATATCAAAGCTTCCTAGATCTACTATCAAGCCTGAAGGTTCCCTTCGTGCCGTCACGACCGGGGTCCTTCCGTATCGCTTACTTTCGCTTGAAACCTCCTTAAGATCTTCTCTAAATGCTTCATTCCTTCCTCATAAAAACTGATTTTTCATTATTATTCCGTTAAAAAACATTATTTGACGTTTATCTACCCTTTTTAATATACATGTATGTATTTTTTCCTTAGTTTCAGCTAATTTATTTCAGCTAAAACAGATATATTTTTCATTTTATTTATATTTATATATATTATCAAATATTTATTTTATTTATAATTATATTCACATATATAAGTGTATTTTAAAATCAAATATGTAATGCAATAAATCAAGCTTTGTATATTTTTACATTATTTTAAAAAGTATTATGATATATGCAGAATTCCATTAGGATAATTTAACTTCAAAGTTTTGTACAAAGAGTATTAAATTAATATTGAAAAAATAAATATTAGTAATTTTTAGATATACATGAATTCACTCTTTCTAAATTTAAAAACTGTGACTTATAAAAATTGAAATATGAATCTAAATTCAATCTTTAAAATTAACAAAAATATTTTTTAAATGCTCCATATTTAGGTATGTAACATATTTGAAAATGTTAAGTATGCATATTTTTCAACATTTTTATACATGAATTTGAAAGTTTATTTTCTGAAATGTAGATACACCAACTCTTTAGTACATACTTATTTGTAAATTTTGAAAACAATTTCGAATCATAAATACAAGATGTTTGGATTAGTATTTCAAATTAATTTGTATTGGGCAAAATTAAAATCCTTCAGTTTACAAGTTATGTCGAATAAATTTAAAATAATGTTCGTCAAAAGATTTTTTTTCTTTTTAAGAGAGAGAGAGAGAGAGAGATCTCGATAACTTCATTTGAAATTATCGCAGATACATGGCTCAACTATTAGTTTTAAAAGTATTAATAAGTTCTTTTAAAAAATATTTATTTTGAAAGTTTTCATCATTCGGCGAGATTTTCCTCCAAGGGTACAAAGATGTTTCTATATGTATTAATTTTTCTTGTAAGTATTTCGGCCTACCACCGGCCAAACGGTTCTGCGCTCAAAGCCGGTAGACATTAGATGCTGGGTTCGATCCTAGATCGGTGGCGTAGCTGTTCGGAGTTTTCCGTGGTTTCTCCGAAATTGTATAAATACGGGCTAGGACGCCATAGAAAGACCTCCACGGAGGGCCCTCCCCTCAGGTCTAGGACTCTAGTGCCGTCAATCGGCCTTAATCCCAAAACCCAAATCCTTATTAATATTAAATTTTTATGCATTTTTTAGCATTTCATTACAATCATTTTTCATACATGAATTTTAAATGTTATTTTCTGAAATGTAGATATAACAATTCTTTAGTAAATGCTTATTTCTAAATTTTGAAACCAATTTCGAGTTATAAATACAAGATGTTTGAATTAATATTTCAAATTAGTCTGTATTATGGGCAAAATTAAAACCATTTAGTTTATAGGAAATATCGAATAAATTTGACATAATGTTTGCCAAAAGAATAATGAATTTTTGACATGCATACAAACATTCACTACTTTTAAATTTCCAATTTTTAATGTATGAAGATCGAAATTTGAATGTTCAATTTATATTTTAAGGTCAATAAAAATTTATATTTAAAATTATCCCCTATTTGCAAAGCACAAAAACTCAAAATGTTTTACATACATATTTTAGAAAAACTTTCATTGATGGTTTTCGAAGATTACTTTATAAAGCATAAATACATCATTTGAGTTAGTATAATTGTTTTGTAAACATTTAAAGTAAACAATTTGAAATTGTAAATATGAGATGTTTAAAAAATATTTCAGATTAATATGTAAGAAAATTTTGGATTATTCAACTTAAAATTACCGAATATATATATATATATATATATATATATATATATATATATATATATATGTATATTTAAAAAAAAAAAATCTGTTTCAGATAAATTCATAATTCCTAAACAAATTCACGCAATACAAACTACTTATCAAAATTAATTTCCACAGTGAATGGAGACAACTGTCATATCAAAGAAGTACAATACTAAATTTAAAAATAAATAAATAAATAAATAAAAATAAATAAAATAATAATAATAATAATTTTATGCTGTACATTCGAGATTGTAGAAAATGTTTGTTGTTTTTTTTTTTTTTTTTTTTTTCGAAAAAAAAAAAAAAAAAAAAAAAAATTGATAATTTTGTTTGAAATTATTGAATATGCATGGCTCAACTATTAATTTTAAAGGTATTAATAAGTTCTTTTAAAAAATTTCCTATAAGTATTTCAACCCACCAGCGGCCGAGCGGTTCTGCGATCAAAGCTAGTAGACGTGAGGCGCCGAGTTCAATCCCAGGTCGCACTCGTCGGCCTAGCCGTTCGGAGTTTTTCGTAGTTTTCTCCGAAATTGCGTAAATAAGGGAAATGAACCCTTAGAAAGACACCCATGGAGGGCATTCTCCTCAGGTCTAGGACCCTAGTGCAGTCCCCACAACTCAACCCAACCTATAAGTATTTGTTTTAATTTTACGATGATTTATTAAAAGTATTTGTAATTGTGCTGTGTGTAATTTATACAAAATTTTCTCCTATACTGCCATAATAATTATCATAAAACTTTACGGTATCTTCACCTGTTGGTGAATTTTTCCAAAAATTTAAATACATTTAAGTTAAGAAGCAACTTAAATTTTTATGAAATTCTGTTCATTAGTTCCCGAGATACAGATACTACAAAATTTTGTCACACACACAGAGATTAATATTTTCTAAAAATGATCAAATCGTGTTTGTACCTTTCCAAAACGCGTAAATTCATCGGAAACCAGAAATAGAAAACCTTTTCTACTGAATTCAGAAGAAATAAAAAATAAATAAATAAAAATGAAACAAAAATTTGAAAATTCCCAATTACTCTATTAATTTTCAAACGACTGTACATTCATTATTTGTAAACTTTCAAACTTTTATTGCATAAGTAGATTACAACTTAAACGGCGAATATTTTTTCTTTTCTTTCTTTCCTTCCTTCCTTTTTTTTTTTTTTTTATCAAGAAATTTTACATTTGGAAAAGCAGACTTATTGAAAGTATAACTGAAAAAAAAAAAAAAAAAAAAAAAAAATGTATGTATCTTAGACGCTCATTACCTTCTTCTATATTCAACAGAAAAAAAAAAAAAAAAAAAATGCTGGTTACGTAAAAATTTTCTATTTCCGGTTTCCCATAGATTTAACATATGAGAGATCCTTAACACGATTTCACATTTTTTTCAAAATATCTGTTAGTTTGTTTGCCTCTCTGCGTGTGTGAGAGACAAACATTTTGTGGCAGCTCTAGCTGAAGAACTAATGCAGAGTATTTCATATAACTTTATAGGTAGTTCTACTTTGACGTAAATTTGTGCCTGTCAACTTTTAATAAAAATCTTTTAACAAGTGGCGTAGCCATTCCGTTTTACATAATTTTTAATTTTCCCGTATAGGACAAAATTTCGTGTGAATGAGAATAATTTCTAATGAATTATTGTAAAATTAAGAAAGAATTATTCATAACAGTAACAGCCAATCAGGATAAGAGTCAACCTTTCATGGGTGTGTAAATTTTCAATAGGGATATCTTTTAAAAGAACTCGTCAATACCTTTAAAATGAATGGTTGAGCAACGATCTGTGATAATTAAAAACAATGTTGTGTTCTTTTTTAATTTTTCATTTTAATTTGGAGAAAGTGTCCTCGGTAGGGGGTCATTTTATGGGGTTCTAGCCCTATATTTAAGCAAGTTTCAGGGAAATACAGGGAGAACTCTGAAAGGATAGACTAACATGTGTCACCTGGGATCGAACTTACCACCTAATGTTTTTCAGAGCAGAACCTTTCAACCACTGGTGGAAGACTTTCGTAATTTTTTAAGAATTTTTACATAATTTCTAAAGAAATATTTAATATTTTTAGAAATATTACAAAAATTTAAAAGAAATGAATTGACGCTTTTTTAAATCACTGTTTGACACTTATTTTAAAATCGAATATTTAAAGTTACTAATTTTTACAGTTTGAACATGATATGGAAGCTCTTCTTGCTATATATCCTGCAATGAATACTAATACTTTCATATTCGAAATTGATACATCAATATTTTCAGAATTCGTAAGTGCTTCTAAAAATACAGGTGAGATTTCAGGATTATTTTTTTCGTTTTCTTGGCACGATACTAAAAATTTTTTTTTTAATTAAAGGATCCAAATTTTGCTGACTGCAGATTTAATAGACTTAGAACCTTTAATTTTCTTTCGGATTCTAAGGTTTTAAAATCCAAAATGTAAATGAAAATTAATTAACTCAATCGATATATATTAAATGATGGAATCTAAAAATTCATTCATGAAAAAGGCAATGAAAAAATAAAAAAATTAAGTGTATGGGAAGTGAGGACAAACACTGTTGCTACACCTATACGCATTCCATGCAGAAGATAAAATAGTAAAACATAGTAAACGGATGCGATGGACATTAGTTTCTCACAGATAAGGGACTCGGGTTGTGACGTCACACGCTGTCCGAAATGATACCTTCAGGCTTGATAGTAGATCTAGGAAGCTTTGCTAATATAGTTTTAGCCTTGTCTACCAAATCTTGGTATTTTTAGGATCAACCTAAGAAGAAATACTTCCTTGTAGAGGATAGTGAAGTAACTGATCACCTCTCAATAGCAAAGCTTGAACTAAACTCATATGATTTACGTGAAAATGAGGGGAAAGCCTTGACAGTTGACCAGAGAAATCAATTGAATAATTTACTTCGAAAAAAGTGCTTCATTCTAGGGGGAGAGGTTACACCATATGTGGAACATCGCATAGATACAGATAATCACCCTCCGTTTGCGTAACCACCCTACAGGATGACGCCTGCAAAAAAGGAAGTTCTTAAGAAGGAACTGGACAATCTATTGGCTCAAAGAGTCATACAAGAATGTGAATCACCATACGCCTCTCCCATGGTCTTGGTGCCTAAACCTGATGGTAGCATGAGAAAACGCAATGACTACAGGAAGTTCGATGCTATTACTGTACCAGATACATTCCCATTGCCATTAATACTTGAATTGTTACATGAAGCTAAGCATACCTCTTACATATATATTTTAGACCTTAGATCTGGTTACCATGAAATTGGAGTGCTTCCATCAGACGAAGATAAAACTGTTTTTGTATGACCATATGGACGTTTCGGTATTTGAAGATGCCCTTCGGTCTCCATTGAAGTCGTTGATGAAACTTGAGTCACCGTCTGGAAGAATAGCCCGGTGGTCTTTGAAAATTCAGTGATACAATCTAAAGATTGGTTAGATTTGTGAGAAGTCAAATGTTGTAGCATATATGTTGTCTCGCCCAGTCTCTAATGCTGAATTAAATAATAGAGAAGTCTGTAATTTTGTAATTGAAGCCCTAGTAGCAACCGAGAAGCTCATCTGAAAGATGGAGAGTATATCATGAAACTGCATCATGATTCTCCAACTGCAGGCCATTATGGTGAAAAAGGAACTTATCAACGTATCTCCAGCGTTACTATTGGGCAGGCATGAAATCGTACTTTGAAAACTATGTAAAGAAATGTTCTGATTGTTGTCGTTTCAAAGCAACAAATCAGAAGCCTGCTGGACTCTTGCGGACTCCGGCATATGTTCAGCGCTTCGAAACTATGAGCATAGATTTGTTTGGTCCTCTACCAGAAAGTAAAGGAGGATATAAATGGATCTTTATTGTTGAAGACTGTGCCACTAAATGCGTGGAATTGTTCCCTTTATTTTCAGCCACCGCAAGAGAGAGTGCAACAAAGTTAATCGAAGAAATATTTCTGAGATACGGAATTCCAAGAAAGTTGATTAGTGGAAATGGTCCACATTTTATCAGTGCAGTGCTTCAACAAGTCTGTTATACTCTTGACATAGACCAAATATTGACTCCAGTTTACCATCCACACGCGAATCCAGTCGAGAGGAAAAATAAGGATCTCAAACTTCGTCTTACAATCCTAGTAGATGATACTTACGATTCTTGGCCGAAACAAATTACCTAGTATTCGTTTTGCCTTAAATTCATCCAAGTCAGATACCACTGGACATATTGCAGCATTCCTCACATTTGAACATGAATTACGAACAATGTATGATGTCGTGTTTGATTTAAAGGTGGTGCTGGACAATGACAACATCGTACCAGAGATCACACCGTATCTAAATCGTTTAGTCATGATCTCAAAAACTGTAAAGGAACGTGCGGAAATAAAACAAAATCATAGAAAAATCTATTATGTTAAGAACCGTAGGGAACTGTATTTAACTCCTGGTCAAAAGATTTGGGTTATGTTACACCCTATCAGCAAAGCCCATAAAAAGAAAACGTCGAAATCCATTCCAAAATGTGATTTTAACTCAACGATCTACAGTATCATATGATGTTCCCACCTTAGACAACCCTGACACACCAGTTAAGACCTATTATGTTTGTGTTTTAAAACCTTTCACAGCAGTTGAGACCTCTCCAATTGCTCCTCTAAGAAAAAGAGGAAGACCTAAGCAAAGTACTGTTGTTTCCAGTACAGGCCATACCTCGGAAACAGAGCGGGAGGATGTAATACCTGTGCGACAGTTGCGTTCTCAATCCCACGTGAGATCTTACCAAATGAAATTTAGGAAAAAAAGTTACTGTAATCAGCTACAGTCTTTTTATTTTCTACTGAAAGTTTCACAGAGTTGTCGTCTGCTTGATTATTCTTTTTAAAATGTTCTACAGTAAAATTGTAATTTTCGCATAGTGTATATATTATGTTTGTGTCTTCATTAAACTTTGTTATGTGTTAAAATGGTTTAAGAGTCTTCATCTGAGTCTTCATCTTTTTAATAGACGCCTAAAAATAAATTGTTTTTATGGCAAAGCAAAAAATAATTAATCTAATGACTACATTAAATGCTCTACTGAGCTAGCCAGAAATACATGGTTACTTAGAGCATAAATATGGTTTTGTAGGAAACTGCTTGAAATACATAGATAAGAAATTCTAGCTAGATATTTGACGATTTAAAAGACGGTAATTTTATTTGAATTTTTCTTTACTCCAGGAAAATTAGTATACACCGATAGCCGCACTCCAGCCTGGGTAAACAAATAAGAAATATATTTTGGAAAACTAAGCAATATATTTGTAATACGAATGACTTTTACACTGAATCCGCGTTTATAATATTTCAAGTACTTGATTTCCTTTTTGAACCAAAATTACTTGATTATATGTATTATATGCACATCTGATTATATGTAATTTATTTTTATTGCAATGAACGCTTTGTACTTATTATTTAATGCGCTTCTTTACACTGTACACAAGCCAACCTATTTAGAAAATGTTATTAATTACAGCTTTTTTTTCCTTTAATTTTTTAATAAATTAAGAAGAAAAACATCTATAAAAAAGAGAGAGAGATGATTATGTGCAAAGTCCGTAAAATGCAATGCTTTTTGTCACACACATGCTCTAAAGTCACTTTTCATTAGGTTAGTCGTTTATATATATATATATATATATATATATATATATATATTAGTAACACATTCTTTCATTTCGCGATATTTAACCAAAAAATGTTATTCGCTTAATTTGATAAACGACACAGTTGTTTCATCTTTTTGTAAAAATGTATAAACGCAGAGAGAAGAATAGAAACGTTGTTTCCATATTTTTTTTTTTTTTTATTCTTTTCATTTTATATTATTTATTACATGCAGTATAAAGAAAAATTTCAGTAATATTATCATGAGAAAACGCTTGGGAAAAAAAATCATCACATGAATCTATATTAAAGTATTTGTCATATCTAATTTCGATGAAAATGCATTTTTTCTCGAATACATATTTCATTTTTTATTATAAAACAACAATGAAATTATGGATGAGAAAGTTTTTGGAACAAAATATGTGATTTTGCTTCAAATTTACCCAAATTTAAATTAAAGTTCTGCATTATGTATCTAAAGATTTCGTTTGAAGTAAAATGTTTCAAGGAAAAATGCAAATGTATCTTGAAAAAATATTTTCAAAGAAACATTTTAAATTTATTGCTTTTTTTCGTTCACTGTGTCACTGTTTTAAGTTCACTATGTCTCAAAATATAAAAATCACAGAAAAAGATATATTTACTTTAAAGATAAAACTCAGGAGATATTTTAATTAGCACTTTAATGTATCTCTAGCCGTGATTTTACTATTTTTTTAATCTATATTTGAATAAGTATTTTGAAAATCGTTACGTTTGAGACGTTCTTAAAGTTTTCAAAATATTATTATATATTCATAAATTCAAAAAATATTGTAATTAATTATCTCTTTAGTATATAAAGCAACAGAGAAAAAAAATCTTACATTGTTTTGTGAAGGAAATTACCTTAGTTACAAATGGATAATATCGCTGATTTAAAGGAGTACGTTTTATTCAGTAAAAACGTCTGCATTCTATAGTATATTTTTAGTTTAGGTAAAACAAGGCGATAATTTGACGATAATAATTTTTTTTTCACCACGACTAAGTGCATGTAACATATGTTAGTAATAATAATAATAATAATAGTTTAAAAAAATAATAATAACAGCCAGAACAACGAAAAGTGATAAGCCGGGCACAGAACATGCTTCGCGCTCCTCATGATTTTTTAAATCACCCTCAATTGTTTTGCTGATAATCTGCTATTCACTTGTATATAGAATTTGAAAATAAATAAATAAGAAATATTCAAAATCAAGAAATGAATGAAATGCTTCAAATTTGGTGCAGCATAACCACCAAGCCGTTTTTAGATTTAAAAAAAAAAAAAAAAAAAAGTTTTTGTATAATAAATTTAACTGATATTAGTTACTACAACTAAATTGTGTTATACGAATTTTCTATGAGTTTGGTTTCTTGCTTTCAATTCACTGTTTGGTTAAATAGAACTGTTCACGATGTCATACATTTTCAAGTATGAATTATTTTTATGTCCAAAGGGTTTGTGTTTTTTGAAATGTAGATTTTATATTTTACAGTTTGCCCTGGCATAGTCTATCTCATAATAATAATAATAATAATAATAATAATAATAATAATAAATAAATAAATAAAATAAACCAAAAAAAAAAAAATAAATAAATAAAAATAAAAATAGATATACTCTATTAAAAAAAAATAAAAAAATAAAAAAAAAGGACGCACCAAGAAGGAGTAATGCAATTTGGACACAAATCGATATACATACAGGTTTCCATGGAAATGCAAATTTTTAAAGTTTGGCTGCCATCGAATGAGCATGCGACGCTGCAGCGTATCTTAACTGCGCAATTGGCAGAAAATTAAAAATGAGAATTTTTTATTCCAGATCATAAATTCTTCGAGAATTTTATTCCGTCTATTCAGAAATACAGTAACTATGCCTCGCATACAACAAACGCGGGGATGTCAGCCTTTGAGTGTGGCGTGTAGTTGGGCTGAAAGAAGCCGGTTGGTCTAATCGACAAATTTTTTGACAACTGGATAGGAGCGGTACCACTATTAGATGATATTGTCAGGAATGGGTGAACCATGGCCGAACACAGTGTCAGGGAGAAAACAGAAAGAGAAAACCATTCAATCGCAAAGCGGTATTAAAATTTCCAATTCCTCATTATCGTCGATCCTACGTGCAACTGGTATTTCAGTGACTTCAATTACTCTTAATAGGCGGCTCAGTGAAATGAAGTTGAGCTCAGTCCCCTGATCTCTCTTCCACTGAGGACTTCTGGAGCATCATAAAAAGGGTCCTACAACCAGCTCGGGATTTTGCCAATCTAACACACCAATTGGACAGAAAAATAGTTCCATGTCATCCTTATAAATTCTAGTCTTCTTTGAAATCGAGTTCTAGAAACCCCTATTAAAATTCTAGAGCGTTTGTCTACAATATGGAGGTCAAACTTATTTAAAAATCTACAAATAAATGTGAACACAAGAACTGAGTTTTAGCCACTATAATCTCGGTTTATCACTGAATTCTAGGAATTCAAGCAAGAATTTCTCGCAATACAAAGCATTCATAAAATTCATAATATTGTTTCACATCTAGAAATGTATAGACTAGAAATTCTCAATCATTTCATTTATTCAGCTTATTGTCGTGCCTTATAAGCATAACTGGGAAATCTATATTTTTACTGTAGGGATTTAGAAAATGACTACTTTCTCATTGTAGATGTAGGTGGTATACATTTTTTTCTCAGTGAGGCAATTCTTTTAAAAATTTCAATGTTCCGAATTGCTTAAAACTGTTTAAATGAAAATTGCTCCCCTTTTCTCTAATAATAATTTTAATGCTTGTAAAATAACTATATATAAAATAATCCAATAAGAAAGCCTCATTTTGAAATTCGATATAAATGAAAAGAAATTTTATTTTGCTCAGTTATCAGCACAGGTTTATAAACAAATGTAATAAATTTTTACCTAATTCGAGTAATATTCTGTATAATTAGTCTCAGAAGTTGAAAACTCACTTTGTTGTTATATTTTCAAAGAATTCTTCAAAATATTTTAAATTAAACGACTTGTGTTAAAAAAAAAAAAAAAAAAAAAAAAATGTTTTATCATAAAAAGTTATATTAAAAAAATTATTATGCATTTCTAATAAGCTTCTTATATTTTACTTTCTATTCAAATTACTTATTAAAATATATTTATTTATATACTTTTTTTTTATTAGTTAAGAATGTATAATACAATTCGGTTTTTGCTGTCATTCTCAACGAATTTTATACAATATATATCTATTCTAACATTTTCTTTCATAGAAATAGGAGAAAATATTTTGAATCTCAAAATATTTTGAAAAGTAAGGATATTTTCAATATATTCGTTATTTTGGAAAGAAAATATATTTTAAAACCTCTTTATGAATTATTCATATTTTTGAATCGGTGGAAAAAGTTTATTGTAGAATTCTATTTTCTGTACCTTATTTTACAGATTAAAATGAAAGGTACTTTTATGGTATTTACAATATTTATATTCATGATACTTCAAATAAATTCAGGTGTTTCTTTAATCTATCTAAATAAATGAAATTATGTTTGTTTTAAAAAGAAAAAATTCTTTTTTTAAACAATATTTTCTTTCTTTCTTCTTCTTCTTCTTCTTCTTCTTTTTTTTTTTTTTTTTTTTTGATTTGTATATTTGTCAAACATAGGGAATTTGTGAACGGATTGTTTTGGCGAAAACAAGTATAACTTCAAACGTACGGATAAATAACATTTCAAAATCCGATTTCGTTGGTCATTTCAATCAATGTATTAGTGAACGATTATGTTTAAAAACTAAAAACTGTTATTTATTTTTGCATTTGACACGTACATTTGTTAAATACAGAGGATTTATTAATGTATGTTTTCTTTTAGCGAAATTATGCATACAGTACGGCCATGCTATATTGTTGTTCTGTGTAAGAGTTATCGCGGATTACTGTGTTATCGGTAGCAAGTATTTGGAGGTTGTATATCTTGTGAATCTAGCGTTAGCAGAGGTCGATAGCGGTGAGTTTATCTGCGTATCTGGTGAGTGGCGTTTCTACTTCTGCGCAAGAAATTCAATAGTTGTGAGAATCACTTTCTATATTTTTATTTTTTTATTTAATCACCATTTGAGTTTATCGGCGGCAAGTTGATCCCCTTACATTCAAGTGAAATAAATCTTCTTATTTATTTTAAAAGAGTCTCGACTTATATTGTTAATTACCTGAATATTTAACTTAAGTCTTTTGTTATAAATGATGACAGGGCGCAGACCTCACACAGCTAATTTTAACTGGTCAATCGAAGCCCAAGACGCTTTCGAAAAATTAAAAGAAATCCAAAGTTCTCCTCCTGAGTCAGCTCACCCAAACTATAACATACACTTCCAACTTATGACGGATGCTTCATCCTATGGCATTGGTGCCGTTTAAAGTAAAGAAGTCTGCCCTATCGCTTACGCATCACAGCCGAAAGAAATTATCCTGTCACTGAATGCAAATGTTTAGCTGTGTTCTGGGGACTAGAAAAATTTAGATTATATTTTGCTCATCGCCCTGTAACAGTCATAACGGATCATGCTGCTTTAACTCTCTTCACTAATGGAAGAAATCTTTCATTTCGTACGATACGATGGGATTTACAGTCATCTAATTTTAATATTCAAATCGAGCACCGCCCTGGCTCTAAAAATATTGTAGCTGATGTTCTTTCAAGAGCAACTCTTAATAATTCTGCTTTAGAAAGTTCAAATGAAATTAACTCCGTGAGCCTTGACCTAACACTAAATGATAAAGAAAATATTGCGGTAGCACTATGCTAGCTTCAGTTCTAGTAAGTCCGAAACATTAATTAATCCAGGAGCAAAGAAACGACCCCGAATTTGATCTAATATTTAAATGTCTTGAAAATCAAGAGTGAATTTCTATAGTAAAATCAGCTATTGCAGTGAACTGGTCCTAATCTATTTGTTCAATTGATACTTGCTCTTTTATTCAAAATTATTATCATCTAACGGCGAATTACGAGTTTTAATTCCCGAATCTCTTAGACAAGCCATTCTTTTTGAGTTTCATGGCTCACCAACCTTTGGGCACCTTGGTCTTAGGAAAACTTACAAAAAACTCAAGGATGCATGTTACTTCCCTAAAATGAGGAAGTGTGTTCAGAATTATGTTTCGAGTTGTCACTTACGTCAAATGTATGGCTATAAAAATAGTAAACTGGCCGGAAACATAATTCCTATTTAAGAAGTATTTTCTAATCAAATTCTTGGATTCGAATTGGTCGGTCCCTACCCTCTTTCTAAACCTAATAGATTAGTTATAGTAGATTATTTCAGCAAATGGATAGAATTCGTGCCTTTACAGAAAGACTCGGCACACGCAGTGGCCATTGCTTTCTTTAATAACTATATTTCTCGTTACGGGGGCCCCCCTTCAAAAAACGGACCATGGTCCTCAATTTATTAGTGATGTTTTTAAAGCATTATGCGACAAACTTGAAATTAAACATGTCTTTACGGTTCCTTATCGGCCACAAGCTAATCAGGACGAATGGGTAAACAGAACGTTAATCCAAATGATTGCGAAATAAGATTGGTCAAAATCATGACAATTGGGAACAGTTTATACATTATTTCTATTATGCTATACGTACTGCAGTCAGTGACGCAACTGGTAAAACCCCAGCTGAATTTTTTTCGGGGAGAAAAATTTTAACTCCATTTCAAAAGCTTATTATGGTAAATCAGAATATTTCTACATATATCACTCAAAATATTGAAGCTTTAATTCCCGAAGTGCAACTTAACCTACAAAAAGTTCACAAGCAACAGACTCATTATTATAATCTTCGACATCGAGTTTTAGAAGTCAAAACTGCAGATGAAATACTCCTCGAATCTCACTTTCTCTGCTCTAAAAAAGATAAACGAGTAGGTGAATTTGGACCAATGTTTATAGGGCGTTTTAAAGTTTTAAACGTGGAAAATAACAATTTAACTGTGGATCTTAATGGCACACCTACTGCTATTAACATTGATCACGTTCAAATTTTTAAACAACGCACGGAAACTTTTGACGATCTAAGTACACTGGGTTCAAATCCTGTTGAAGAAACTTCCTCTTCATCTAATATTCCTAGCTTCGAAGCCACAGTTCATGAAACTCTCAGGGGTAACAGCGTAAATGACGCCCACACACAACCTAAGTAAGTGGTTAATGAGAATATTTCAGCATCATTAAGTGCTACCAAGCACGTCGAAGAAAAGCGTATCCACGCTTCTACTGCAAGCTTTTCTCACCACAAACGCCGCAAAAGAACTGGTCGCAAGCGCGACTTTTCCTCTACTGCTAATAATTCTTTTTCGTAAAAAGGAAACGCACTGGACTAAACCTACGATTCGGCCACGATCCTGGTCATCGCAGAATTCCAACGGAAATCCACATCAGAAAACCCTGGCCGCCCATGACTCTGCGCACACGAATGATATCTCCACCTTACCAGTTACCTTCAGAAAAAGCCTTTATCCGGGCATTCTCTGACAAGAGAAAGCCCCGTTCAGCAAGCCTCAAGCTGTATGGTCTAGACGACGAGTTTATCGACCAGCACTAACCTAGATGCTTGCCCTCACCTGCTGTTACACTGCAAGCCATAAATCAGGTGATCAAGTTCCATTGTTTTTGTTTTTTTTTCTTAAGTGCATCCTTTATACCAGAGCTGAACAAAAATGTTTGACATACGTTAACCTTTTGGACTATTTTTCAATTTTCTACGGAAGCATGGACCTTCCTCAGAAAATTCAAAATTGCTGTGAACTTTCTGTGCAAAGGACTCTAGAATTCATATTAATCAGTTATACGTCGCCCATTTTCGTACCGTTCTATTGTATATTTTATGTATGTATTCTAAATTCTATTTATTAGAGCCATCAACTGCAGTATGGGTGAATATACATTTTTCTTACTTGGCTCTCTGTATAAATTCCCCCTCTGTAACGTCTACCGAGAAACTCGGTTCCTTTTCTCCGTTCCAGGAGTTTCTGCTAATAAAAAAACTGCATTATTCTTTTTTTTTTTTTCTTTCATTGGTAGTCTAAGCAGTTTTACGCTCAAGTAACGTGACTAAGATTTTTCTGTTCTTAGATTACACACCCTATTATGTTAAATAGCAGTCTTTCCTTAGAAAGTTGCTTTTTAACTTAAGTTTTTTCTCCTCTCATTGCTAAACCATGCTTCTAAGAAAAAAAAAAAGTTACATCCTTATTATTTAATTGAAAAATAATTGCTCTCTAGAAATACTTGGTTTTAGCTTCATTGTTAGTCCTTGCGGAGAATACTTCCGCTTTCCAAAAGAACAGCTGCTAATGTGCGAGACGCGCATGCGCTAGCTACGAAAGAAAAGAATAAGTTTAGTGTTGACTCTGACTTCAGCGGGATGAGCTGAATTACGCTGGTATCGTGAAAATATTACGAAAAGAAGATGCCTCTAATTAATTGTATTTTATTGACACTACGTGATAATATATATATGTACATAGAATATGTGTATATAGAATATGTATATAAAGGATTCGTTAAAGTAAGATAGAGCCCTGTTTATTCGAGTTCCTGGCTCCTGAATTAGTATAGTTAGTTTTATTTTATTTAAGTATATTAAGAATTATTTTATATGTTGAAGCAACATTTTTGGCGAGCCAGCCAGCCAGGATTCGTAAAATATACGATTTTAAAAGGGCTCTCAAGTGATCTTTACGACAAAAGGAAAAAATTACGTTTCCGTTTAAGAACATAAGTTTTGGAATGAAGTTTTGTTTTGCCACGGAGCTGAATACGATTATCAGGTAAGCTCTCTCTCCCCTTTATTAAGACACTGAATAAAATATATATATATATTTCATTTATTTACGAATAAAGTATATTTTGATTAATTTGAGAATAAATAAGAATGAATATGATAACAGTAATACGTAGCACCCAAATGTAGGGTGCCAAGTCATGTTCTTAATGAGAAAATTTAATATATTTACGTAATTTATTGAGTGAATTATATTATAAGATAAGATTATTATTATTATTGTGAATATTACGTGAAGGTAATAAAAAAAAAAAAAAAAAAAAAGCGTTCATTTGATTTGAGATTTAAGAACAATAAGAATAAGTGTAATAAAACAATACAACATTTTGTGTTTTATTAAAAATTGTTAATAAGAGTTTTAAACATGACAGAGTTAGAAAAACAAAAGAGAAAAAGAACAGTAATTAGAAGTTCCACTACGAAATTAATTACTAATTGCGAACAGTACATAGAAGCAGATGTAATCGAAACATCTGTTCTGAAAGAACATTTAGATCAATTAGAAGTAAAATACGAAAATTTAAGGAATCTCGATGAAGAGATTCAAAATCTTATGAAAAAGGAAGACGATTTAGAATCCGAATTTGAGACTGCAGAAACTTATGCAGAAAAAATTATATCAGTTAAATCAAAAATTACTTCGGTTTTAAAAAGTAAGGAAAACCTCGAAAACACAAACACTAAAAAGGATGATATCATAAGTGAACAGTCATCTTTAATTTCTTGTTCACATTCTAGAATAAAACTCCCTCGTCTAGTGATTGAAGAATTTGGCGGGAATCCCGCTAACTGGCTCTCATTTTGGAGCCAATACGAGAATGCTATTCATAATAATAACGATTTAACAGATATCGATACATTTAATTATTTGCATTCTCTGTTAATAGGATCTGCGGCTGATGCCATTAGAGGCTTTTCGTTATCCAGTGAGAACTATCAATCTGCAGTTAAAGCGTTAAAACAAGATTTGGTCGTAATGACCTAATAATTAATGCACACATTGGAAAGTTATTGAATTTAGATCCAGTGAAAAATTCAAATAACACAAATGCGCTGCGCAAGCTCTACGATAACATTACGATTCAAATAAGAAATTTAAAATGCCTAAATGTGACATCAGGAACATACGGCACTCTGCTGACACCAATTTTACTCAAATTGATTCCCACTGATTTAAATTTAAATTATCAAAGAAAAAGACAGAACCTTGAAAATTTTGACATTGATGAATTATTAGACTTTTTAAAAGCTGAAATTGAGTGTCGTGAAACGGCGATACAAATACAAGAACTGTCCACACAAAATCCAAATGTCGTAAAAGAAAAACAGAAAAAAATTCCCGAGTCTAAAACACTCCCTACAGCGTGTAAATTGATGAACACTAATGAAAATAAGGAAATTAATTCAAAATTTAGAAAGGTTGATATAGTGTGTGTTTTTTGCAATAAATCACATGCATCGGAGAGTTGTAATGAGGTCTCTAAGTTAAATTTGGAAGATAAAAAGAATATACTGAAAGAAAAAAGGGTTTGTTTTGTTTGTCTGAAGAAAAATCACAGAGCAAACCAATGTAGATCAGGGCATAGATGTCTTATTTGTAAAAGACGACACTACGCTATAATATGCCCGGATTTACCCTCAAACAAATCAGATATTTCAAATAAGATTAATGAAGAAATAAAAATAAGTACATTAAATTATCATGTACAGCTCTCTGATGTATTTCTGCAAACGTTAATCGTTAGACTGCACAATAATAATAAAGAAATGCTTGTAAGGGCAGTCTTGGACTCTGGAAGCATGAAAAGCTATATATGTAGTGATACAATTGAAGAAATGAAGTATGTCTCTAGCAATGAAATAAACTTGCGTCAATCACTTTTTGGAGGTATCGAAACGAATGAAAATGTTTATAAAAATTATGTAATTGAATTAAGTAATATGAACAGAAGTTATAAATGTAAATTTGACGCATTGGCGGAAAGACGTATTTGTTCTGAGCTTGGCCAAATCCCATCTGGTCCGTGGTTAAATGAACTTAAGAAACATCGTATACAGCTTACGGACTTAGAAAATAAATACAAAGTGGATAAGGAAATAAAATTGTTAATCGGGGCTGATATTATGGGTAAATTGTTAACGGGAAAAATAGTACCCCTTAAATCAAATTAAACCGCTATACATACTAAATTGGGATGGACTGTTCTAGGAAAATTTTTTGGCACAAAGAGCAATACACCTAGTAATCATTCTCTCGTTATCTCTTCTCTTTTGGTTAAGAACCAGTGTGTAAGCGATCTGTGGAAATTAGACGTATTGGGAATTACAGATCCTGCACACCGTAAAACTAAGCAGGAGTTAGAAGAAGAGACTAACAAGTATTTTAAGGAGACTCTTCGGGTAAATTCCGACGGCAGATACGAGGTAGCTTTACCATGGGTAACGGATAATTCTGCCTTACCTGACAATAAAAAACTTGCTGAAAAAAGTCTGTTTAGTACGAAAAGAAAATTAGTTAATTCCGGCAAATTAGAGGATTACTATGGGGTTTTTGATAATTGGTTATCACTTGGCATAATAGAAAAAGTGACAGAGACTAAATCAGAACAGGTACATTATTTACCGCATAGACCCATAATAAAAGAGGGTAGTACTACGAGTTTACGGCCAGTGTTTAATGCGAGTTCACATTCTCAGGGTTTTCCTTCATTGAATGATTGTTTATCTACGGGACCTAATTTAATAGAAATTATTCCAACAATACTAAATCGATTTCGTAAAAGCTACGTTGGTGTTACGTCAGATATAGAAAAAGCTTTCTTACAGATTTCAATAAGAGAAAAGGATCGCGACTTTTTACGTTTTTTGTGGGTTGGTAGAGATAATTCGGAACAAATTGAGGAGTATCGGCATCAAAGGGTTGTTTTTGGTTTAACATGTAGTCCCTATTTATTAGCCGCTACCTTACAGTATCATTTAAGTAAAGTACCCGAAAATTTGAGCAATACTGCAGAAATTCTTAAGACATCATTTTATGTCGATAATTGCGTAACTAGTTTGAATTCTGAGTTAGAAATGAAAAAGTTTATCTTGGAGTCACAAGTAATAATGTCTACAGGCAATTTTAATTTACGAGGGTGGAAATCTAATTTGCATAGTGTCACTCCAGACAATGAATCAATCACTGAAGAAAAGATCTCCGTCTTGGGTCTTACGTGGTATACAGACAGTGATACTTTATCCTGCAAAGTGCCGTCAATTGATGAGCCCGATAAACTAATTACGAAAAGGTTAATTTTAGCCATTGCTCATCAAGTATTTGATCCAATTGGATTTACGGCACCTGTGACGTTAATTCCGAAATTAATTTTGCAGGAAACATGGAATTTAAAACTTAAGTGGGATGAAATTCTTCCGGATCATTTAATACAAAAATTTACAGTATGGATCCAACAACTGAATTTAATATCGAAAATAAGGATACCAAGATGGCTTAATATTTCCCCAGACGTTTTATTAAGTTTGCATGTATTTTGTGACGCGAGTCAAAAGTCTTACGCGGCATGTGTGTTTTTAAGAGTCTGTCGAGATGATCACGTGACCGTCAATTTAATACATGCTAGAAGTAGAGTAGCGCCTCTAAAGGTTCTAACTATACCGCGGTTAGAGCTCCTTGCTTGCTTGATCGGCGCTCGGTTGCTTTCGTCTGTGGTAGAAGATATGCAATTTCCCAGTGTTGATATTCATTGTTGGACGGATTCTACTACTTCGTTATGTTGGATCCAAAGAAATCAAAATTGGGGGACTTTTGTCCAAAATCGTGTACGTGAAATAGTTTCCTTGACATCTCCCACCGTGTGGCGCCACGTTCCAGGTGCTCTTAACCCTGCCGATATAGCTTCTAGAGGATGATCAGCCGAAAAATTGTCACAACTACGATGGTGGGAGGGACCAGAGTGGTTACGCAATAACGAGGAGAGTTGGCCAAATTCAGAGGAATCTCCGGATGAGGATTTGGTTGGCTCAGAAATACGAAAAACTGTAATTACTGCCTTAAGCCAAACCGACCATAACAGCGACTGGTATTACAAGTATTTTTCATCTATAAGAAAAATTATTCGGATGATAGCGTTTATCTACAGATTTTATTTTAAGCTAAGAAAATTTCCCAGTGAATCCTCAAAAACTTTGTCAACTTCCGAACTTGAAAGAGCTGAAATCGCTCTTCTGAAATTGGTACAAAAGGATTCATTTAATAACACAAATTACGACAAACTTCAAAACCTTAGACCGATGATTGACAGTGATGGTTTAATTAGAGCAAAAACAAATATTTCTTGTAGAAATGACACTAATAGTTTTAAATTTCCTGTGATTTTACCGTCCGATCATCCAGTGGTTCGACTGTTAATAATGCATACTCACAACGAATTATTACACGCTGGTGTTAATTTGATGATGTCATATTTGCGAGAAAAATACTGGATTATTAGAGCTCGTAAGACTATACGAAACTGTATACGAAAGTGCGTTAAATGCCAAAGATTTAAAGTCAGACATTCTGATGTTCTACCAGGTCCTTTGCCAAAGGAACGAGTAAATGATGCAGCTATTTTTGAAATTGTAGGCATCGATCTAGCTGGACCACTTTATTTGAAAGGAGGTCAAAAATCTTATATTGTACTGTTTACCTGTGCCGTCTATAGAGCAATTCATTTAGAGTTGATCACATCTTTAACAACCGAGGTTTTTTTGCAATCATTAAGGCGTTTCATTTCACGACGTGGAAGACCATCAATTATATATTCAGATAACGGTACGAACTTTAGGGGAGCAGAGAAGCTTTTACATGAACTAGACTGGGAGAGTATTACCTCCAAAGTTGCTGAACAAAAAATTCAGTGGAAATTTAACCCTCCGACCGCCCCGTGGTGGGGAGGCTGGTGGGAGCGCCTCATTCAAATGGTTAAACAAATCTTAAGAAAAATTTTGGGGCGTGCTACACTTGGTTATGAAGAACTGCAAACCATTTTGTGCGATTGTGAAAAAATAATTAATAG
Organism: Salticus scenicus; assembly: GCA_963930645.1. NCBI lineage: Eukaryota > Metazoa > Arthropoda > Arachnida > Araneae > Salticidae > Salticus > Salticus scenicus. The sequence goes on from OZ005656.1 coordinate 7,407,124, forward strand.
TAGACCACTTACTTACGTATCCGAAGATGTGAACGATTTATCCCCTTTAACTCCCGAGATGTTTCTGCACGAAATTCCCCATTCTGGTGTGTCTGACATTGACATTTTGGACAAAAAGAATCTCAGTAAACGAGCTAAGTATCTACAGAAAATGAGAGAGAACCTCAGACTACGATTTCGCACGGAATATTTAGGATATCTACGTCAACAGTCCATAAGAAACTACAAGGATAAGCCACTAGAAGTGGGCGAAGTGGTGTTATTAGAGGATGACAACAAAAAACGTGCCTTCTGGAATATGGCCAGAGTGTTGAAATTGATCCCTGGACGTGATGGCATAACAAGACTTGCTGTGGTGAAAACTGAAAAAGCCGAATTTTTACGTCCTATACAGCTCTTATATAGACTTGAACTGGACCATTCTACCAAAAGTGATAATGAAAATGATGACAATGTTCCTGTAACAACGAGCAGTGGAAGAACTGTAAAAATTCCGCTAAGACTCTAAATATTTACCAAGTGACTTTAATTTAATTTTTTTTATTTTAATTTTATTCATTTTATTTATGTAACTATTTTGTTTTTCATCTAAGTTTTAGTATCATGTATTTAAGTATGTTTTGAGTATATTTTCAGATATCCACTCAAAAGGTGGGAGGAAATGTGGAGAATACTTCCGCTTTCCAAAAGAACAGCTGCTAATGTGCGAGACGCGCATGCGCTAGCTACGAAAGAAAAGAATAAGTTTAGTGTTGACTCTGACTTCAGCGGGATGAGCTGAATTACGCTGGTATCGTGAAAATATTACGAAAAGAAGATGCCTCTAATTAATTGTATTTTATTGACACTACGTGATAATGTATATATGTACATAGAATATGTGTATATAGAATATGTATATAAAGGATTCGTTAAAGTAAGATAGAGCCCTGTTTATTCGAGTTCCTGGCTCCTGAATTAGTATAGTTAGTTTTATTTTATTTAAGTATATTAAGAATTATTTTATATGTTGGATCAACAGTCCTAACGTACCACTGAAAAGGGTATTAGAATTTAAATTTCCCCGTTTAAACCCGTTGGGGTTTTCAGGTGAAGTTTTAATTTTCGAGTCAAGGGTTCTGAGGTAAAAGAGGTTGAGTCAAAAGGAAGTCACTGCAGGTTAGCGGTATGGAATGTAAAATTGTAGCGTATCATCGAGTTGAGACAAAAGGATGTAGCCAGTGGTGAAAAGTAAAAAAATCGGAGGTTGAAAATACAAATCTGGGTCCAGCATAGAAGGACGCAATAGATCGGAGTTGCGATGAGTTTACGCTGGCATGGAGCCAATAAAAAAAAAAGTAGGACTCACGCAATTTGCGTAAGGTGTGTGAATATGATTAATATGGAAGTTGGTAAATTGAAGTGATGGAGCTTGTCGGTTCAAGATAGATAAATAAGTGAAGTGTGGTAAGAGTTGCTGTTGTGTTGATGGTGGAGATAAAGCGAGATTGTTGTGATGGTGGCGTAGAGAGTACGAGGTTGTTATATTAGTTGAGTAGATATTAAGATATAGTACTTTTTCAGAGTGATTTAGATCTTCGTATATATTTCTAGAGTGATACGTTGGGGAGCGGTAGGAATCTTCTCTCCATTTTACGGAGCTTACAAGGGAAGTATGAATCAGTATAATTGATGTTGAAACCAAACCAAGCTTAAATTAAAGAGCATGGTCGAAAACATATGATACAGTACAAATTTGCTGCAACAACCCCCATGGGGGCGAGACATGACCCTTTAATAGTTTTAGTTATTTCTATAAAAACCAACAAAACACGCATTGTCATAAGGACAGATGGTGTAGTGGTAGCGTGCTTAACTTCTGATAGTGTGGTCCTGAGGTTGAGTCTCCGCAAGGACGTTTTGTAATTTGTTTATTTTTTCATTTTTTTCCTTTACCTTTTAAATTAAATTAAATTATTAATTTAAGAGAAAACATTTATTACATTAAGAAGATTTTTTTTTTTTTTTTTTTTTTAGTATTTCAATTAATAACGTATTGACAATGAATTTAAGAAATATACATTTTTATTTTTCCATTTATAAAAAAGAAATTCATGTTTAAAGCTACGAATATAGTTTTTAATTTATAATAATTAGGATTAATAGTAGAAAAATTACGACACAATAACTATTTTCTATTTTTCACAATTAGAACAAAAAATATCAAAAGATTGATCACATCTATTTGAATAACAATTTTGTTCACCTTCAAATATTGTTCATCACGAACATTTTGTTAAATATTTGGCCTTTCGTTGAGATTACTATATTTATAAAATTCATATTTACCCAGATTTTGAATTTTTTGAGATTTAAACTAATTATAAATTAGTAAAATCATTTTGAGAAAATTTGTCATTGTGTTCAATATTATTATCAGTTCTTCCGACACCACCAAATTTGACAGTTGTTTAATGAAATACACTTCTCATAATTATAAGGACACCCGTATTTAAATATTAACTAAACACTGAACACTATTATTTAAACAAATATATTTTTAATTAATTTGAATTTCATTAATAGACTATATTTAAAAAGTTTTATCGTTTTTCTATCTTAAAAAACTTAAATATGGTGAAAAGATCATTTTTCAGGTATTCACAGTTATTAGGACAGCTCGAATTTTAGTAATTTTTTTTCAGTTATTCTTTAAATTAATATTTTATGGGGTCTCTTTTTAGGGTTAAACAGTCAGATATTCTCTCTGGTATATATATATACATTTTCTTTTAATATTCAGTTTCAATACCATTTCATACAGCATAGATGATACTCTGAATACATTTTAACTATTTAAAATTACTTTTCACTTGCATGCATTTTTCAAATATGATAAGTTAAGTTTTTTCAACTTTTAGGCCACGGGAAAGGCAATAATACAGAAGTTTTTTTCTTCAAACTATTTCCTATTGCTCTAGAAGTGGAGCAAAAATGTAAGTCTTGTTGAAAAAAATATTATTACCCCCCAAAATCTAACAAAATTCTGATAATTCCACGTTTAAAATTTGCGGATATTCTCTTGATGTTCATAATAATAGAAAATATTACTAAATTATTTCTGCCTTCAGTAGAAGTAGCCCCCCAGAGCACCATAGATCCACCTTTAAAATGCCCAATTCATATCTGCCTTTAAAAAATCTGCTCTGTCTTTCGCTATCTTCAGATCGTGACAGTAAATGTAAAAACCATTCGGTTAATCAAGAATAAAATGTTTTTCATCCGAAAATGCAACATTTTACCATTTAATATTGTCTTTATTGAACTTTAACACAGACGTTCTTTCCCCCATTAATTTCTGATTGATTATTGCAGGTTTTTTATTCATTTTAACATATTATTAATTATTTTAAACATGCATAAATGTGGACCCTAACCTTTCATTAAAAATTACGAGCAAATTCAGCAGCAGTGATTATGAGTAGAACAGTAAGAGAAATTATGAGTCTTCGATCTCTGTAAAACAACTCTGATTTTGCCTCAGATCTCTCTTCTATCGAACCAGCAGTTCAAAGTTTGATCACATTTCCTTCAGCAATTTTAGACCTTCGAATTTCATTAGAAATTCGGCGGATTGAAATTATCCTTCCACTTAAAAAAACATATTTATCATACTTCATTACTTGAACGTTCTGTTTTTTTTTCGAGGATTTATCAGTAATGTCCGTCCAAGAAAAATTGAAGGCTTTTGCATGAATTAATCTAGCCCATTAGTTAACATATCCGCATGTCAACTGTAATCTATCCGCTAGTAAGTTAAATAAAACGAAAAAATCTGGATTGTCTCTATAATTATGAACATCTAAAAACGTGGAGAAAAACACATTTTGCATTATTTTTTATTAATTTTGTTTTATATTTAAAAAAAAAAAAATAGCAATTTTGGTTTTTAGAATACTAGATATATTAAGTGCACATTTAGTATAATCTTGTTCACAATTGTTTTTACATTAGTTATTTCAAAATATAAAGTGTCCTTATAAATATGAAAAGGAGTGTATTTGAAATAAAAGTTAAATGCGACGTCGAATATATATATATTTTTTTTCCTGAAATAATGACAATCCGATATATAGTTAAGTCAGACATGTTATCACATGTAAACGGAATAATTTTATGTAATAGCACACTCGGTGAGTCATGCTGACTGTATATTTATATTATTTTATAAAATTAATGTTGTTTCATTAAAAAAAAAAAAAAAAAAATATTTAAACAATGTAAAAATATGTGTCTAAAATCTTTATGGTGTTTTAAAAACTAAATTGAATAATATTTTATTATTTATATATGCTTCGGTCAAAACCAACTGTAAAATTATTTCTATATAATTAAAGTTTTAGGTGTTTTGTAAGTTAATATCATAGAAAACTTTGGTTATTATATTTTTAAAAATATAATAAACTTACTAACTAAAAATTTATATACTATATACTATAGAAAAATTCTTAAATCTAATTATTCATTATTTTATCAGTGTCTGTAATATTAACTATTATATGACTTTTTTGCTTAACTAAAAAACATAAATATTTATCTAATTATATACATGTTTCATAAATTTTATTTTCTTATAACTACTATTAATTTGATTAGAAACTTTAACTATTTAAAAGAGTAAAATCCGCTGTAAGAGGCACGTTAAAAATATTTAAAAGAATTTTAAAAGGTTAAAAGACAGTTAGACAACATGTTTCGTGCTTATTTACTAGCACATCATCAGGTCTCGTCAGTTAATGAAAGCCATCGAGCTTTTTCTTGTTGTTCTAAGAAAGGCTGCCATAGGGTTGCCAAGTCTTTACTCTGATTTTCGTTGATGCATTTATCGCCAAATTTCCAAATCATGATCTCTTCGTATATGTCTAATGTGTATTCGGTGTGGGGGGTTGCTAGAATTTTACTTTCTTCCCACTTTGGCTGGGCTTCTTTATTGTCGAGTACAATGATTTAATGGAATGCTTATGTTCTTTAATCCTTTTACTCAAATTGCGCTTTGTTTTGCCATTATAATAAGATGTTATATTATTGATTGAGATGGGGATTGCATATACGCCGCCAACTTCTGTTTTTTTGTCGCGATCGGATATTATCAGATTTTTCAATGTTGAGGTTTTAAATGCAATATTATATCCAATATTTTTAAATTGTCGTATTACGGGATGGAAACCTTTATTAAATGAGATTGCGCCAATAAATCTACTAGTTTCTTTTCCAGTTTTTAGATTCGTATTGTTAAGCCGGTTTATTATTCTGCGTTTCAACTTATTAAATATTGTGATATTGTAACCTTGATTAAGCATAGTCTTTTTAATTAAGTTTAATTCTTTATCTGAGGAGGATTTATAGGTGCAATGTGTGAAGGCTCTATTAATTAATGGTGTAATGGCGTTGAAAAGTAGTTGTTTAGATGTGTAAGAGTTAACAGGTGCTATGGTGAGGGGGGATGTTGGTTTGTGATAAACTTCAGTCCAGATAGTACTATTATCATGATTTCTATGTATCAATACATCGAGGAACGGTATGGCTCTATCTTTTTCTTTCTCGATTGTGAGATTTACAGAATCAAAAATGTTGTTCATATTGTTTACTAGGGTTAGAAAGCTATTATGTGTATATTCCCAAATTATGTAGATGTCGTCTACATATCTTTTATAGAAGGAGGGTTTAAGTATGCTATTTGTTAAAACTGTATTCTCAATATGTTGCATGGTTATTTCACCAAGAGTAGGTGCTAAACATGATCCCATTGGTGTACCTGTGGTTTGTTGATAAATAGTGTTATTAACTCTAAACTGATTGGTTTTAAATATCAGGTTTAAACTGGCTTCTATGAATTTAACATGCTTACTTAAGTTATTGTGATTATTGCACTTGTCAATAATTATATCTTTAACTGCATTAAGTGGAACTGATGGGTAAAGAGACTTTACATCTAAGCTGTAGAATTTAGCAGTAGGTTGTAGTTTAATTTTATGGATATCTTCTAAAAAATTCAAACTTGTATAAATAACTTGTTTCACAGACATTGTAAGTTTCACTAAATAATTAACTAATAATTCTTACAGCGGATTTTACTCTTTTAAATAGTTATTTCGCACGTGGTTTTTAATTATTTAGTAGAAACTTTAATTAAAGGATGATTCATACATACTCTTTAAAACGAGCAACTCTGCTTCAAATTATCTCAGGAAAGCGATTTTTGTTATGTCGATTGATTATGCGTACTCAACATACACAAACTACTAAGGGATAATTTGATATTCCGTGCTATCACCCCACTTTTGAGGGTTGGGGGGGGGGGAGTAAAAACATGCTTTCATACGTAACTCTGTTCAAATTATCCCTGAATGGCAATTTTTGATGTGTGGACTGCTTATGCGGTAGGGTGTAATTTAAAAAAAATAAACGCGTAACTCTGCAGTAAGTTACCTCAGAAGGACCTTTTTGATGTGTGGGTCAGTTACATGTATCTAACTCAAATTATAAAGAGATTTTGCAACATTACTTCCCCATTCTTTCCTTTAAGAACGGGACAAAAAAAAAAAAAAAAAAAAAAAAAAAAAACACGGGGGGGGGGGAGGGTTAAAAAACACGTTCTAAATATACTCTGCTTCAAATAACATCAGGATCTCGATTTTTCAGTGTGTAGGTTACGTACATGTATGCAACATGAGAAAAATTGTGAAATTACTCCCCTCCCCTCTTAGGGTTGGGCGGGGCAAAAAACACGTTTTCAATCTTAAATCTGCTCCAAATTACATTAGAATGACGAATTTCGGTGTGTGGGTTTTGTTGTGTGGGTTTTGTTTGGTGTGTGGGTTTTGTAAATGTACGTAATATGCACTTTGATGTGATTTTGCAAATCTTCTCCCTTTACCCGCGAGGGAGGGGGAGTAAAATGCAGGCAAGGCGCTACCTAAGGCATTGTTGCTCGAGACTCAAATTGTTGCGTGCGGAGAAACCACTACCAAATTAGCGAGAATTTTGACTTAGATTTTGACTTTTTTCAATGATTTTTTTTTTTTTTTTTTTTTGTTATTATTATGATATGGTATTTTCAGAATTCGTTTCAATATAATGACTAGTGAAGCGTCCAAAGCCTGCTAGTGCATATATAAAATATTTAAAAAATAAAATAAAAATATTAAAAATTATGCTGTAAATATTACTTTTATTTAAACATCTTTATATTAAAACCAAAATTCTCATTCTCTGTACGTTAGAAAATATTTACTTTTAAAATGCTCTACGTACTACATAAAGGGCGTATCAGACTCGACGACTTTACAGCCGATTTTAGAGCCAACCACTGATTAGCGCCGATTTTTCGGAAAAAATTGTCTCTACTCCCAGTGTGATAGCGCAGACCGAAGTTGTCCAACTTTTTCAGAGCTGTCTTGATAAAATTGTCCGTATACTCAATTTCTCCTCGGATTCGTCCAATCACGATGCGCTATTTTGATACGTCATATTTCCAAGATGGCGGAACACGGGAATCGCTTCAAGTGGAGATTTGAAGAAGAAATATTATCGTTAAGCACGTTTATTTTACCGTTAAATGATAAGAATTTTCAATTAATCGTTTTTATTTTCGTATGTCGTTATGACAATAGTTGTAAAAAAGATCAAAATAGAAATAATAATGCAATATTTTACACAAATGAAAGAGAATTTTAACGCTAATCATTGCGTATTTTATTCGCGCCAAAAAAAGGGATAAGCGTCAGAAGTTAGTCTTCTTTCATCCAACTTTTCACCCGACTATTGTAACCTCTACGGTGCTTTCGTGGAGGAAAAATCGGCGCTAAAGTCGGCTCAAAAATTGGTTGTTTCTAAAGTTGCTGAATCTGATACGCCCTTAAGTTAATGATATTTTACTGAAATAGGTACTGTAATAAACAGACCAATAAACAGTAATAACAAACATAATACTGTAATAATAAATATTTTTTAAAAAAATGTATCTAAAGTTATTTTGTATATACTACAACATCCATAAGAAAAATTTTATAAACTTTAAATAGTTTAGTTTTATCTTTACATAATAGGTAAAATACTATTTATTTTATTAATTATTGTGCGTACTAATATAATTCGAAACAGCAAAAATGTTTCCTTTACAAATTTTCCCCTTGTAAAAAACTAATATCTTTTTTTCATTTATTCTAAACTGTCATTTTCAGGTATGCCCTGGAGATAATTTTTCTTATCAATTTATGTTAAAAATAAAATATCAAATTTACTTTAGGTTTGTGATCTTAAAACCTTTCAATATTTACTTCAAAAAGAAAAAAAGCTTCAAACAATAATTTTTGTGATTAAGTTATATATATATATATATATATATATATATATAAGAAAATGGCATTGTTGTTACAATAAATCCTTTAACTATAAAATAAAATTGAATTAATGACTTCCGTCAATGATAAGTTGAGGTTTTTGAAAATCAATATTAATTAAATAACTCACTGTTATACAGTTTAAGTTTATAGGAAATTGATTTTAAAGAAAATTAAAACAAATATTTTATTTTAGGTATTATATTTAAAATCAATGTATAATTTTAAATATGTTAAGTTAATTTTTAAAATATTTTAGCGGAGAAATATAAAGTTTCACAAAATAATAATTTTGCTTGATAAAAAAAGAAAAAAAAAAAAAAAAAAAAAAAAACTAGTATGATGTGGCCATCACATAACTTTCTGCTATATAATGCTACACAAAATTTATTCAATACAAATTGTTTATTAAATTGTCAAATTATTTCTCATTATAATTGCAGACGATTTTATCTTACAGAATTATATCACTAAATGCCGATAGATAGTCTTTTTTTTTTTTTTCAATTATCAGAAGAAATGCGATTTTTTTTTTTCGTTAAAAGTAAAACTTTGTTTAAAATTAAACAACTTTGTTTAAACGTTAACTTTGTTTAAAATTATTACAGAACTATAGTTTAACCATTCGTTTTAAAGGTATTGACGAGATCTTTCGAAAGATACCCTTATTGAAAATTTACGTCCCCGGGGAGTACTTTCCCCCCAAGGGTAAGCGATGCCCCTACATGCACAAAATTATTTTCCTAGTTAACTACTGCTATTATCAATAATTCATATTAATTTTACAATTACACGGTTAAAATAACTCTCATTATGTACATTTATACGAAATTTTGTCATCTACTGTCATGTTAAATATTCAGAAAAAATGCGAACACAGCGCCACTAGAAAAAATGCGAACACAGCGCCACCTGTAGAACGAATGGTCCCCATATCTAAAGAGCACCAGTTTTTTTCAGGGTCAAATTAAATACCAAGTTTGGTTAAATTTCTTTTATTGGTTCGTGAGATACAGCTTCCACAATATTCATGATACACACACACAAACACACAGACAGACTGACAGACTGACGAATCGTGTTCAGGACATCCCAAAACGTGCAAATCAATCGAAAACTGGAGTTCGAAAATTTTCACGAATCCAATACTTTCTCTATATATACATATAGAAGAAAGTAAAAAAAGTATTATTATATAAACACGCCAAATAAGAATGCATTTTTTTAAAAATCAAATGCATGACGAATGAGACAAGAAGAAAGTTGAAGAATCAGTATTTTAAATATAGAGATACAAACTCTCTACCTTCTCTCACTGTATGAAATGCGTTGAAATATAAATACTTTTTTTTTTTTTTTTTTTTTTTTTTTTAATATCCATTTAGAGAAATGTCGAGGTAATGCATTAAATATTCAGATAAATTTCGTTGAATTCTGGTTTTAATATACATATGCATAAATTTAAATAGCTTTAAAAACTTCTACTTGCAACCTGGTTAATTTCTAATCAGCTAAATTTAAAAGATATTTAGACAGCAAAACATTATTTACTATTAAGAATGTAAAACATTAAATGAGAGAGAGAGAGACATAGTTAAAGATAAATTTTATCATTTTAATATATATATATGTATATATATATATATATATATATATATATATAGTATATATGTTTATTTATTTATTCGTTTCTGGAAAGAGTATTATTGAAAAAGGTACAACAATTTTATAAAGAATATTCTTGTGATATAAAAGTGAAAATATATATATATATATATATATATATATATATGTATATGATCAACTAGATAAAATTATCCTTTTTGCAAAAAAGAAAGGAAAAAAAAAAAAAAAAAAAGCTGCTTTTCTGCATAATTTATATGTATATGTATATATATACATATAAATCTTCTTCTTTCGTTTCTGGAAAAAGTTTTATTGAAATAAGTATTACAATTTTTTTAAGGATATTTTGTTTATATAAAAGTGAAAAAAATAAAAAGAAATCTTTAAAAATATATAAAAATCTATAAAAAAAACTAGATAAGGTTATCATTTTTGCAAAAAGGAAAGAATAATAATAATAATAAAAAGTCCGCTTTTCTGCATAGTTTATATATAGTGCGAATAGTTTTGTTGCAACAAACAAAACTTTGATGTTACAAGGAAACATTCAAAAGGTGTCGTCTTCAAAAAATATTGAAAAAAAAAAAAAAAAAAAAAATATATGTGATTCTACTCTTCATGAAACACCAGAAAGGGAAAAAAAAATGAATTACAACGCCCACGAAAAATTATCTAAATTAAGCATTTTTGGAGATTTAGCGCTGTTAGACGATAAGTTCGCTAGTACCGAGATTGCCGTGTGCGAACAGAACCGAGTCTCCGCCAAGTACTCAAAATCAATTGCCTATGAGTGTGAAATCGCCAAATATGCTTAATTTTGATATTTTTTGTGGTCGCTGTAATTTATTTCAACCGGTATTTTTTTTCACTTTCTGGTGTTTTTATAAAGTGTAGAATCACACATATATATCTTTATATATATATTTCTTTTGTGCGTGTGTATGTCACTGAACTCCTCCTAAACGGCTGGACCGAGTAGTTTAATGAAATTTTTTGTGTGTCTTCAGGTGGATTCGAGAATGGTTTAGATTTACAATTCAGTTCAATCGGATAATTGGATCAAAAGATATTAAATAAAAACTCCATTTTAACTTTAAAATGATTAAAAAGAAAAATATATTTGATGCCAAAATAAACAAAATTCACGTTTATTTATTTTTTTTCCAGAAATAAAATATTTTTAATTTCGCGTGATAAACAATAAAAATTATAAATAATAATAATAATAATATACTATGAAAATATTCGCGTGTAAATAAATATTTTCATAGAGATACTTGGTATTAGCTTAAATTTTTCATTTAATTTAGTAGTACTTTTCTTTTCTACAGTAAAACAAAATTTTTCGTTTTAATTGATACTTTATATGTAACTTATAAAGGTTCTTTTATGTTTTCACCTTAATTGTAAATAGTAATAATTTTGAATTTATTAGAATTTTTTATTTTTATTTTCTATATATATTATAAAAAAGGTTTTTTTTTTTTTTTTTTTTTTTTTTCTTGTATGGAACAGCTTTAGTTTGGAAAAATTTGAAATTTGGCACCGAAGAAGTAGTACGGACGTTACTCACCAAGATCGTCAGTTACGCAATTGAGATAGCCATGTTAATTCATCGCAAAAATGGCCAAAAATATTTAAAGTCGTCAAGGGGGGAGGAGGTCTATACTAAAGCTGTGGCTTTGTATTTATCTTTATATATATATATTTATTTTGTGCGTGTGTATGTCACTGAACTCCTCCTAAACAGCTGGACCGAGTTTAATGAAATTTTTTGTGTGTCTTCAGGTGGAGTTTATTTAATTAATTTATCACTTATAAATTGTTGTTGATTTTGGAATGTTTCACATTGGATCCGGCAGACTGCGCTACGATCGTAGTATCGAATATTCAATAATACACAAGCGAAGTGATGACGTCACTGGCCGTCCGTGGATGCAAGAAAAATATTTCCTATGTTAATCGCCCATTGGATTTTTTGTAAAAATTACTAAATATCGAGGAAAATTATTTCCCGATTTTAATCCCCATATTTGGGTATAGATATGCATTAGTTATCATGTGCATGCGTTAGATTGAGTTGTTTTTGCTGTAAAATTGATAAAATTTGAATTTTTAATCTCAAAACTCTATCATCCTTGGCGGAGAAAAAAAATATCGCCATATCATCTGGCGAACATATTTAATTTCTTTCAAAAATAATGGTTATTTCAACAACTTATATTAAGGGAGTAATGAATAATATGAAACAATTTCGTACAATACATATTACGAAAATATACATCTGGCATGTATATTTTCGTATTACGTTTTTGATCGCCAAATACAAAAAACGCCAAGGAAGACAGAGTTTTGAAATTTAAAACTAAAATTTTGTCAATTTGAAAGCAAAATAACTCAATCTAACACATGCATACGATAACTAATACATATCTATACCCAAATACGGGGATTAAAATCGAGAAATAATTTTCCTCGATTTTTAATAATTTTTTATAAATATCCAATGGGAGATTAACATAGGAAATCTTTTTCTTGCATCCACTGACGGTCAGTGACGTCACACTTCGCTTGCGTATATTCTATTGTAATTCCAGTTTGTCCCGACAGTTGGTGCTGCGATCAAATTCAGGAAAATATTTTGTAACTTCGTGTTATTATTGTTATACAAAAAATTGTGTCCTAATTGAAATATTACATCAAGATGTGTTTGAAGAATTTTGAAGTGTGCATAAAAAACTATACATTTTGCAAATTTAGTGCGGAATTGGAGTGAGTATTTTATATAATCTTCAATCAAATTTACACGCGCGTTGATTAACAACCACCCTAACCTACAAATTTATTTGTGTAGCTAATTTATTATATTTTATTTATTTATTTTTTGTATGGAACACTTTTAGTATCGGATCCCTTTGGCAAAATTTGAAATTTGGCACCGAAGTAGCTCGGGCGATTCTCGCCAAGATCTTTAGTTCCACAATTGAAATAGCCATTTCAATTCATCGCAAAAATGGCTTAAAATATTTAAAGTCACCAAAAGGGTCCCATACTTTTGTGCGTGTGTATGTCACTGATATTTTATTTATTTATTTTTTGTATGGAAAATTTGGCACCGAGGTAGCTTGGACGCTTCTCGCCAAGATCTTTAGTTCCACAATTGAGATAGCCATTTCAATTCATCGCAAAAATGGCTTAAAATATTTAAAGTCACCAATGGGGTCCCATACTTTTCTGCGTGTGTATGTCACTGATATTTTATTTATTTATTTTTTGTATGGAACACCTTTAGTATCGGATCCCTTTGGCAAAATTTGAAATTTGGCACCGAAGTAGCTCGGACGCTTCTCGCCAAGATCTTTAGTTCCACAATTGAGATAGCCATTTCAAGTCATCGCAAAAATGGCTTAAAATAATTAAAGTCACCAAAGGGGTCCCAATTTGTGGCTTAGATATAGAAAATCCGTGCTTTTCTCACGGCCAATTATATGTTGCGTGTTCCAGGGTTGGAAAACCTTCGAATTTGTTTGGTATACTCCTCAAGGATTAACCAAAAATATTGTACATCGAATGGCATTACGATAAATTAAAATTTGTAGATTAAAAAAATGTACCTGTTATAAAATAATTTGAGTTTCAACTTTTTCACCTTTAATTAAAACGAGTTTAAGTTTTTATTTAATACGAACTTTACATTTCACTTCGCTCATACTATACACATACTCACATGCATCGATTGATTGAATTGTGATAAATGTACATGTAATGATGTTAGATATTGTAATAACTTTTTGATAAAAATTTTCATCAAATCGGTCCAGATTGTTACAGCTTATTCAAAAAAGACGGAATTTTCATGTGAAATTCGTTGCTATCAGAGATTCTCTCATAAATTGAAATATTTGCCGTATGAAATAAAATTTTGTGCTATTCAACATTCAGCGGAGGTTTTAAATAACAAGTCGAAAGTAACAAGTACCAAGTAGCAAGTAGCAAGAAGCAAGTAGCGAAAATTTCGGTAATTATGTCCTTTACGTTATAATCGGAATTCACAGTCACCGTTCAGGGCGCTCCATACCTGTTTCACTTATATACCACATCCTTATACACTTACAATAAGTTAGTTTTTTTTTTTTTTTTTTTTTTTTTTTTTTTCTAGCAAAATATTCTCTAGAAATAATTTATATGAAAAAACAACGTTTGTCGGGTCAGCTAGTATATATATATATATATTTTCAATATTTTTTGAAGACGACGCATTTTGAATGTTTCCTTGTTCGTATAATCACAAAACATAAAATTAAGATTTGAGTTACTATTTCCTATATTTTTAAAATACTATTTTTGTAGTTCAATATTATTATTATTATTATTTATTTATTTATTTATTTATTTATTTATTTTTTATTATTATTATTTTTTTTTTTTTTTTTTTGGGGGGGGGGGGGGTAATTTTAATCTTATATCAACGGTAAAATACATTATTGAAATCAAATAAATGGGCTAATTTGTTTAAATTCACACGAATCCCGGACTATTGATCGGTGATATAAATATATGTTGTTTTATACCAGAATAAAAATTTTCAAAAAATCGTAAAATATATTTATAAGAAAAATATTTCAATGTTAGCCGAAATGGTTCTTAAGAAATGTTTTCAATTATTTCTATCAATGAACAGATTATTCTACATATATGTGAATCATTTTTACTTACATTACATGACTACCGTAGGTAATGAGAGAATTGTATTTAATCCAAAAATTCGATATCGAATAATTTTAAGGTCTCCCGAGTCCAAAAAATTAGTTTTTGGCAATTGGTCGGTGTGTGTATGCGTGTGGGGAGTCTTCTGACTATCAAATCTCCTAAACTAATAGAGATATAATGACAAACCTCAGAATTAAGGTACAGAGGAATTTTCTAACTTTTGGGGAAGTTTGGAAAAACAGAAGCGGGACGTTGGGATCCGGATGTGACAAATCGGTATCTAAAAAGCAGCTATAACGATTTTCTTCAAAACTCCTGTATAAATAGACTATATGATATCATTCCGTAGTCGGTTAATTCAGAAAAGCTGATAGGCGCCTTGTATAAGTAGCTCAATTTGAGGGCTCTCAAATGCCTTCCTTTAAAAACGGCGGTACGGATTTCCCCCCCCCCCCCCCCCCAAATCACCATGATAACTCCTTTAAAATATCCTTTCATATGTAATTAACATTGTATTTTCTAAGTTTTTGTGAAAGTTTGTATATCTCATAAACGGCTCTAACGATTTCGTTGAAAATATCTTTTCGCTTAAAAAACGACTCTGCCAAAAAAAAAAAAAAAAAACTTGGTATGTAAATTCTGGTTCGTATGTCTTTACACATGTATCAGTTTTCTCTTAGAGGAAAATTGTTAGGTAAATTTTATTTCTTCTGACTTCATTCTCTAAGAAGTGCATTTAATATGTGTAATAGTGGAAATAGAAGTTGCGTTGTTGTTACACAGAAGAATTTTACAGTAGAGGTTCTCTTAAAACTGTTTGCAAAATATTTAATATCATTCTATATTTATATAAGGATGGAATGGATATACTTTAATAACATAAGACACTTTTGGATGAAACCGAACATTAGTTTAAATCCATAAAAATACTTCATTTTAAGTGAAATATAAATTATGTAATCATATTTAAAGAACTAGTATATTTTGGCCATCACGAAACTTTTTTGTATATTTTGCTATACAAATTTACGCAGTACAAATTATAAAAATTTTTGTTTCTGAGTTTCATCTAAGAGAAATACAACACTAAATGTATAAAGAAAATCTATATTATGTCCAGAAACGACACATTACGAACAATGGTTCTTTTTGTTCACTGTAAAAAATAGTTATTTAAAAATGAGCTAAATTGTCTCAAAATTGCTCCGAAACAAAATATACTTAAATTTGAAACCCCATGTACCCATTTGTGAGTATATTTACATGCTCAAAAATGGGGTTGACCAATAAGAACCTCAGTATCCCCATACTTGACATGGCAGTATACTCAAAAATGAGTACATGTGTTTTCAAATTTAAGTATATATTATTTCAGAGCTATTTTTAGACAGTTTAGCTCAATTTTAAGAAACCATTTTTAACAGTGTTGATTTTGTTTTTTCTTATAGTTGTTGAAAACAGAAAAACAATAATAGACATTTTTTTTTTCAAATTATCACAGATTATCACAGAAGTTAACACACAGCTGAATGGCATTTCCGAACAAGGGGAGGGTGGGATGGTAAAATTATGCTTTTACAGATATAATTTTATTAAGTAATTCACCACTACTATTATAAACAGTTAATTTAATTTCGTAATGTTTCATTAAATTTATCTTTCATTGTACGTTTATGTTTCAGTTTCTTTTCTCTCTATTGTCTTATAAAAAGTTGCAAAAACGAGATGGCAACGCCATCATATGAGCGATTTTCATCAAAATTTAATAAGCAGAAAATTATGTCAAAGTGCAAATACATATAAATTTATAAGAAATCCTGTGCAGTAAGTCTCAAGATACAAAAGCCACAAAACTACGCGCATACGCACCACACACACGCAGAAAAACAGTCAGACAATTTGTCAAAATTATCAAATCGTAGTCTAAATCTCTCAAGACGTGTAAATTTATCGAAAACTTCAAGGGTAAAAATTTTTAAGAGACCCATTTTTATATATATATATATATATATATATATATATATATATATATATATATATATATTGAATCTAGAAGAAAGTAATAAATATAATATAGGAAATATGATTTGAAGGGAAAGAAAATAAATATAACTTCAAATTTCTGTTATATGACTGTTAATTCACATGTTTTAGCATTCAAGAAGAAAATGTAAAAAAATATATATAAGTAAATAAATAAAATAAATAAATAAACAATGTAAGTTGATAGAGAAGTAGAGATAACTACATTTATCTACAGAAATTATAAGATTAATTTTATATTAAACAAAAATATTGGCCTAAAAAATAAATTAATTAATTAAAAGGTTTTAAATTAATATTTCTTTACTTCTTGTAAACTATGCAATAATTTACATTGAAAAAAAATTTTAATCAGTTTTGGCTAATTTTATTTTGCTTCATATATTTATCTAAAATAGTAATTGCTTTGTTTCGCTTATAAAATCTGTTTTAACAAATAGACAACTTTATTTTAGTTGATAGCTTTATAAAAAAAAAAAAAAAAAAAAAAACTTCATAAATTCATAAATATAAAATATATATATATTATTACAAATTGGTTGTAAAAGCACATTTCTAATTCAAGCATATAAAATAGTTGAACAATTTAACATGTACAAAGTTTGATATGTCGGAAAAGCTATTCTTTAATAACGATACAATTTTGTGTAAAGTTATTTATTCTCTAAAACAGTACTAAAACATTCTTGTTAATAAAAATAAAATATAAGTACTTACGCAGTTTCCTGGACGAATTTGAGCTGAAGATAATTTATTTCTAAATTTAACCTTGGAATTCATTTAAACATAATATGTTCAACTTCAATTACTATATCCTGAAAAATTCCATTACATCCCTAATGGTTTGCTGAGTACTAATAGCTTTTTCCTATGTATTTTTTTTTTTTTTATTATTATTATTGTCTTGCGTTTGAATCACTTAATATAGAATTAAATATGATTTTATTATTTTAGAAACTAAATGCTGTTAAGCAATTTAAAAAAAAAAAAACATATATCGGATTTTTCAAAAGTCTGTAGACATTTTATCAATTCATAAAAATTGAAAGAATTAGTAGAATTGGACGCACTTTGTGAAAAAGTTATTCACTGGAAGGGGAATTTTTTTTGGCAAAGAAAATATATATATATATTGTTGTATAGAGGATGCTGCACGGATGCGTTACATGAAATATGAAAAGAAGATTCGTATAAATTAAACAGTTTTATGGTTAACACAGCTTATTTCTTATTTTTTCTCCTACTTGCGCATACAGGAAGTTTTTATTGGGATAATGATTTGGCGGGTAAACTGTTTTTGGTGAAGATGTTTCCCCTAAGGTAAGAACTGCCGACTGAAGCTGAAAACAGTGTTGTGAATCTTTTGCAGACTGTAATTTGTAGTAATGACGGATGCATAGAAAATTATTTATGTAACGCATTTGCATGCAAATAAGTATAGTTTTTCTCGAAAATGTGTGATTTGCTCATGTACTGTATCCTCTATCAACAAAAATTTTAATTATTAATTTTTTCTCCACCGAAAAAAAAATCAACTTCACGGGAGTAATTATTTTGTAAACCGTATTAAATTCTACCAATTCTTTCAATTTTTATGAATTTTTAAAATGTCTACAGACTTAAGAGAAACCCGGTCTATAAATTCATAAAAAATAATTCTTATGCCGTAACAAGGTTTTATTATTATTACTATTAATATTATTCGACTATTTTTTTAATTTATTTTTCTTCAGATATATTTAACTAAAAATAGTTTCAAATTAATTTGTCTGTTATTTTTCGATTTCTTATATTAAATAAATTTTTTGAGTTTTATTTCTGTTAGGCACACAATGTCTTTTACGGTATATATATATATATATATATATATATACCGGGTGATTCAAAATAGATGTTACAGCGATTATCTCGTAAACTAAGAGAGATAGAAACATACTTCCAATTACAAAATTAATGCAAATTTAGAGTAGATTTTAGATATGGCATTTTTTTTTTACAAGGGGCTGTATATATATTAAATACGAAATTTAATTTTTATGCGACCCCTCCTATCATATGACTTATATTTAGAAAAATATTCTTCTCGCTCTATCAATCAAAAAAAAAAAAAAAAAGAAATCATCTCTCTAAGTCAAAATCTCGCTAAGTTATTGCAATTTCAAAATTCTAGCATTTTTCGCCAAATCTTAAGGGGTTGTATCTAAAGTGAGAAATTGTAATTACTATAGCTTTTGTAATAAGGCATGCGTTGATCAGTGTTTGGGGGGGGGGAAGAAAATCATTTAAGGAAGACGGCTATTTTAACCTGTAATGTCTCTGTGAATACACAAGAGAATACTCATTGATAATTTAACAAATAAATTTTATGAATAATTTATGTACTAAAAGGGAATTTTCTAACTCATTTTTCTTTCTTTTCTTATATACAATCTCTTACTCATATACACGGTGCAGAGAAAGAAATGTTTTTGAGTCAAATTTCCGAAAATTAGCTTTTGTTATATTTGCACGTTTTCAGATACTCTGAATTCAAAAATCATGTTTTAAGCGGTTGGTCTCTCTCTCTCTCTGTGTGTGTGTGTGTGTGTGTGTGTTTCTGTGTTATTAGAATATCTCAAAAACAAATAGTAGCAGAAAATCCAAATTCGATATTCTAAATCCGTATCATATTGCGGTGCTACACTAAAGTATTCGTTGCGATCAGACAATTGTTTGTTTACAGGGTCATCCAAGAGATTTCAAATATATTACGTCTGTGAGCGAAATTTCTCATATGTACAGTGCGACATGTATATACCGCACTAAACAAAATGAAAAGAACAGATTTTTTATACGCATAAAAGCATGTTTTATGTAGATTGTGGTATAGCAATCATTCATCATTCATTTACAGGGTTACCCAGAATATTTTGATATATTGGAGCTATACTTGGGAATTGCTGGAAGTGTATTTCAATTTATGTTACATGTTTTACATATAACACTAAATTTACGTACACAAAGTCATTTGTATATAGTTTATAGACAACATACAGGGCTACCCAAAATGAAGGTTAACATTTATTATTATTATTATTAAATGTAATTGGTGTAAGTGCTTTGCTGCATTATTATTTTTTTTTTCGAAGAACACTGCTGACACAGAAAGGAAAATTAATTTCTCATACCCATACTTTAAACAAAGTAGTTTTTGAAGAGCGATTTTTTTTCTGTATAATACCACATTTTGAGGCCTCCTGAATACGAAAGGTAAATTTTTATTGGTTGATCTGTATATATATGAATTATCAGCATAATTTAACAACAAATAATCTGGTGTGCCACTCACACGACTTTCTCTTACCCTGAAATTTAATACCATAAATACAGGTTGGAGATTAAGAGGTAACATAAAGAGTACTGTAAACCTATGTTAAAATAATTCAAATTAGGCTTCGAAAGAGTTTTATATGATAGTTAGTTCTGTGTGAGGGGTGATCTCATGAAATTATTCGTTTCCTGAAATTATTCGATGCAGGCAATGATCAAACTTTTAAAAACTTGACTTTGGTAATAAGGAAGCCTCAAAACGTATAAATACACAAAAAAAAACAAGCGATGCATATTTAGCTTAAAAACATACATTATTTATCATATGTCTATGAGGAATTCATTTCCATTCCTGAGCAGTTTTCCTGGACATGGTAAAATATTATAGTAAAGCACTTTCACTAACAATAAAGAAGAATATTATAGCTTAAATATTTGCAACCCTGTATATCTTTTGAAGAATATGTACAAACCACAAAGTGCACCTAAATATAAACCTATAGTAATAATATACGGCACAACCTAAAATGCACTTCCATCAATTTTCAGCTATTGTCGCATTAATATCTAGTTATTTTGTGTAGCCCTGTAAATGAACAGTGAATGATTTACCTGCCATATTCTACATGAGGCATGTTTTTATGCATATAAAAAATATATATTCATTTCATTTGGTTTAGTGCAGTCTATAGGTGTTAAACTCTATTTACCTGCAATTTCCTCTATAGACGTAATGTATTTGAATATTCTTGAGTGTCCCTGTACACGAACCATTTGTTTCATCTCAATGAAAAGCTTAGTGTAGCATCCCTATATGATACATATTGAGAATACCAAGTATGAATACCTGCTGTTATTTGTTTTTAAGATATTCTGATAACAGACAGACACACACACAGACCAACCGCTAAAAACACGATTTTCATATTCAGGGGACCTCAAAACGTGTAAATATAACAAAAACTCATTTTCGAAAATTTGGCCCAAAAACAATACTTTCTCTGGCTTATGAGTATGAGAAAGTAATAACTACAGGAAATGCGAATTTGGTACTTCGGATTTCATATCTAGTTGCCACTTGAAAAGTTGATCAAGATTTGCAAGCTTCAAAGAAATTGATAACAGACTTGATTTTTGTTTTGATAAGTATAGGAACTATAATTAGACGGGGGTTGAGAATGGCAGTAACCCCTGACATAGAATTATACATCTATACGATATCATATTCTATACAAAACATTTAGAATATTAACAATAAATATGAATCCCTTATGATTTTTACAGTATAAAGTTATTTAAATGTAGTTTATAAGAATGTCTGTCCCAAAACGCAATACATTGGCATTTTATGTGCGTTCCTGTACATAAACCAATTGTAGAGAATTAATTAATGCCATTTTAAATAGGGAATATCATATAGTAAACTTGAATAACATATATCATTTCTGAAAATTTCTGAAAATATTTACAGACGCTGGGGGCGGGCAGACGGACAGATGGACAGTCAGACAAAAGAATATGCAACAAATATGCAAATCCTATTCACAGTTAAAAATTGTTAAAAAATGTTTAATGTAAACGAAAATGCAATTCCAGCAAATGTCCAATAATAACCCTTAACGTAACTGAATATTTTTGTGTGCCCTGTAAATCTAATGCTCATCGTACTGTACACTATAGAAAGCATTCTTTAGTGCATATGAATAACATATTTCAATTTCATTAAGTTTTATGCAAAGTAATTAAAATTTGGTTTATAGAAATATCTTCACATAGAACGCAATGCTTTGGAATACTTTCGGGTGTCCCCCGTGTACAAACAAACCAGTGATGGTGTTTACTCCATTTTCTATAGAAAATATCCGATAGAAACTTTAATAACGTATTTCAATTTTTTTAATATACGCATAAATTAAGGGTATTAAAATATGGTTTATAAAAATACCTCTCATAGAACACAATGCTTTGGAATACTTTCGGGTGTCCCTGTGCACAAGCTAGCAGAGGTATTCACTCCATTTTTAATAAGGAACATCCGATAGTGAACTCAAATAACATATATCAGTTTCAGGAAATTCTATGAATATTCACGGGAGTTAGAGCGCGGACACACAGAAAGACGAATGGACAGACAGACAAATCGAAGTCATTAACACTTTTCAACCTGGCTGGAATTGTTAAAGAGCCGAAGTCATTAAATTTTTCAATTGTGATGGAAAGTGGTAAAAATAAAGCGCGAAAATTCCACACGGTTTTGCTACACTTTTAATTTTTTTCCTCTCTGAACGTGTTTTAATTTGCAGTTGACCCCTAAGAAATTTAACTATTAAATTTTTTAACAATACGAAATTATGTAATTTTGCATTAAGTTCTTAAAACTGTTGATTTCACGTGCTTGAATGATTTTAGTTGCTATTTTAAAATAAAGGATCTTTTTTTAATTTTTCTCATCTCATAGATAACCCCCTAAAGTGTGCCTTTTGGCGTCGAAAAATAGATGCCAAAATTGAAAAAAAAAGTGGTGTAAGTCATCATTTTCAAATTGCAATAACTCAGCGAGATTTTGACTTAGAGAGATGATTTTTTTTTTTTTTGTCAGAGCAAAGAGAATAATTTTCTAAATATAAGTCCCATGATAGGAGGGACCGTATAAAAATTAAATTTCGTATTTAATATGTATACAGCCCCTTGTACAAAAATATGCCATATTTGAAATCTACTCTTAATTTGCTCTAATTTTGTAATTGGAAGTATGTTTCTATCTTTCTTAGTTTACGAGATAATCGCTGTAACATCTATTTTGAATCACCCGGTATATATATATATTAATTACTTATTAATTAAAGCGTATTTGTATAAAAAAGGCGCCAAAGGCAGCACTAAAAATTATACAAATTGTATAATTTTTAAAATATATAGAGACTTGAAGACAAGTGGGCGTGGTCAACAAGAAGAAGAAAACGTTAATAAAGACAAAGAAATAACGAATTAAAGTTAACGAAGAACAATTGTAATAATGGCACTACATGTGAGAAACACCCTTCCGCTTCCTCTTCAGTGGGTGGGATCAGCAGGACAGACAATAAAGTAAATTAAAAAAGGCCTAACAGGTTTCGGAAACTTGGCGAAACTAGCATACTCCCAATAAAATTCTATGAAATTCTAAAACAAGATTAAATTACTGGTAAATTATACATAGCA
The DNA here is from genome assembly GCA_963930645.1 of Salticus scenicus. Classification (NCBI taxonomy): domain Eukaryota; kingdom Metazoa; phylum Arthropoda; class Arachnida; order Araneae; family Salticidae; genus Salticus; species Salticus scenicus. The sequence continues at coordinate 7,430,394 of OZ005656.1, forward strand.
ATACTAGTAATGTAATTAAACGGTAAATTAGATACAACAATATCAATGCTTCATAAAAGCAACATAACTAAATTAATGTAATAGTCCAAAAAATACAAAGTCGGTATTTGTGATAAGAATAATTTAACAAAAGGACATGCTAGATCGTCATGTTCCCACCCAGACCTGAAAGGCAAAAAGATATTGTGATGAAGTCAAATATATTGAACTTACTGCATTGAAGAAATAGGTCTGTAAAGCAAATGAAGCAGATTCATATGCAGTGGCTCATTACTGGCACTGTCTTGTCCGATGTTCCAATATCATAGTCCAAACTCTCCGAGTCGCTTAGTACCAAGTAGCTGCAGTCAGAGAGAAGTATTTTTCATAAGTAGTGTTGTTTTTACAATTTTTCTTCGTTACTTTAATTCGTTATTTCTTTGTTTTTATTAATGTTTTTTCTTATTGTTGACCACGCCCACTTGTTTTCCTGTCTCTACATATTTTTTAAATTTTATATATATATATATGTATATATTTGTTAGCCCTACAATTCTAACATTAAATAGCGATTTGTGTACTAAAATAAATCTATAAATAAATAAAACAAAACAATTTTTATTTATTTATTTATTTATTTATTTTTAATTGTGGTAATAGATTCATAAAAAGACTCATTGCACTTCTCACATTTTTTTATGGAAATGATTGTCAAACATGGAATATTTGGAAGTATCATTGTTATATGCCATATACTTCTCTAGATTTATTTGTATTATAAAAAGAAAACTTTGTATGAAAATTCTATCAACTGCAAAAAAATCATAAAAATTTCCTCTAGTTAAAATAATCGCACAACCCTGCGTTATATGTCCAAAGTAAATACGAGCGAGCAAACAAAGCAGCATCGCTTTTTCTGCTGCACACGTATCTACTTTGTTTGCTTGACGAATTTTCATGTTAATATTTCCACCCGAAACAATTCTTGCAGTGTCTTACAGTTATTGATGTTTACATACATTTTTTTCCGACTTATTACTTTAAAACGTCTATTAGTCCTGTGCCTTTAAATATATATATATATTTCTAGTTGAATCATTTTTCAATTTTTCAATTTAAATTATATGTTGCATGACTTCACCTTTTCAATTCCTTCCAGAATTTAAAATTGCGACACAAGTATGAAATACAGTGTATATGAGTGCAGCAGAACTGCATTTGTAGCAGAACTGAACGAGTGCAGTTTTTTACGGCAGAAAGAATTTCATAGTCATGGGTTTTTCTGTTTTTTATTTTAATATGTTTTGTATATTAATTTCAATTTATTCTAAAGAGGTTTTGAAATAAGTTTATGTTGTGTTTGCTTTTTCTCTAAAAATTTAGCTTTTCTGTAGAATTGTATTTTAACCCTTTGCGGCGCAAGACAATTCGGATCATTTAAATTATACTGCCACCGGAATTCATGAACTAAATATAACTAAAAGAAATTTTAAATTTTAAGGTTAAAAAAACCGGCCTTTTCTGATATGTTATAAACGTAAATTTTTGCTAAAGGATTTCTGGGATAAATTTTTGCAGCTGGATTTTAAATTTTGCGTCCTCGCAGCGAGGACGCCGCGCGTTAAGGGGTTATATTTAACGAAGCGCTAGTTTTTATCTAATTTACGCATATTTATTTAATTATTTATTTTTTTATTAATGATTCTATTACACACAACGAATTTTCCCACAACTTTTGATCCAATAGTTAATTTGAGACAATTTTGTTAGCTCCAATTTTTTCAACCCCTAGTGTAATGACCATATCACACGGGAGATTTTCGCCCAACATTTTACTAAACACAACATTATACCCAACACACTCAGCCTGATCTTGTTCAAGGACAGCACGTTTACGGATGATCACCTTTTCCGAAGCCGTTTAGAAAAAGCTGACTGTGTTGAGAGAGCTCTTCAAAATTGACCAATAGGAGGAATGGGCATAATTTTTTCCTGGAATATCTTTAGAGAAGGGAATACATCACGCTATCGGTTGGGGTTAACCCTGAGGACAGCTGATCGTTTCTCGTTTGTTCAGCTTCCCCAACTTCGAATGATGCTGAATGAACATGTTGCGTATAATGTTGTTTTGAGAGTATATGATCCCGTGTGATATGGCCATAAGAGTACGAAAGTTGAGAGTACGAAAAATTTTTCTATGTCTAGTCATAAAAAGATGTTCGTAAGAGCAATTTCTCCTCCGATGATAAACCAGTGAGATGATAGCTTCATACATGCGCCGAGAAAAGACAGGGCCGACCGGCGCGGAAGACATTCATATTTTTCTTCATTCTACATGAAGACTTCACGTAGCCCCGGAAAAGAGCGATAAATAGTTGCGCCTTGACATGTACTGAACACCGTGAAAACCTGTTTGTTATTAGACAACTTTTGACTCAAATTTTGCAACCCTCTTTCGGATTTCGGTCTCCAAAAATTGGAGCAAATATTGGCTCAAATGAAAATTGCGTGAAAAAATTTTGTGTGTAATACGAGCATAAAAGTTTTTTAGTCTGTTCGTTTTACGTTATTTATTTTAAATGAAACTTTCCTTAACTCAATCTAGCAAAGATTGCTTTGAGTATACTTTCAGACACGAATACTTAAAAAAGTAATATTTTATTTTCACATTAATTTGTATAAATTTCTATTGATTTTTATATATTGGTTTTTTATTTCTGTTCATTTATGACCCATGGTATTTATAATTAAATAATTTCATATACCATGGGTTACTAAATTTTTATTCCTTCAAAAATTGTAGCCAGGATGTTCTAAATAGTTTTGAATATAAATAAATTCGATTGTCGATTTGTAGTTTATTTAAAAATATTTTTACTACATTTATAAACAAACTAAGTATATATACAAAAATTGTATTATCATTTTTTTTTTAAATCTATATATCTAAAATATACTCACTGATTCACTGATTTACTGACTCAACACGACTGTGGCGATCCTATGGGAGATAAAGTCACAATTTTTGGTGAGCAGGCTGATTTTAGGGACCCTGACGCTCACTAAGACGGGATTTTGCGAAATACCCCCGTTCCTCTCCAGGGGGCAGAAGGAAAAAACCACCTTTATAAGCATAACTCAGCTCCAAATTACTTAAAGGTGAACAAATTGCAGATGGGGAGACTAGACTTGAATATAAAAAAAATCGTTTTCTGCGATTTTGGAATTTTGTATTTTTAAGGGGGGGGGAATGGGGTAAAAATGATTTTCGGAGGTGCAGGATGCAAAAACAAGCTTTATAAGCAAAAACAAGCTTTATGCTTTATAAGCATAACTCGGCTCCACATTACTTCACGATGAAAAAATTGCAGATGGGGAGACTGACTAGACTTAAGGCAAAGAAACCTTTTTCTGCGATTTTGGAATTTTGGATTCTTAAGGGGAAAGAGGGGGTAAAAAAAATTTTCGGGGGAAAATTTAAAAATGTATGGATTTTCGAGTAAAATTCTAGCAATAATAGCTCAAAGATATATATATATATATATATATATATATATTAAAAAAACGCCAAACGTCTTCTTGAAGGTATTTGCAAAAATTCATTTTTGATTTTTCCAAATTTCGATTTGGGGGGGGGGTTACGAGGGGGAAAATTGGACACACACAAACTCTTTTAGCGCCCCTTTAAATTCGTCCGTGGAAATATATCGGAGCTGAGGTCACAAATTTTAGTGTATGGTTTACTTACTTGTGTCCAACACCCATTGTAGCGGGATTTTGTGAAAGTTCCTCCTTTACTCCTTTGGGGGTGGTGTGGGGAATAAAAGAGTAAAATCACTGATTCACTAACTCAACACAGCCGTGGCGATTCTATCGGAGATAGACTCGCAAATTTCGGTGAGCACGTTGATTTTATGACCCTGACGCCCATTTAGGCGGGATTTTGCGAAATATTCCCCCTCCCCCTGGGGGGGGGGGCAGAAGGCAAAAACCCTTAAAAGCATAATTCGGCTCCAAATAGCTTCACGGTGAAGAAATTGCAGAGAGAGATAGACTAGACTTGAGTGCAAAAAAAGCATTTTCTGCGATTTGAGTTTCGTATTTTAAAGGAGGAGGATGGTGTAAAAGCTATTTCCGGAGGCAAATTTAGCAAAATACGTGTTTTCGAGTAAAACTCTACCAATATAGCCCAAATGTATAGAAAATCGCTAAGAGTCTTCTTGAGGATATTTCCAAAAACTTTTGATTTTTTCCGATTTTCGATATTGCGGAGAGTTACGAGGGGGCTAATTCGACCCACTCTTTTAGCGCTAAATTCTTTGTGGAAATCTATAGGAGCTAAGGAAACAATTTTTAGTGTGTAGCTTATTTACGTGTGCCTAACACCCTTTGTAACGGGATTTTGCAAAAGCCCCCATTTTCCCCCTTGGGGGTAGGAGGCAATAAATACGTTTCCAAGCATAACTTTGTTTCAAATTATCTCGGTAAGATTAAATTTTATGTGTGGGTTATTTATGCGTTAACAACACTCACTATAAAGGGATTTTACGAAATTTCTCCCTCTGCCCCTTTAAGGGCGGGGGGGGGGGCAAAAACATGCTTATAAGAGTTAATGTGCTCCAAATTACCACAGGATAGTGATTTTTTGATCTGTAGATTGGTTATGCGTACTCAAGACACACACTTCAAAGGGATTTTGTAAAATTCCATTATATCGCCCTTGGGGATGGGGTGGGGGAAATCATTTTTTCACGTGCAACTCTGCTTTGAAGAATTTGTAAGCGATTTTTTTATGCGTGGGCTGCTTATGCTTTCCCAACACGCATTATAAAGGGACTTCGTGAAATTTCCTCTTTTCCCCCTTTGAAGGCGGGGGGAGGGCAAAAACCCGTTTTAAAAAGTAACTCTGCTACATATTATCTCAGGAAAGCGATTTTTTTATATGTCGATTGGCTATGCGTACTCAACACACACAAACTACAAAGGGATTATTTGAAATTCCGTGTTATCACCCTCTCCCCTCCTTTTGAGGGTTGTTGGGTAAAAAACATGTTTCCACACGTAACTTTATTCAAAATTATCATAGAATGGCAATTTTTGATGTCTGGACTGCTTATACGTATTCAACACACACTTCAAAGTGATTTTGTGAAATTACACCCTTCCGCCCCTTAGGGGGCGAGGGGGCAAAAACATGTATTAATGAATAACTCTGCAGTAAATTATCTTAAGAATGACCTTTTTGATATGTGGGTCAGTTACATGTACCTAACTGATAATGTCAAGTGATTTTCCAAAATTCCCCCCCCCCTTCTTTCCTTTAAGAATGAGGCTAAAAAACACAGGTGGTGGGGATAAAAGAAATGTTTTAAAACATATCTCTGTCTCAAATAATTTCAGGATCTCAACTTTTTAATGTGTCGGTTATGCACATGCATACAACATGAACTATAAAGGGATTTTGTGAAATTACTCCTACCCCCCCCCCCCTCTTAGGGGTGGGCGGGGCAAAAAATACGTTTTCAAGCTTAAATCTGATCCAAATTACCTTTGAATGACAAATTTTGGTGTGTAGGTTTTAATTAAATTTACTTAATATGCGCTTTGATGTGATTTTGCAAACCTTCACACATTACCCGCGAGGGGGAGTAAAATGCAGTCAAGGCGCTACCGTAGGCATTGTTTCTCCAGACTCGAAGTGTGGCGTGTGGGAAAACCGCTACCGAAGGTAACGAGAACTTTAACTTAGATTTTGACTGATTTGAATGATGATTATTATTATTATCATTATTATTATTATTAATATTAATATTATTATTTTGATATGGTATTTTGAGAAATCATTTCAGTATCATGACCAGGTAAGCGGGCAAAGCCTACTAGTAGAATATAAAATTATTAAAAATTTTATGAATATATATATAAATCAATAAATAAATGCGTTTTTACCTGTATTCTATTCCGTTCGCCTGTTTCACAATTCTAAATCATCTTTAAAGCCGAATTTACGTCTTTAGTAGTGATGAAATAAATCACAGCTTTCCAAATCTCCGAAAAAGTGAAATCCGTTACCTTTCTACCAACAACATGTTTAATCTAGCATTACGCATTATTTACCACGGAAAGTTGACTTAGTCTAAGTGCAAATACATGTTCTGCATTTATTAACTTTAATCATATAAATCAACATTCAAACTACTTTTACAACGTAAGTGTTAATCAGCATACTTTTTTCTATTCTGTGATACAACTAAAACTTCAACAATTTTTAATTAATTAACAAATATTATGCATGTTTAATAAAAAGTTAGCTTAAATTACTATTAAAAAATCATAATATATATATATATATATATATATATATATATATATATAAGATTTAAATATTATTTTGATTTACCTGGAAATAATAAATTGTTAATTTACTAATTATATATAATAACTAGCTGACCCGTCCGGCTTCGCACTGATGAACAAATTTTAGTTAAAGATGGATTGATATGTAAAAAATCAAGAAATATATCAGTTTATATGTTATAGTCAGGCAATATTATTAACTGGAAAGTCAAAATATAATTTTACAATTATTTTTTTTAATTAGTTGTTAAATGTTGGCAATTTTTACTTAATGCTATTTATTTATTTATTTATTTATTTATTTCATAAAAAGAAACATTTCTTTACTCATGAATAAAAAATATTGAAAAATAAACCTATGACATGAAAATGTTTTTGATAAAATTGACGTCATAATAGCTTTAATTATTATTTATTTTTTCATGTCGCAAATATATTTAATTTTTTCCATAATTGATTATTATTTTAATAATGTATATTAAAGGAGAAATCAATAATATGAAACAATATTCGTACAATATATACTATTACAGAATCTGGTGTGAAACAACCACACGACTTCCATTACCCACTATTACACGTAATATATACAATTTTTTGGAGATATTACTTGCATTTTTTGAGATTTTCGAGTAAGAGAAACTTGATACACGTATAAAGACACATACAACAGAGTTTGCATAGCGAATTCAAAAATAAGGGGAAAAAAATAGATAGTTATTTTTTTAAACACGAATTTCCGAGATCTAAAACTGAACTACCTAATCAGGATGACCGTTAATATTCCTGTAATAAGCACGTAATACTTGAGAAAGGTTATCTAAATTGGATTAAAAAAAAAATTTTCAAGAATACGTTAGAGCCGTTTTTGAGATACCAACTTTTACCAAAACTTAACATACTCAATTATTGACCTAAAAACAATAATTACATACAAAAGGATATTTAATAGGAATTTAACATGGCGAGTTTCAAAAAAATCCGTACAGGCGTTTTTAAAGGAACGCACTTGCGAAGTCTGAAATTGAGCTGTTTATAGAGGACGCCTATCAATTTTCCTGAACTAAGCAACTTTTCAATCGAAAGGGCATCTAATATATCATTTATATAGCAACTTTGAAGAAAATCATTAGAGGTGTTTTTGAATATGGGCTTAGGGTCCCATTTCTGGTTTTCGATGACCCAATTCCGGTTTTTCAATTTTCACGAAAATTTGGAAAATTTATCTGTACACCAGACCTGAATCACTTGTGAAGTTTAGTAGTTCTATTTTTATTAGTTTTGGAGATATGACAGCCAGAAGATTACACACACACGTGCACATATACACACACACTGACCAATTGCCAAAACCTATACAATACTTCCACTACCTACGGTAGTAGGGTAATTGAAGTAAACACATACATCTCGTATTTACTACGATAATATACAGATTTTCGTATTACGTTTTCGATCGCCAAATACAAAAATCGCCAATGACGATAGATATCAAATCTATGCTTTGTTTTCAATTAAAATATTGAAAATTTTAATTAAAAATTTATTTTACCAAAATTTATTACAGCTTCTAGCACTTAGAGAGAGACAGTGTAACTTTTGATTATTGAAAAAAAAAAAAAAAAAAAAAAAGCAATCGGCTTTTTAGTTCTAGCGATCGTTCTCTACATATGCATATAAACCTTTCTTTTTTTTTTTAATATTAGTATAGCTATAGAGCATAGGTATATTAAATAGGTTTCCAGTCAACATAATGTAACTCAAATAATTAAATGCTATTTACATTTCAGTAATGGCTGTATGCGCTATGTATATTGAGCTACTTGCCATAACTGTTAGTTGCTAAAAATAGTCGCCAAATAAATTTAAACATCTCAATACGCAAGCGAAGTATGACATCACTGACCGCCCGTGGATGCAAGAAAAAGATTTTCCATGTTAATCGCTCATTGGATTTTTTTTTTTTTTTTTTGTTAAAATTCTAGAAGAATTATTTCCCGATTTTAATCCTCATATTTGGGTATAGATATGTATTAGTTATTGTATGCATGCGTTAGATTGAGTTATTTTGCTGTCAAATTGACAAAATTTTAATTTTAAATTTCAAAACTGTCACCCTTGGCGTTTTTTGTATTTGGCGATCAAAAACGTAATACGAAAATATACATGCCAGATGTATATTTTCGTAATATGTATTGTACGAAATATTGTTTCATATTATTCGTTACACTCTTAATGTAAGTTTTTAAAATAACCATGATTTTTGAAAGGAATTAAATTATATTCGCCAGATAATTTGGCGATATTTTTTTTTTTTCTGCCAAGGATGACGGATATCAAATCTATTCCGCTGCAACATATTAGTATATTATATCAGATACTTTATTTAGACATTTGAAAACAAATTTGACTTCAAATTATGATAGAATATTTATCCTTTCCCTTTTAATTAGTTTATTAGTTGGATGTTTATTGTGTAAATATCATCCTTTGAAATGAAACGTTTATGTTTTCAATCGAATATGGAAATTTGCCATTTTTTTTTCTAGAGTTTTGAAATTTAAAATTCCAATTTTATCAATTTTACAACAAAAACTATTTAATCTAACGGATGCACATGATAACTAATACATATCTATATCCAAATATGGGGATTAAAATGGGGAAATAATTTTCCTCGATCTTTATTATTTTTTTACAAAAAATCCAGTTCACTTTTTATATTATTGTTCGCGTGAAAATATATTTTATTATATGTCTAAAAATAAATTAATTCGTAAATCTTTTTGGCAACAATTATAAATTAAAATAAATAATATTATAAAATAGAATTTCTTATCTTATTTTATTTTATTTATTTATTTATTTTTAAATTCCAATTTCGTTTACACACATCAGTTTAAACCACGGAGTAATAAAGACTTCGTGGTTTAAACATTGATGCTTAGATTATTAGAAAAATAAACACTTTTAATTCTATAATGACGTCAGATTTAACGTGTAAGTTTAACAATTAAAAAAGCTTTATATGAATTTCAATTTAATGCACGTGCAAATATATTTCTTTTCTTTTCACGTCAAGATATTTTAAAAACGAAATGAATATGTAAATGTTTCTTTTATGTTGGCAGCAGCTAATTTTTTTAATATTTCATTATTTCCATTTCTATTACGGCTTCTATGGGGATTTTAATTAAAATGCTCAGATTTTAAACTAAAATTTATTTTATCAAAATTAAATATAGCCTATAACAATATGGCATACTGTAGCTTTCGGTCAGTGAAAGAAGTTTTTAAATCGGTTCAGTAGTTTCAGAGATTACCCTCCACAAACAAACAATTTTTTGCGCTTTATATAATGATATAGATTTCTAATATTTTTTCCTCTAAATTTTGCACGTCACTAGAGAAATTTTAAAGAAACTATACATTATTGCTACAGAAACTGTGCATCAAACTATATGTATTTCGCTTTTTCAATTAACTTTCCTATGAAATGTTACAATGCAGAAAACAATGGATAATTTTATATTCTCATATACATCTCCATTACAAACACACACACAAAAAGAAAAAAAAAAGAAATCACAAAACTATTGCATAAATATAAAATATAAATAGACTTCCTTGTAAATGTTAAAATTTTTAAAATGTTGTATTATATAGAACTTTTCTGAAATTTTAATAAACAATTCGAAATGTAAGCTTATTATCGAATTAATTAATTAAATATATATGAGTGAAATTCGATGAAATGAAATGAAATTATTCTTATTTATTTATTTTATTTTCATTTTCATTTTTTGAGTTGATTCTCTTGTTGTTTGTATTATGCCTGTGTCTCCTTGTGGTTGCATTGTCCTATTGGTTAGCTGAATTGCTATTCCTACTAGGTGATTTCGCTTTTTTTATTCTTGCTTCTGCCTCCAACGTTCTAGCACCTGTTTTTTCATGTATAGAAGAAAGACCACGGCCTTTCGAATCCCATACTGGAAGCATTTATTTTATGGTGTTTGAAGAAGTTTTGTAATTTAATAATATAAATAATTAAGTTAATATGTCAAATGAAACACATAATTTAGTCATGTTGCTTTTAAACAGGCATGAAACTTACCATTATAACATAAAGCCGTGGTATACTCTGCTCCTTTTTTTTTTTTTTTCTAGCTATTATTATTATTATTATTATTATTTCGTAGTGCATTGTTCATATATGTGATATATAATATCTTATGTTAATGTCTCAGAGATAGCTCGTTTTTTACTACCCTGGTGCTATGGCTGCCTTTTAACTCGAAGTAATCATATTTTTATAAATGGCGAAAAGGAAAGTATAGAAAATTTAAAAGTTACAGGGTACAAACGAATTCTGGCATATTGTATATTAAACATGGAGTTATATATCAAACATGAATTATTTATATATATATATATATCAGGAACGTTGAGCCTTTTAATTTTAATAATAAAACATATATTTAAATACTAAAGATTCGAAATAAGATTACGGTTAAAAGTTTCAGGTACTGTAAACTCACTGACGAGTTTGAAATACCTTACAGAAAAATAAATTATGAATATCAGATTTTTTTTTTTTTCACTTTATTCTTTTCTTTTTCTTTTTTCTATTGAATTTAACTTTAGTGTAAATTAACACTTTAGATCAAATTATAATATAGTAAAACTATCGTTAACGTAACCTTATGTATGTATTTTGTATAAATAAACTTTGAAATGTTTATTTATTTTTTTTTCTTAGGTCCAGGATGCTTTATATGTTTTACTTTCTTTCTTTCTTTCTTTTTTTTTTTTTTTTTTTTGTACATATAATATTCATAACACGTAGATAACTTTCGTTTATTTCAGTAAAAACTTAAAAACTCTTAAGAAGATTTTTTTTTTTTTTTTTTTTTTTTTTTTTTTTTTAACCAATTGAATTTTTCTATATAATTTAATTCAATATTAAAGGCTGAGAATTTGAAGGGATTTAATTGTAATAAAAATGCAGTTCTTTAGCTTTAAGTATAATTTTTTAGCATCGGATAATTATATTCAACATTATATATATATATAAACTTTAGAATGTTTTTGTAATTACGACCTAAAGGTCATCAATTAAATGTAAAAAAAAAAGTCATAAGAAATACAGTCATTAGCTTTTGCTTACCTGAACAATTTATGTATTGTTTTACTATTTTTAAAGTTTAGTAAAAAAAGAAATAATAGTAAATAAATAAATAAAATAAACTGAAAGGCTGTGTCTTAAAACGCTTTTTCTTTAATTATTTAATGGCAAAAATCGATACCGTAGGTGTTTTATGGAATACAAAGTACTTCATTAAGAAAGCCATGTGGCACAAATTAACAATAACTTTCTAAGAATGTTACTTTTTTCTAGAGTAATTAAACGTCACATGAGTACATTAAAAAAAAGTAAATAAAAAACCTGCAAGACAAAAAAGAATTTTATGGTATAAAATAGAAAGTAACATTTGTTTATGTTTTTAAGTAAAACTTCTTTGAAACCTTGACATATTTGTGCCATAAAAAATAAATAAATAAATAAATAAATGTTTTCTTATTCAAATACTTAATAAAAATAAATATTTTAGAGAACAATTTGTAATTTTTTTATCGGTTGCTTAAGTTATTCATGATAATTTTTTTTTAATATATTAAATGCTGTTAAAAAATAAAGTTTACGATTTGAAATGAACTAATAAAATATTAAGTATATATTATGAAAAACATTCAATAAAATCAACTTACATTGTTTCATATATTGTATTTGTCTTAGAATTACAGGGTTTTTATAAAGTCCCGGATGTTTAATAACTCATGAAATAATAAAGATAGATTAAAATTAATAACATAAATGGTTAGATAGACTCAAAAGGTTTCATGACCCTTGTCAATGAACTTCCACGTGTGCCCCCTTCGTAGCACGGAGAATATCAACTCGATAGTCAATTTCACGCCAGGTAGCGGCAAGCATGACGGCATCCACAGAGGCTACTGCGGTTGTAATTCTGACTTTTAGGTCATCAATGTTCGACACTCTCCTCCTGTAAACATTGTCCATTACAAATCCCCAAAGGAAAAAGTCCAGCGGCGTTACATCAGGTGATCTGGGTGGCCAAGGAATTGGATCTCCTTGCCCAATCGATCTTCCTGGAAAATGGTCATTCAAAGAACTACGAACGATGGTACCAAAATGAGGTGGTGTACCATCTTGTTGCAAAAAGACATGTGGCTGAAGCTCTTCTAGTTGTGGAAATACGAAATTTTCCAACATGTCTAAGTATACGACTGATGAGACCGTCTTTTCTGTAAAAAAGAAAGGCCCAATGACTCGGTCGTGCATTAGTCCACACCACAAATTAACCTTTGGGGAATCCCTTTGTGCCTCAAGGTATTCATGGGGTTTTCAGATCCCCATATGCGCACATTATGGCGATTCACAATGCCAGAAACATGAAAGGATGCTTCATCGGAGAACATTATGCGCTTCAGAAAATGAGCAGCATCTTCTATCCTCCTTATCATATCTGTTGCAAAGGCCATCCTCCTAGGCCTATCGCCCGATTCCAAAACTTGAACAATTTGAACTTTGTATGCATGCAGTCTCAATTTTTCTTAATAACCTTGTACACCGTCGAAATTGGCATATCCAATTCTCTTGCCGCTGATCTCACAGATCTTCTAGGATTGTGTAAAAATGTCTCTCTGACACGGTCAACATCAAAATCCCTTGTGCAGGTATCTCCGGAACGTATCTTATCTGCGATACTCCCAGTTACTAGAAAATTATTTTTCCACCGCAAGATGCTGCTTTTGGATGGAGGATCCTTTTGGTAAATTCTTCTGCAATTTCTCTGTGCTTGCACTATGGATGTGGTTTCTATGTACCACCATAAATTCTGTGCTTTCTCTTGTGGTGTATGCATTCTCCTTAATATCCGCTCGAATACATCACATAAAAAAGTACTACATAGAACAAACACATCAAAAGTAAACATAACATTGCAATAGTTGCCAAAAACAAAAGAGAGAAAAATGCAATTAATAAGCAGACGATAATTAGAAAAGTACAGCTATTTAGACTGGAAAATAGAATTATCTGAAATTAACTACACGCGCAGACGATATTTACAAAAGTAAAGATATTCAAACCTGAAAAGAAAATATATGAGTTATTCCATCAATAAATGCCATAAGTTTTTTTATATCTTCATTATTTTATGAGTTTTTAAACATCAAAATGGGTCCGGAAATTTATAAACACCCTGTATTTATTTGATACAGTGGTGGACATAATTATAAGACACCTATCTAATTTGACAAATAGTGAAAAAAAAAAGATTCAGAGATTAAAAATGTTTTATCAAATACGTCAAAAACGTAAATTTATACTGTTATCACACGTAATTGTGTTACAGAAATGATATTTTTACAGTGTTTAATAAAAATAAATAAAAATACCATGGACAAAATTATAAGACACCCTAACATTTTAATTAAAACACCTGCTTTTTTCGAAAATAATATGCAGTATGCAAATTTTCTGCACACTGTTATGACGTCAACAGTTAACTAAAGCAGACGATAACCGACTTCACGCATTTACAAACATGCCACGAGGTACAGAATTAAAAGAAAGTGAAATTCGCGAAATTTGGAGATTAAATGGAATTGGTACTTCAATCAATAATATTTCAAAAGTTATTAAACGCTCTAGATGTGCAATTAGAAACGTTTTGAAAAGATAAATTAACGGATCGGTGATAAAAAGATCTGGACGCACTACTTGCTTGTCCTCGAGAGACAGACGCCATGTGCTTTCGCTCGCTACACAAAATAATATGACCACTACAGGCATTAAAAATGCTTTGAAACTGATTTGTTCTAGGAGAACCATACGCAAGGTGTTGCATAAAGCTTATTATGTATAATATAAAAAATTGAAGAAAAAAACCATCGCTTCTAAGCCGGCACAAAATGAAGCGTCTAAACTTCACTAAACAAACTATTGCCAAGACCTCCAAATGGTACTCTGTGTTATTTTCTGATGAAAAAAGTTTAATCTGAATGGTCCTGACAGGTTTCAATATTATTGACACCATTTACGGAAGTCTCCTCATGTACTAATGAGCCGCCAAATGGGTGGAGGCTCAGTAATGATTTGGGCCGGATTTTCGGCTCAAGGGAAAACGAATATTGTTTTTGTGCATTCAAGAATGAATTCCGAAAAAGTATAAGAACCTTCTTAAAGATCAACTAGCCATATATAGTGAACTTCTTTGTGGCGAAAACTACACTTTCCATCAGGTTAACGCGCTAATTCATGCATCACATGAAATAAACAAGTGGCTTTCAGATTAAAGTATCAATGTTCTCCCGTGGCATTCTCGCTCCCCAGACTTAAATCCCATCGAAAACTTGTGGGGGATCTTAGCTCGTGTTGTTTACCGAAATGGGAGGCAGTTTATATTTGTAGAAGACCTAAAGAATGCCATAAAATGTGCTTGGGATGAACTGTCTTGCGATATTTTGTTAGAATTGATAGATTCGATGCCGAATCGCATCTTTCATGCTATAAAAAACAATTGCGGCTCCACCAAATATTGAATAACCATGTTAGAGGATTTTCTTTTAGTGTCTGCTAATTATGTTGACCCCTGTATTTAGGAAAAACGTTTGGTGTCTTATAATTTTGTCCGTTATGTTTTTAAGTTTTTTCATTAAATTGTATGAAAATATCTTTATTATAAAATAATGATATATGATAACAGAATAAATTTATGTTTTTGACGTATTTGATAAAACATTTTTAAGCTCTGAATCTTTTCTTTCACTATTTGTCAAATTAGATAGGTGTCTTATAATTATGTCCACCACTGTATTTAAATGTTACTTATCATGCAGTCGACATGTTTATAAATATTTAAAATTGTTCTCAATATTAAAATTTTTAAATTCCTCTAAAAATTTTCTCTTACATTTTTTTTCCTGAATGACTATCCATGCTTTAAATTCTGTAATCGTTGTATTGCATTTTTAAAAATTGTACATTTTACTGGGATTTAAGAAAAGTGTTCCTCACTGGAAAAAAATAATAATAATTGTTATTTATAATTTTGAATTTGAGAAACAAACATAATACATTATATTTTTTAAAACGAAACGAATTTAAGATACAGTGGGTAATCAAATTATTTGATTACTTATTTATTTATTTATTTTAGACATTTTTTTCTGCTTTTGAATAATATAGGTTTGGTAAAATTGCATATTTCACAAATACATGTTTCGAATATAGTGAAAGTTGAAAAGTCAAGTTCATCGAAATTTCTGTACGATTTTGCAGTTCGATAACAAACAAACAAAATTATATAATTAGAAATTGAAATACCTGAAAAAAAAAATGCATTAAAAATGGTGGACTGCGGCTAACATCTTTTTTCTTCATTGCTGAATACAGTCGACGGAAAAATTATTAAAGCACTCGACCCCCTATAAAAAATTATAGTTGAAGTTCTGGGTTCGAGTCCCGGATTATAATTTATTAAAATTATAAAAAAAAACAATATTGGTTTTATAAATTTGAAAAAATAATGAGATAAATAATTAATTGGTAATAATAATTATTAATTAATAATATTATTATTCTGCAACAATAATTTTTCCATCGATCGTACATTGATTGTATGAATCGGCAAAAAATCGATATTTGAAAGATTTTTTATTAAAATCTATTAAAAGGACTAGGAAATTCTGCAACAATATATATTTCATCTGAAATGACATATTTATTATTTCGTGGGAAGGGAAATATTTTTCCTGTTCATATTTGTTGTAGTATTTTAATTTTGGTATTTTCTTGGCAATATAGACGATGCATTAAACATAGACATTGATCCGGCTCAGAATATGAAATTTTCTACTCTTGTAAAAACTTACAAAGTTTCGAATAATTTTTATCGACAAAATATTACATAACATTAATTATCTGTCCTTTGGTATTTTCTTGGCAATATAGATGATGCATTAAACATAGACATTGATCCGGCTCAGAATATAAAATTTTCTACTCTTGTAAAAACTTACAAAGTTTCGAATAATTTTTATCGACAAAATATTACATAACATCGTAGTATTTTAATTTTAGTATTTTCTTGGCAATATGGACGATGCATTAAACATAGACATTGATCCGGCTAAGAATATGAAATTTTCTACTCTTGTAAAAACTTACAAAGTTTCGAATAATTTTTATCGACAAAATATTACATAACATGAATTATCTGTCCTTTGGTATTTTCTTGGCAATATGGACGATGCATTAAACATAGACATTGATCCGGCTAAGAATATGAAATTTTCTACTCTTGTAAAAACTTACAAAGTTTCGAATAATTTTTATCGACAAAATATTACATAACATGAATTATCTGTCCTTTGGTATTTTCTTGGCAATATAGATGATGCATTAAACATAGACATTGATCCGGCTAAGAATATGAAATTTTCTACTCTTGTAAAAACTTACAAAGTTTCGAATAATTTTTATCGACAAAATATTACATAACATGAATTATCTGTCCTTTGGTATTTTCTTGGCAATATAGATGATGCATTAAACATAGACATTGATCCGGTTCTTTTACTCAGTTATGAATCGGATAAATAGAATGCGGACGGTATTTTCTTGGCAATATAGATATCGGTTCGTTATAAATAATTCAGCGATGTATTTTCATTTGTTCTTTCAGAGGATCAACTAAGTTTTCTAATTTTTTTTTTGAAAAATTGCTCATCAGGTGAAAACTTTTCATCTTCAGGTGGAAAATCTATGACTATCAGGTCATAAGTCTATGATTATCACAGAAGATCAACTAAGTTTTCTAATTCATTTTTTGAAAAATTGCTCATCAGGTGAAAGGTGGAAAATCTATGAATATCAGGTCATAAGTCTATGATTATCACAGAAGATCAACTAAGTTTTCTAATTCATTTTTTGAAAACTTTTCATCTTCAGGTGGAAAATCTATGACTATCAGGTCATAAGTCTATGATTATCACCAGTGAAAACGTTTTGAAATATTTCACTGAACACTTTTCTTTGTCATATATTTATATTGACATGGAAAAATATAACTTAGAAAATACAATATGTAATTAGAATTTTTATATTTGAGATAACATCTCGATATTTCAAATTTCACCACATCTTAGACTTTTAATGAGTCGTCATTTTAAAATGAACTATAGAAAATAATATAATTAAACAATTTTTTATAATCATTAAAATATTTTTTATAATTAAATTATTTTAAAATGAATCATAGAAAAATATTATTTATTTATTAATTAATAATTAATTAGTTTGCAAAAATAAATATGATTAAATCTTGGACTCGAAATAATAAATTAATTTTTAAAAATAATTTCTAACCAAAATTAAAAAAAAAAAAAAAAAAAAAAAAAAAAAAAATTTTTTTTTTTTTTTTTTTTTTTTTTTTAAATTTTTGAAGGAAATATATATTTACGATATTGATAGTTTCAGATAAATATATTTAGAAATGATAACTTAGACTGTGTGTTAATTTTCGAAAACTCAAAGTAAGAATTTTTAATTTTTTGAAAATTCTATTTATTTTATCAATATTGAAATTATAAATAATATATAAAAATAAAAATAAATAATTATAAAAGATTTAAAAAAACAAATTTCATTCGAGTCAAAAATGTAGTTTTCATTTTGAAAATTAATTAACAATTAATCAATTAATCAATAATTTTCAAAAATAGAAACAATTATATATTTAATAAAAAATATTTAAAAAAAATATTTAAAAAAATAATTTTCAAATAATTAAAAAAAAAAAAAAAAAAAAAAAAAAAAAAAAAAAAAAAAAAAAAATTTTTTTTTTTTTTTTTTTTTTTTTAAATGTTTATTGGATGTTAAAGAATATATATATTTATGACATTGATAGGATCAGATGCATTTATTATGAGGAAAAGCAGGTTATCAAAGATCCAAATATATTTATATTTGACTGAAAAGATAGATTTCCACCTGATGAGGAAAGATTTTCACAGGAAAAATCATTCTAAAACGGACCATTGTTTTGAAAATACAATAGTAAATATATATAATTAAAATTTTTTTGAGTTATCTGTCCACGGACCAAACAATGAACTTATATACGACAAAATATTTGACGATCGAGGCTGCTGAAAAATTTGCGAGTTTACCGGGAAACGCTAAAATGTTTTTAGACATTTCGAGAACAATATCCTAATTTAGCGATAACAATCGTAAGTTTAAGCATATTAAAGATTTCTAATAAAATATTTGACGATCGAGGCTGCTGAAAAATTTGCGAGTGCACCAGGAAACCGGACAAATAGAAATGCAAAGGATTTTACTTAATACATTATTTTTTATATTGCCATTCTGAAATGGACAATAGTAAATATATATAATTAAAATTTTTTTGAGATGACTCGGACAAATAGAAATGCAAAAGATTTTTACTTAATACATTATTTTTTAATTTTTTTGAGATGATTCGGACAAATAGAAATGCAAAGGATTTTACTTAATACATTAATTTTTTATATTGCCATTCTGAAATGGACAATAGTAAATATATATAATTAAAATTTTTTTGAGATGACTCGGACAAATAGAAATGGAAAAGATTTTTACTTAATACATTATTTTTTATATTGCCATTCTGAAATGGACAATAGTAAATATATATAATTAAAAATTTTTTGAGATGATTCGGATAAATAGAAATGCAAAGGATTTTACTTAATATATTATTTTTTATATTGCCATTCTGAAATGGACAATAGTAAATATATATAATTAAAAAATTTACGAGATGATTTGATGATTTAGACAAATAGATTTTTACTTAATACATTATTTTTTATATTGCCATTCTGAAATGGACAATAGTAAATATATATAATTAAAATTTTTTTGAGATGACTCGGACAAATAGAAATGGAAAAGATTTTTACTTAATACATTATTTTTTATATTGCCATTCTGAAATGGATAATAGTAAATATATATAATTAAAAATTTTTTGAGATGATTCGGATAAATAGAAATGCAAAGGATTTTACTTAATATATTATTTTTTATATTGCCATTCTGAAATGGACAATAGTAAATATATATAATTAAAAAATTCACGAGATGATTTGATGATTTAGACAAATAGATTTTTACTTAATACATTATTTTTTATATTGCCATTCTGAAATGGACAATAGTAAATATATATAATTAAAAAATTTTTCGGACAAATAGAAATGCAAAGGATTTTACTTAATATATTATTTTTTATATTGCCATTCTGAAATGGACAATAGTAAATATATGTAATTAAAAAATTTACGGAATAGATTTTTACTTAATACATTATTTTTTATATCGCCATTCTGAAATGGACAATAGTAAATATTTATAATTTAAAAATTTTTCGGGATGATTCTGAAAAATAAAAATACTTATATTTTTTATAGTGTCATTCTAAAATGGATCATAATAAATATATATAATTCAAAAATTTTCGAGATGATTTTAAAAATATGATATCATAAAATGTTAAATTATTTACTCAATATAAGAATTTTTTTTAAATTTTTAATTCTAGATTTTATGGATAAAGATTTATTTTTTTAAATGAAAAGTTTCAAGTGAAAAAACATTTTTTTTTCAATATTGGTAAAAAATTTAACGTAAAAAAATGGGGCCGGACAAGGTATTGTTAACCGAATGGCTAACAATACCTTGTCCGACCCCATTTTTTTACTTTTAATAACTTTACTTTTATAGCTTCAAGCTATAAAAAATTGTTATTAAGATATATTAAAAGACTTTAAAAATACAAGAAGAAAAACAAACAAAAATATAGTAACAATAAAAAAATTTATTTACAAAATTTTACAGTTTATATACACATGTGATGAAATTTTTATGTACAAAATAAATAATATTTACAATATATAACACATGAGATGCAATTTTTTTTGAAAAGAAGAAGAAATGTAAGTCTGGCTACTTATATAATATTAAATTATAATTACAATTAAATAAAATTAAGAACTTAACTTGAATATATTTATAATAAAAAAAAATAAAGAAATTTAATTATTTCGCGAATCAATGGTATAAAAATTTAATAAATTTAACTCGGATATATTTATGATTTATAGAAAATGTTGACTTGTAAAAAATTAAGTTTTTACAAGTCAATATTTTCTACAAATTCTCTTAAAAATTTAGATTGCTCATTTTGTAAACGTTGGTAACTCTCATATAATTTATCTAGTTTATAAGTTAAAACAAAAGAAGAAGATAATCTCATCATTTTTTCAATATCTTGTCCTGAACTATTGAAATTAACCAAAGATTTTTCCAAATTTTTTTTAACTTTTAGAGATAATTTTTTAACTTTTGAAAAATTATTGTGACTTACATTTCTTCGTCTCGGAGGCAAATTATGTCGATGGGAAGTCGATGCACGGGAAGTTGAGGTATGGTAAGCTGAGGCATGGGAAGATGTGAAAGTCTCTTGTTGATGAGAAGTTGATGGATGGAAAGATGAGGCAGCAGTGGATGAGGGATGGACAGGTGAAGTGACGGCAAATGAGGCATCGGCAAACGAGGCATCGGCAGGGGAGGCATCGGCAGGTGAGGCATCGGCAGGTGAGGCGTCGGCAGGCGAAGCGGCGGCAGACGAAGCGGCAGCAGACGAGGCATCGTCAGATAACCGATTCGGAAAATATCTTCTGATGAAACTGAGAGGCAAGTCGGGACTTCCGGAATATTCCTCGTCCTCGGAGTGGCTGGTCCGAGGCGGAAGTCCCAACTTTTCTTCGAGTCCTTCGAAGAAAATAGGCTCTCTGCACATCGAACATTTCGCTTGTCGATTATCGTGCACATATTTAAAGCATTCTCGTAAACAGGACTTGTGATATTCATGAGAACATCGCCGCAATATAAATTTATTTTCTTCGTCGATAATTTCCAGGCAAATCGGGCACTCCATCGTGTTGATGTTACGGAGAGAAAGCAAAGAAACTGAATGAGAAAACGGAAAAGCCTCTCTATATATACTGCTCGGCCGTTTCATATCGGAAAAACGAGGTCAACGAGCACTTGACCCACGGGGAAAAAAAACAGGTTGAGAAACGAGTTTTTTCTCGAAGGAATGATAAGAAACCACTCGAATTTCTCTGGGAAAGTTTATATTCAGGCCGAGCAAAACAATTTTTATCGTGTAGATATCAGATGATATCTTGAAAATTTTAGGAGACACTTGACCTCATGTCAAGGATTCTTTCGGGATAAAGGCGAGAAAATAATATTTTGACGTCTCTTACAAAACATTAAGAATTTATTTAGACTTTTCCCATAAGCTTTTTGAAGTGGCGCGATAAGATAATATTATTTTTAACTTCTAGAATTTCGATAAACTTTTTGAAGTGGTTTGTTTTTCGACCTACTCGAATATATTATCAAATCGCGATAAGATAAATATTTCTTTTTATAATTTTTCTAGAATTTCCCATGAACTTTTTCAAGTGGTTTGTTTTTCATCTATTTCAGTATTTTTATCATGTCGTGATAAAATTATCGGTTTAAATGTTACATCAAATAATTTAAAATAACAAAATTGCTAATTTTAAATCTTTAACACGAAATCTTTTTAAATTTTATGATTTTTTTATGGATATTGAAATTATAAAGTATTCGCTAAATTGAAATAACTTTTTAAAAAAAATCAAACTCAAAAGAAAATTTTATTTTATTTTTAAAGATTCTTCTATTTTAAATTTAAAAAAATAATTTTGATAAAACATCTTACAATATGTAAAAAAAATCAAATATATTTATATATAATTAAATTTTAAATTTTTGACAATTTTGTATTGTAGTTCAAAAAACTTTATATTTTTAAATTTTAAATGGCATCAAATGTTAGAAAAATCGATACATGAACCAAATTACCATTTACCTAATTTATATTTTTAATTTAAAAAAAAAAAAAAAAAAAAAAAAAAAAAAAAAATTAAAAAATTAGTTCGAAATCGTTTAAATTATTTTCCAATTCTGCCGTTTGATGACCCGAGCCATTTTCTATTTTCTCGCATATATTTATCAACTGATTTTCCAAATATGTGCTTTGCCGATTATATATATAGTCGTTATTACCGTACTCGTTTTCAAACTCTGTAATTTGCCGATCATATATCATTTCGTTATTGCGATACTCATTTTCCAACTCTGTCTTTTGCTGACTATATATAATTTCATCGACGTCATTATAGAATTTTTTCTCTTCCGATACATTATTTTGAGACGATTCGGGAGACGGTCGTGCAGAAGAGAGCGAAAAATTTTCATCTTGAGAAAGATCTCGTCGCGGCGACGAAAATGATTCTTCTATGGAAGAAACGGATAAATTTTCATTTTGCAATCGAGGCGACGAAGGTGCCGATTCGTCTTCCATGGATCGGACACTCAAATCCAAAGGGCGAATATCGTCCCGTTCGGGCGAAATAAAATCATCGGGTAATAGTTTCCACGGCGGATTTTGAAAATACGTATGGTTTTTTAATTTCTCATAATATTTTACAAAATCGGGCGAACTCACGATGATTTCGCGATTCAATATAGGCAGTGGGAAATTTCTTTGAGGTGGTGGAGCTTGGAGCGTAGATATTTTTTCTTCCGGTCGAACAGAAGGCAATGTCGGTTGAGAAGGTACCAAATAAAATGTCAGTTGTGTTTGCGGCACCGATGCGTTGGTATTTTCTTCCGGAGACATGAAATATTCGGGATGAGTTTCGTGCAATAATTCTCGAGGATCCTCCGTTCGTGGCCGTTTCGCTTCGGGCATGTTACAATTATCGATATTTTGATTTTCTTCGCTTATGTGAGGCGTCATGGGTGGCAAATCGCAAAGTCTTTCTAATTTTCTCACTCGAGCCTCCAAAGGATTCACGCAATCGAAAGGTAATTTCGTACCCTTTCTCACAACGTCTAAACTGAAAAAACATTTTTGCGTCGTGAAAAGAACATACGTGGTACCGGCCGGGATTTCAAAACAGGTATTGGGAGACAAGATGAGTCGATCGTACTCCAATATGGAATCGACTGGAAAAAGTTTATCTTTTTTACTCAATTTCGGAGATTCGTTGAGGTAAAACAACAAAGGAACGTTCAAAACTTGTAGGATGTGACAAGTGTCTTTTTCGACCGTCCGTTGTCCGAAAGTGAAATAAGCTTTCACCAGAAAACAATTTTTGAAATAAAAACCGAGTCGAGTGTCCGCGTTGATCCTCGAGGAATTCGTGGGAGGTATTTTATATCTCCTGATGATTTGCGTCCAATTGATGCATTCTGGAAAAAATTCTCGAAAAGTTTGACATTCTTTGCCGATTTGAATGACGTTCTGCATGAATCTTTCATTCATGGAGCGTTTACTGAAGCTGATCACGTGGTCAATGTTCATAAATAAAACGAATACGTGAACGGCGAATTTATTCAAGATATATTTAAAATTTTTTTCGGGATAAGTTATTTTTCGTACATTCGAAGATAGAAAATTTGGAAATATTTCGGTTTTGGGAAAGACATGACCCGGTTGAAAATTCGAAGAGGATTTAGTTTTGTTGAGAAATTCAAGTCGAAAATTCGAAGACATTATGAAAAAAAAAACAAAGTTTTTTTTTCTAGGCTGCTATCGACTGAAAAAAAAAGTAATAGGCGACACCGACGGTAGCAACGAGCAGTATGAAATCGAGTCGAAAAATTCCACCCTATTTATACGATTCGAGAATGACCTTTAGAACGACATGTTATGAAACGCGTGATTTTGAAATGCGCGATAAGATAACCTCGAGGTCGTTTTTTCCTTCTAGAACATTCTTTTAGGGTCGTGACTCGTTTTGAAAACTTTGAAATGGTTATTTTCGACACACGCGATAAGATGTGACCTCGATCTGTCACGCGTCGGTTTTTTTTTCCTTCCACAACATTCTTTTAGGGTATGAGAAAAAGCTGACCTCGCGACTCGTTTGAACTTTTGACACGATTCTTAAAATATTTTCGAGATAAGATTATTTTTCCCAACCTATATATAAGGGGGGTTCGCATTTCACAGTCGTTTCACTTTGTTTGCGAGTCTTTCTCGCGATGGTCGATCAAGAATATATTTCTTTAGAAACTCCCAAAGTCGAAAGAGTCGATTATAATTACGAACCATCGACGCCGAGAGCACCACTTTCCCCGTATTATTATTTGGAATTTGATTATGCGGCTACCCCGTTTCCGCAAGATGAAGAAAACATGGATTTTTCATCTCCTCTCGTCGAAACACCTCCTTCGAGTTTAATCTTGGAAAATGTAAAGTACGAAGAAACAATCTCCGAAAATATACAGAAGGAAGAAAAAAATAGTTTAATCTCTGAAAATATACAGAATGAAGAAAAAAATACTTTAATCTCCGAAAATATACAGAATGAAGAAAAAAAGAGTTTAATTTTGGAAAATGTAAAAGAAGAAAAAAAGAGTTTAATTTTGGAAAATGTCAAAAATGAAGAAAAAAATGTTTCGACTTTCAAAGATGAAAAAACGGTCGAAATTTCTGCCGACCCCGAATCTACGGATGAAAAGAAAAATTTTTCAAAGTCGTCTCTGTCATCGAAAAGCGACCCTTCCGATTCAAAAAAAGAATGTCGCGATCGTTCGAAATCCTCTCTGACGACTTCGAAAGAATCCAAAAATGAAAAATCTTCTGTTCTCTGTGCTCGAGTTTCAAAAATCGAGAAAAAAAAGAAAGCCGAAAAAAGAAAAATGATAAAGCCTCTGACTGTCGTCGAAGAGTCTAAAAAAATGAAAAACGAACCGTTTATCGCACCGTCGGTCGAATTATGGAAAGCGGCGAAACAAAAACATTTGAAAAAATTGCCTTCTCCGCAACCGATCGTGAAAAAAGAACCTGCCGAATGTATTAAATTGAAAAAAATTAAGAAGGAACCCGCCGAATGTATTAAATCGGAAAAGATTAAGACGGGACCCGTCGAATGTACGAAATTGGAAAAGATTAAGACGGAACCTGCCGAATGTATTAAATCGGAAAAGATTAAAAAGGAACCCGTCGAATGTGTAAAAACTAAACTTGTATCGGAAACGAAAAAAGAAAATCTTTCTACGAGGGAGTCTAAATCATTAAAGAGAAAAATGAATCGATTGGGTGAAAAAGACGCGAAAAAGAAAATTGTCGAAAATATAAAATTGGAAACAATTCAAAAAAAACCTCAGACTTTGAGAAAAGAAAAATTTTTCTCCGGTGAACATAAATCGTCAAACAAAAAAATAAATCGACGTGCCGAAACCGATAGACGATGGTTAAAAAATTATAAAATTCCTAAAATCGATGACGATGAGACTAAGCATATTTCGAAAATGAAAGAAGAAAATGTTTCACCTAACGAAGCGTCAAACGAAAACAATGACAATTATATTTTATATTTGCATCCATTTGAAGAAGATTATGATTATATAAATAATTTTTTGGAAGAAGATGAAAAAATGTCGTGCATTCATTTCGAGACGACTATGACTATATAAATAATTTTTTGAAAGATGAAAAAAAATACCATTTTAATTATTTATGTATTTTTATATATCTTTTTTATAAATTAAATATTTTTTTAAATGAATTTGTCTTATATATATTTTATATCTTTAAAAAAAAAAAAAAAAAAAAAAAAAAAAAAAAAAAATTTTTTTTTTTTTTTTTTTTTTTTTTTATGTAGATGTTTTCATTTTTTGAAAATTAATTAATTATTAATTAATTATTAATTAATAGTTAATTAATAATTAATTAATTTTAAAAAATGAAAACATCTACTTCTCGGACCGAATCGAAAAGAATCTTTTATAATCTTAAATCTTAAAAAAAAAAAAAAAAAAAAAAAAAAAATTTTTTTTTTTTTTTTAAGGATTTGAGATTATAAAAGATTCTTTTCGATTCGGTCTGAGATGTAGATGTTTTCATTTTTGAAAATTAATCACTAATTAATTAATTAATTAATTAGTGATTAATTCGTAATTAATAATTAATTAATTTTCAAAAATGAAAACATCTACATCTCGGATCAAAATGAAAAGAATCTTTTATAATCTTAAATCCTTAAACAACAAAAAAAAAAAAAAAAAAAATTTTTTTTTTTTTTTTTTTTTTTTTTTTTTTTAAAGATTATAAAAGATTCTTTTCGATTCGGTCCGAGATGTAGATGTTTTCATTTTTAAAAATTAATCACTAATTAATTAGTAATTAATTAATTTCAAAAAATGAAAACATCTACATCTTGGACCGAATCGAAAAGATTCTTAAATAATCTAAATCCTTAAAAAAAAAAAAAAAAAAAAAAAAAAAAATTTTTTTTTTTTTTTTTTTTTTTTATGTTTGATGTTCAAGAAAATATATTTATAATGCTGATCGGATTGAGTAAATTTTCAAAACTAAAGATTTAGCTTTTGTGTTGATTGCTGCAAATTCAACCTACTTTCGAAAGCAATGGTCGAAATAAAATTATTTTTGAAAAGTTATCGTGGAACTTTGAAATTTATAGGGTAAAAATAATAAAATACTTTCAAGTTATTTTATTTATAATATTTTTAAAAATAAAACGATCAACTCTTAAGAAAAATTCCAAAAAAAATCTATCTTTGCCTCAATGTCCAACCCGTAATAGGTACTTCACCAGAAATGATGTCCGAAGAATAAGTCGTATGACGGGAACTCGACTCGCCGGGTTCCGATAGCGATAGGGTTTTAAAAAATCTCCTTCCCAATCTAGACGTCGCAGTTTTAAAAAAAAAGTATGAAATATAAATGTACGGTTTGTCGGGGTAAGAAAGGAAATTTATTTACTGCCGAATGTAGACATCGTTTCCATTCGAAATGCGCCAATCGATTATATAATCAACGAAAACGGAACGCTTCGAAAAGAAAGGCTTCCGATAAAGATTCTAAGGATAAAAACCCAAACGTATCCATTTTACCGCCTTGTCCGTCTTGTAAAAAACGGTTTACTAGAAAAGATATCGGAAAGATGATGAGTCTGAAACATTTAGAAGAGTTTGAGCGATTACACGGCCTCGATTATTCAGACTCCGAACTCTATTATTCCGATTTGGATTACACCGGCCTCAACGATTCGGATTTTTACAGAGATCGGTCGAGGTCTCGATCGAGATCTAGATCTCCGTCGAGATCCCCACCACCCAGCATACAAGCATTAAAATATTAGAATTATCGTAGTAAAAAATAAATACCTTAATTAAATTTCAAAAAATACTATTTTTACATTATTTTTCCGAAAATTTAGTTAAATTTTCCTATAATCGACACACAGTCTAAGTCATTTTGAAAATTTAACTTGTCTTATCAATATCATAAATATATATTGTATTAAATGAAATTATCTTATAAAAAATTTAAACGTTAAAAAAAAAAAAAAAAAAAAAAAAAAATTTTTTTTTTTTTTTTTTTTTTTTTTTTTTTTTTACGTTTGATGTTTAAGAAAATATATTTATGATGTAAATTGGGTTAAAATATTTTCAAAAATGAAAATTTAGTTTTTGGATTGACTGTTGCAAATACTACCGACTTTCAAAAAATGATGTTAAAATAAAATTATTTTTGAAAAATAATTGTGGAATCGTGATGCTTATTGCATAATAATAGTAAAATAAGCCATTTAATTACTTTTCGATCGTTTTTTTTATAAATTTTAAAAAAATTACAATTTTTTTCAATAGATGCACAAATGAAAGTTTGCAATTAATTTATTGATTTTACGCGACGAGTTTCAATATTTCATCATCAGAATACTTTTCTGACCTCATTTGTCGAAATTCCGTTCAGTTTTCTATAATCGACACACAATCTAAATCATTTTTGGTAATTTGCAAATTCGACCGACTTTCAAAAAATGATGTTAAAATAAAAATATTTTTGAAAAATAATCGTGGAATCGTGATGCTTATTGCATAAAAATAGTAAAATAAGCAATTTAATTAATTTTCGATTGTTTTTTTTACAAATTTTTTCAATATGTGTAAAATGAAAGTTTGCAATGAATCTATTGATTTTACGCGACGAGTTTCAATATTTTACCATTAAAATACTTTTCTGACCTCATTTGTAGAAATTCCGTTCAGTTTTCTATAATCGACCCACAATCTAAATCATTTTTGAAAAATTGCAAATCCTACCGACTTTCAAAAAATGATGTTAAAATAAAATTATTTTTAAAAATTAAACATCGAATCATGATGCTTATTGTATAAAAACAGTAAAATAAGCCATTTAATTAAATTTCGATCGTTTTTTTTATAAATTTTAAAAAAATTACAATTTTTTTCAATAGATGCAAAAATGAAAATTTATGCGACGAGTTTCAATATTTTACAATTAAAATACTTTTCTGATCACATTTGTCGAAATTCCGTTCAGTTTTCTGAAATCAACACACAATCTAAATCAATTTTGAAAATTTGAAAATCCTACCGACTTTCAAAAAATGATGTTAAAATAAAAATATTTTTGAAAAATAATTGTGGAATCGTGATGCTTATTGCATAATAATAGTAAAATAAGCCATTTAATTACTTTTCGATCGTTTTTTTTTACAAATTTTAAAAAAAATTACAATTTTTTTCAACATGTGTAAAATGAAAGTTTGCAATTAATTTATTGATTTTACGCGACGAGTTTCAATATTTCACAATTAAAATACTTTTCTGACCCCATTTATCGAAATTCCGTTCAGTTTTCTATAATCGACACACAATCTAAATCATTTTTGAAAAATTGCAAATTTAACCAACTTTCAAAAAATGATGTTAAAATAAAAATATTTTTGAAAAATAATCATGGAATCGTGATGATTATTGTATAAAAATAGTAAAATAAGCAATTTAATTAAATTTCGATCATTATTTTACAAATTTTAAAAAAATTACAATTTTTTTTCAATAGATGCAAAAATGAAAGTTTGCAATTAATTTATTGATTTTAGGCGACGAGTTTCAATATTTTACAATTAAAATATTTTTCTGACCTCATTTATCGAAATTCCGTTCAGTTTTCTATAATCGACACACAAACTAAATCATTTTTGAAAAATTGCAAATTTAACCAACTTTCAAAAAATGATGTTAAAATAAAATTATTTTTGAAAAATAATCGTGGAATCGTGATGCTTATTGCATGAAAATAGTAAAATAAGCAATTCAATTAAATTTCGATCGTTTTTTTACAAATTTAAAAAAAAATTACAATTTTTTTCAATATGTGTAAAATGAAAGTTTGCAATTAATTTATTGATTTTACGCGATAAATTTCAATATTTCACCATCAGAATACTTTTCTGACCTCATTTATCGAAATTCCGTTCAGTTTTCTATAATCGACCCACAATCTAAATCATTTTTGAAAAATTGCAAATTCGACCGACTTTCAAAAAATGATGTTAAAATAAAATTATTTTTGAAAACTAATCATAGAATCGTGATGCTTATTGTATAAAAATAGTAAAATAAGCAATTTAATTAAATTTCGATCATTATTTTACAAATTTTAAAAAAATTACAATTTTTTTTCAATAGATGCAAAAATGAAAGTTTGCAATTAATTTATTGATTTTACGCGACGAGTTTCAATATTTCATCATCAGAATACTTTTATGACCTCATTTGTCGAAATTCCGTTCAGTTTTCTATAATCGACCCACAATCTAAATCAATTTTGAAAATTTGAAAATCCTACCGACTTTCAAAAAATGATGTTAAAATAAAAATATTTTTGAAAAATAATCGTGAAATCATGATGCTTATTGTATAAAAATAGTAAAATAAGCAATTTAATTAAATTTCGATCATTATTTTACAAATTTTAAAAAAATTACAATTTTTTTTCAATAGATGCACAAATGAAAGTTTGCAATTAATTTATTGATTTTACGCGACGAGTTTCAATATTTTACCATCAGAATACTTTTCTGACCTCATTTGTCGAAATTCCGTTCAGTTTTCTATAATCGACACACAATCTAAATCATTTTTGGTAATTTGCAAATCCTACCGACTTTTAAAAAATGATGTTAAAATAAAAATATTTTTGAAAAATAAACGTCGAATCATGATGCTTATTGTATAAAAACAGTAAAATAAGCAATTTAATTAAATTTCGATCGTTTTTTTACAAATTTTTAAAAAAATTGCAATTTTTTTCAATGGATGCACAAATGAAAAATTTCAATTAATTTATTGATTTTACGCGACGAGTTTCAATATTTCATCATCAGAATACTTGTCTGACCTCATTTATCGAAATTCCGTTCAGTTTTCTGAAATCGACACACAATCCAAATCAATTTTGGTAATTTGCAAATTCAACCAACTTTCAAAAAATGATGTTAAAATAAAAATATTTTTGAAAAATAATCGTGGAATCGTGATGCTTATTGTATAAAAATAGTAAAATAAGCAATTTAATTAAATTTCGATCGTTTTTTTACAAATTTTTAAAAAAATTGCAATTTTTTTCAATATGTGTAAAATGAAAATTTTCAATTAATTTATTGATTTTACGCGATAAATTTCAATATTTCATCATCAGAATACTTTTCTGACCTCATTTATCGAAATTCCGTTCAGTTTTCTGAAATCGACACACAATCCAAATCAATTTTGAAAATTTGAAAATCCTACCGACATTCAAAAAATAATGTTAAAATAAAATTATTTTTGAAAATTAATCGTGGAATCATGATGCTTATTGCATAATAATAGTAAAATAAGCAATTTAATTATTTTTTGTTCATTTTTTTTACAATTTTTAAAAAAATTACAATTTCTTTCAATAGATGGAAAAATTAAAGTTTGCAATTAATTTATTGATTTTACGCGACGAGTTTTCAATATTTCACCATCAGAATACTTTTCTGACCTCATTTGTCGAAATTGAGTTCAATTTTTTACGCAATCTGTTGAAAATGCCAGTCTCATTCCTGATGGAAACGGAGAGAGTATTGTAAAAAAATAATGAAAATACAATCAAACTCTAATAATTTTTCATTATAGCTTTGGTGATCCATTTGCTGGGGGAAAAAAAGATTTCTGCAACAGATGCCCTTGACACTAATACCGAACGATGTGAAATCGAGGCAACGGACGCGACCGAAAACAGATTCTCTGAAGATTTTTCATTTTGAAAGCAAAAAAGACAGGTTATAAAAAGTTTAAGACAGGTTATAAAAAGTTATATTTGAAAACGGCTTCCGAAAGTAATTGTTAATCTGACTCTGTCGAAGTAAAATTTAGACAGCTCGAAGATAAAACAACTTTAACATTCAAGACAGGTTATAAAAAGTTTAAGACAGGTTATAAAAAGTTATATTTGAAAACGGCTTCCGAAAGTAATTGTTAATCTGACTCTGTCGAAGTAAAATTTAGACAGCTCGAAGATAAAACAACTTTAACATTCAAGACAGGTTATAAAAAGTTATATTTGAAAACGGCTTTAATCTGACTCTGTCGAAGTAAAATTTAGACAGCTTGAAGATAAAACAACTTAACATTCAAGACAGGTTATAAAAAGTTATATTTGAAAACGGCTTTAATCTGACTCTGTCGAAGTAAAATTTAGACAGCTTGAAGATAAAACAACTTTAACATTTAAGACAGGTTATAAAAAGTTATATTTGAAAATGGTTTAATATTTAAGACAGGTTATAAAAAGTTATATTTGAAAATGGTTTAACATTTAAGACAGATTATAAAAAGTTATATTTGAAAATGGTTTAACATTTAAGACAGGTTATAAAAAGTTATATTTGAAAATGGTTTAATATTTAAGACAGGTTATAAGAAGTTATATTTGAAAATGTTTTAACACTTAAGACAGGTTATAAAAAGTTATATTTGAAAATGGTTTAACACTTAAGACAGATTATAAAAAGTTATATTTGAAAATGGCTTCCGAAAATAATTGTTACTTTTGAATATACTCAAGAAAATTCATCTTTGTATTTTTAACATAAAAAATTACAATTTTTTTTCAATATGTGTAAAAATGAATGTTTGAGGTTAATTTTTCGATTTTACGTAAGGAGTTTCAATATTTCACAATTAAAATACTTTTTCCGACATCATTTGTGGAAATTGTGTTCAATTTTCTGAAATCAACACACAATCTAAATCATTTTTGGTAATTTGCAAATCCTACCGACTTTTAAAAAATGATGTTAAAATAAAATTATTTTTGAAAAATTATCATGGAATCGCGATACTCATGAGATAAAAATAATAAAATAACCCATTTAATTACTTTTCGGTCGTTTTTTTTCAATTTGTAAAAAAATTACAATTTTTTTTTAAATATGTGCAAAAATGAAAGTTTGTAGTTTATTTATTGATTTTATACAATAAGTTTCAAAATTCTATAGTTGGTGCTGACCAATATATATTTTGTTTAACATTTACCAAGGATGAAAAAAAAAAAAAAAAAAAAAAAAAAAAAAAAAAAAAAATTTTTTTTTTTTTTTAAATGTTTGATGTTCAAGAAAATATATAAATGGTTTGTTTTTCTAAAAGTCTTCATAATTTCTTGACAAACAATTCTTTCTATGAAATTGACGTTAAGGTGATGACGTCATTGTTACTATTTTTAGAAAACTAAATGATTGACTTGCATCTCGGAGATTTGATTTTTTCGAAATTTTTGGAAAATGAAATCTGGCCAAAACCGATCGTTGCCCATGAAATTTTAATCGACAAGCGGGAGAACCCCTTGTTAATTTTATTTTACTCATTTTTCGTTTTTTTATATTATTTTATCCATTTTTCGTTTGATATCATTTAAATTTATTATTATTCTCATTACTTTATCGTTTTTCATTCAAAATATGTGTTTCTTTATGTGAGAACCCTTTAAACTTTGATTTTTTTTTTTTTTTTTTTTTTTTTTTTTTTTTTTTTGTCAGAAAATTTGCTATAAATTTGTCGTTTTTCATTAAATATATATCATCTTCGTTAAAAAAACTCGCATCATGGTTCTTCACAAAAATTTAAAACCTTATTCCAATGCAATACATAGGGATAAGGTTTCGTTTTCGTGTCCGCATCCGAACTGCGGAAAAATTTTATTTTCAAATCAATACGAAGCCCATTGCATGGAAAAACACAAGTTGGATCGTTTTACGCAATGCGTTTGGTGTTTCGGTGATCGGGAGTGGGAGAGAGGTGAGAAAAAGGACAACGCCGATCATCTGTTTGAATGTTATAAGAAATTCAAATTGCGTTCGGCTCTCGGTGCAAAACGAAAAATTGAAAAAGAGGATTCGTCATCATCGGCAATTCCGAAAAAATTAAAAATGACGAGTTTGAAATTTTTCGATTTCACGCCCATGTGCGAAAAAGTTTTGTTTTTCGGACACGAGAAAATATCCGACATCGAAGAATATTACACGGAACCCGTCTGTCCTTTGGATCTGAGCGACGAAATCTTATCCGTGCCTTTCAAAGACGAAACTTTAAATTTGGCCGCCGCGTGCGTTCAAAAATATGTTCGAGGAGGTCACGTTTGGTTGCATGTCATGGTGCGGGCGGTAGTTTACGAAAGTTTCGTCCGAGCCTCGGAAAAAGACAACGAAGATAATTTCGGCGAGGGAAGTGTCAAAACCATACCTTTTTCTTGTTGGTGCGACGGCGGAAAAGAATCCGAGGCTCGTTTCAGGCAGCACCGACACATGATCGTGGTTTCGCGTTCTCTGCGTGATTTCAGACGCGTGTGGAAAAAGGTCGTCGTGCCCAGACACGCTATAAAGCCTTATCCCAAATTCAAATGTAAGAATTATAAACGGATCGAGTCCGAAATGCATCTGGTGAACGCGATGGGATATTTGAGCCAACGTAAATCCGGATGTAATTTTAATTTTCGCAAGGACAAATACGAAAAATATTACGACGAGGAGGATGTTTTTTTCATCGACGACGAACAAAAAATTAAAAGGAAACATAAAAGTGGAAAAAATCATTTTTGCATCTCGGAAACATTACCTTCGGGTTACAGATTGGTATTGGCGACGATGTGGGACGGGGGCGTCCTAAAGTTGATCGGGCAGAATTATAACCGCTGCGATCCCAAAAAATTACTTTACGTTCCGATGAAAAAGACCGATTCGAAATGGAAAGTTCAAGTCAAACATTTACCCGGGATCGAGATGAATTTGGTGTTGCCGGTGAACGAAAATGTCAAATTTTCCAAAGAGATCACGGATCGCTATTTGCATTTGAACGATGGAAAAAAATTATATTTTGCAGAACTGGGAAAGGAAAAACAAAAATATAGAAAGTTAAAAAAAGACGTCGATTACGCGTTGTTTTACCGAGCCGTGGAAAACGATTGGTGGAAAACTTGTCCGAGACAGCAAGCGTGTTTGGACTGTGCGAAACCGATCGTGGAACGTTGCGAAGAATTGGAAAATTTACGTGCGGAAACCGAAATGCGCCGCGAAGAAGAAATTAGGGAATTGAAATGTAAATTGAAAACTATGGAAGATTTGTTTCAAGAAGAATATAAATCGCTTCGGATTAAAAATGACTCGCTTCAAGATGAAATTAAACGGTTATGGAACAAAATCGAATATTTGAGAGAGACCGAAATCGTTGAGCTAAAAAGAAGATTGTCTAAATATGAAAATGTTG
Source organism: Salticus scenicus (assembly GCA_963930645.1). Classification (NCBI taxonomy): domain Eukaryota; kingdom Metazoa; phylum Arthropoda; class Arachnida; order Araneae; family Salticidae; genus Salticus; species Salticus scenicus. The sequence continues at coordinate 7,465,546 of OZ005656.1, forward strand.
ACTAATCATAACCTTTAATGATTCGCGGATTCTAAATGGTTTAATTTTTAATCGGGGTATAAATCGAAAAAGATTTTGATTTATTTTTCATTTTCTAAAATTTGATAAAAAAAAAAAAAAAAAAAAAAAAAAAAAAATTTTTTTTTTTTTTTTTTTTTTTTTTTTATGTTGAAGTAAATATATTTACAATGCAGATCGGATTGAGTTCATTTTCAAAAATGAAGACTTAACTTTTGTGTTGCTTATCGGAAATTCAACCGAGTTTTGAAAAGTAAGGTATTTTATAAATTTTACACGATAAGTTTTCAAAATTCCGGCGTGATGGGAGACGATCGGTGGGAAATTTGTCCCATACAGCAAGCGTGTTTGGACTGTGCGAAACCGATCGTGGAACGTTGCAACGAATTGGAAAATGAAATCAGGGAATGGAAAAACAAATATGAGAATTTACGAGTGGAAAACGAATTGCGCCGCGAAGAAGAAAATAGGGAATTGAAATGTAAATTGAAAACTATGGAAGAGAAAAACGATTCGCTTCAAGGGGAAAATAGATCGCTTCAAGATGAAATTAAACAATTATGGAAAAAAATCGATTATTTGAGAGAAACCGAAATTGGTAAGCTGATGGCCGAAATAGTTGAACTTAAAAGAAGATTGTCTAAATATGAAAATGTTGACTAATCGTAAACTTTAATGATTCGTGAACTCTAAACGGTTTCATTTTTTCTTCGAACACAAATCAAAAATTTTTTTGATTTATTTTTTCATTTTCTAAAATAATAGTAATTAAAAAAAAAAAAAAAAAAAAAAAAAATTTTTTTTTTTTTTTTTTTTTTTTTTTTTTTTTTTTTTAATAATTATGTTTGATGTCCAAGAAAATATATTTACGATGTAGATCGGATTAAGTACATTTTAAAAAATGAAGATTTAGCTTTTGTGTTGACTATTGCAAATTCAACCGACTTTCAAAAATTTTAGTTAAAATAAGATTATTCTTCAAAACTAATTATGTAATTTTAAAAGTTATCGTGTAAAAATAATAAAATAATCAATTTAATTACTTTTTAGTTATATTATTTTAATATTTTTTTAAAATTACAGTTTTTTTAAATAAAAAAGCTAAAAAAATTTAAATTACAATATTTTTTTTTAATTTTACATAATAACTTTTCAAAATTCCATAATTAGGTTTTAAAAATACTAATTTTTAAAACCTAATTATGGAATTTTGAAAATTCGGTTAAATTTTTTTATAATAATCAATGCACAGTCTAAATCATATTTGAAAATTTAACTTATCTCGATCAGTATCATAAATATATATTTTTTTAAATGAATTTATCTTATAAAATCTTTAAATGTAAAAAAAAAAAAAAAAAAAAAAAAAAAAAAAAAAAAAATTTTTTTTTTTTTTTTTTTTTTTCATGATGATGTTGAAAATAAATATATTTATAATACAGATAGGATTATCATTTTCAAAAATGAAGACTTTGCTTTCATGTTGACTATTGCAAATTCAACCGATTTTCGAAAAATGTGGTTAAATTAAAATTATTTTTTAAAACTAATTATGAAATATTAAAATCATCGAAAGTTTTTAAATATAACAATCAATTATCATTGAGACCAATAGTAAATATTAAAATCATCGATAAAAAATATTTTAGGAGAAATTTCGGAAAAATAAAGACTCAAATAAAATTTTACTTAATACATTATTTTTTAGATTGTCATTCTAAAATGGACAATAGTAAAATATTTAAATTTTAAAAAGTTTTGAGATGATTCTGAAAAATAGAAATGCAAAGGAATTTTACTTATTACATTATTTTTTGCATTGTCATTCTAAAATGGACCACAGTAAACATTTATAATTTAAAAATTTTTCGGGATGATTCTGAAAAATAGAAAGTTACTTAATATATTTTTTGCGTTGTCATTCTAAAATGGACCACAGTAAATATTTATAATTTAAAAAATACAAATTATTTACTCAATGCAAGAATTTTTAATTTCTATTTATTTTATAGATAAAGATTTATTTTTTTTTAAATGGAAATTTCAAGTGAAAAAATATGTTTTTCCAATATTGGTAAAAAATTAAACGTAAAAAAATGGGGTCGGACAATGTATTGTTAACAATACATTGTCCAACCCCATTTTTTTTTACTCTTAATAAATTTACTTTTATAGCTTTTAACTATAAAAAAATTATTTTATTAAGAAAAGACTTTAAAAAATAACAAATTATTAAATTTACTTTTAAAAAAAATTCCAAGTATTTATCTCAATATGAAAAAAAAATCAATAATTTTTTTTTAAAGATTTATTTTAAAACTAGTTTCAATATTGGTTCATCGTTCGACGCAAAAAAATGGGGTCGGACGAGATATTTGTTAGCCGAATTTTTTTTTTGGCTAACAATATCTCGTCCGACCCCATTTTTTCACTCTTAATAGAATATTTTTACTTTTTTCAATAGCTATAGAGCCATTAAAAAACAATTTTTTTCTATTAAGAATTTTTTTTAATTTCTTCTCTGATCCAATTGGCGAAGGCGGCACACTCTTGCATGCTGCAATGGCATCTTTTCGTAGTATTTTTAAATTTGTTGTGATACCCGCAGTCTCGTACGTCGGGCATCGGCAGGTCGTCGAACTTCGGACAGTCGAAATTTTCCAAGTTGACCGACGGTATGCCGAGTTTTTCTAATAAATTTCTCTCTTCTTCGCCACCCTTGTACGCCACTACGGTTTTCTCGTCCGTTTTGTAATTTTTATACAAGTTTTCCATTAAAGGTCCCAACGTGTGCAAATTTCTCACATCTTCGCGATACTGCGCCCTCAAAGAGAGTCCGTGAACGTTATGCGAACAATATCTCACGGTTTTCCAATCGTTTGTTCGCCAATCGTTTTCTTTTATCTCGGGTACGAGATGATTCAAATGAAATCGGACGCAATCCACGCGAGGTTTCGTTATCCCCGCATAGCCCAACTCTCTCGGGTAAAAAGATGCTTTTTTGTTTTTACCTTTGATGAAAAACCCGTCCAAGTCGATGACGAGACAAATATCGTTCAGATCGATGAAGTTTTCCATGACTCGTGAGAAAAAAAAAAATCAACTAAAAAATTTTCCGACGGCAAACAAAAAACAAAGTTTCAACCCCAAAAAAAACAAAAGTTTTCCGACGGCAAAAAACAAAGTTTCAACCCCAAAAAACAACTAAAAAATTTCCAACAGCAAAAAAAAAACAAAGTTTTTCCGACAACAAACAAAAGTTTCAACGTGAAAAAAGCAAAGTGTGTCTGAGAAAAATAAGCTTGGACAAACTAGTTGCAGACTGCCGATATGAGAGAAAACGCCTCTATTTATACTCAAAAACCCTTGCTTTTACTAATGTTACCCCGTAGATATCATCTTGCAATCTGTCCTTTTGAACCGTTACCTAATATCACGCGATGTTTTTCCTTCTTCCTTATCAGAAACCTATTGACCTCGACCCTTGCTTTTTTACAAATGTTACCCCGCAGACAGACATCTTGCAATCTGTCCTAAATACTTTGAATCGTTACAAAGATGTTTTTTTTCGACCTCCTTCTCGAAACCTATTGACCTCGCATGAGATTAATTTTCTCGTGATAAAATATCTTTTTTTAACCTTTTGAACTTGTCGGATCCACTTAAAAAATTACTTTGAACCTTTACGAAATATCACGCGATGTTTTTCCGGCCTCCTTCTCAAAACCTATTGACCTCGCATGAGATTATTTTTCTAGCGATAAAATATCATTTGTTTTTTTTCACCTTTTGAACTTGTCCGATCCACTTAAAAAAAATGTAGGAAAATATAAATAAATTTTTATTTCCATTCTCATACAAAGTTATTTATAAAAATTAAATAAAATTTTCTTCGTATGGATAATCTTTTAAACCCGATTCACCTTATTACTTTTTTACATTTATTTAAGAAATTTTTACATATTTAAAGAAAATATTAAAAAGTTATTGTTATTTATTTTATCAATATTTCAAAATTCTATAATTAGTTTTCAAAATTAATTCTATAATTAGTTTTTAAAATTAATTCTATAATTAGTTTTTAAAATTAATTAATTAGTTAATTAACAAATCATTAATTTCCAAATTTTAATTTTCAAAAATGAAAAACGACTACGTCTTGGACTCGAAGGTAAATTCAATTTTCGAAAATTTTTCTGACAGATAAACAAAGTTAAAAAAAAAAAAAAAAAAAAAAAAAAAAAAAAAAAAAATTTTTTTTTTTTTTTTTTTTTTTAACTTTGTTTTATCTGTCAGAAAAGATTTTCGAAAATTGAATTTACCTTCGAGTCCAAGACGTAGTCGTTTTTCATTTTTGAAAATTAGTTAATTAATTAACGATTAATTAACTAATTAATTAATTTTCAAAAATGAAAACGACTACATCTTGGACTCGAAGGTAAATTCAATTTTCGAAAATCTTTTCTGACAGATAAACAAAGTTAAAAAAAAAAAAAAAAAAAAAAAAAAAAAAAAAAAAATTTTTTTTTTTTTTTTTTTTTTTTTTTTTTTTTTTAAGAAAAGATTTTCGAAAATTGAATTTACCTTCGAGTCCAAGACGTAGTCGTTTTTCATTTTTGAAAATTAGTTAATTTTTATTTTATTTTATTTTATTTTTTCTCCAAAGTATAAAACTATATATAAATATTTATCTCTACCGAATTTTTTCAAATATTCATTTTCCTGGCTTCGAAATGTTATGGTTATCGAAAGCAAAATGCAATTGAATAATTATTTTAGAAGTTAAAAACTAAAGCCTTACCTTTTTAATTGTTTTTTATTATTTTTTAATCTTGTAAAAACATGTAATTTATAATTTTTCTATTCTTGTAAAAAACATATAATTTATAATTTTTCTATTCTTGTAAAAACTTATAATTCTATAATTTTTCTACTTTTGTAAAAACTTACAAAGTTTCGAATAATTTTTATCGACAAAATATTACATAACATGAATTGTCTGTCCGGATTAACTTATATACGATAAAATATTTGATGAAATTTACAATAAAAAGCATAGAATTCCGATTGGCTAAAGCGATGTTTTCTTGTCCTCGTACTCAGTGAGGTGCGAAACGGTCATTTCTCGGGAAATAAATTCAAGCTATTTTCAAATATAACTTTTTATAACTCGTCTTATATGTTAAAGTTGTTTTATATTCGAGCCGTCTAAATTTTACTTCGACAGAGTCACGGACCAAACAATGAACTTATATACGACAAAATATTTGATGAAATTTACAATAAAAAATCAAAAGCATAGAATTCCGATTGGCTAAAGCGATGTTTTCTTGTCCTCGCACTCAGTGAGGTGCGAAACGGTCATTATAAATTCTGCCCATATATCTAAATATTACATAACATGAATTATCTGTCCACGGACCAAACAATGAACTTATATACGACAAAATATTTTTTAGGCTGCTGAAAAATTTGCAAGTTCACCGGGAAACGCTAAAATGTTTTTAGACATTTCGAGAACAATATCCTAATTTAGCGATAACAATCGTAAGTTTAAGCATATTAAAGATTTCTAATAAAATATTTGACGATCGAGGCTGCTGAAAAATTTACAAGTTCATCGGGAAACGCTAAAATGTTTTTAGACACTCAAAAATGAAAAGACATTTCGAGAACAATATCCTAATTGAGCGATAACTTATCTTGATCTTTTTGTAATTACTGCTAGTTTGAAATTCTTGTTTGAAATTATAACGTAGAAAACGCTAAAATGTTTTTAAGACACTCAAAAACGAAAGACATTTCGAAAACAATATCCTAATTTAGCGATAACAATCTATCATAATTTATCTTGGTCTTTTTGTAATAACCTACTAGTTTGAAATTATAACGTAAGTTGAGCTGAAAAATTTGCAAGTTCACCGGGAAACGCTAAAATGTTTTTAGACACTCAAAAATGAAAGACATTTCGAGAACAATATCCTAATTTAACGATAACCATAATTATTTTCTATTGTTCTTTCAGAGAATTAACTAATTTTTATATCGTTACTCGAAAAATATTATATTTATGAAACTGGAAGATTATCAAAAAGATATTTTTTTATTGGAAAACGATTTGATATTTAAAAAACAATCTCATTTGTTTTTTTTGTAAATGATTCTGATTAGCGCGGACCCTTGTTTTTACAAAAGTTGCCCCGTAGACAGACCTGACCTCGCATGAAATCACGATACAAATTTTTTTTTCATCGTGAACCCGTCCCAAATACTTTGAACCGCGATGCTCTCGACCTCACGATCAATTTTGTAGAATTTGATTTCAAAATCTTAACCCCGATAATCTAGTTTATCTTTTTCTCACGCAAAATAATTTAGAAAAAGATAATCTAGTTTATCTTTTTCCCCGTGACCTCGATTCTAACGAAATCACGCGACCTGATAAAGAGTATTTGATACAAAGTGCAAAAAGTTCAAGTGTTTTGTTTTTTTTTTCCTTTTCGAGAAGGAAGAAAAAGAAACGCGTTTTTATCGAGATATCAGAGGTCAAATGTCCCTCGATGCAAAGTTCAAAAAGGCGTATATATAGCGACGGATTTTCAGTCGGTCTTTCAATTTTTTGGCGTTCTCATTGCTCTGCATTTGTGAGTTAGATCTTTTTTACATTATTGCGATGGAATGTGTAATATGTTTAGATTTGATATTACAAGACAAATATTGTTTAGCCTGTGGACATGCATATCACAGGACTTGTTTGAAATCCTATTTTGATCATTTGTCGGTTAAATCTACTTTCGAATGTTCCATCTGCCGAAGAAATTGTTTTTATCGTTGGCTCGAAAACGATTTGAACAAGTCTCGAGTTTCAGACGGGGAGCAGAGCCTCGAAGTGCAAGAAGAGACATCGAATTCATCTACGAACTCTCGAGACGGCCCAGAAAATTTCCAATCTCCTCCAAATGATTCGGAGCCGTCGAGCACCCGCCCGGTTTCGTTATACCTGGAATTGCTCTCTTCCGAAAGAAACTTCGAAGTGCCAGAACAGACATTGAATTCCTCTGCGAACTCTCGAGACGACCGAGAAATTTTCCAATCTCCTCCCGATGCTGCTGAACCGTCGAGCACCGGCCGTCCTCTTCTTCAATCGAGATATTTTCAATCCCGACCATCGACTTCTAGAAGAAATGTAAGTTTGCCACTTTCTGAATCCTATCGTCTAGCTAAAGATCTCCAAATAGATTTTAAAAGGTCGTGCCTTTTACTTCATAATAATAATTTCAATATGATAAAATTAGTTTCTTTAAAATTTAACAAATTGAAATGCAGTGTCCGGGAAAAAGAAAAAATTCAACGTTTATTACTTAGATATGAATTTTTAAAAGATGAAAATATGAGTTTCTTAGCAGAATTTAATAAAACTTTTAATGATATTTTAATGAGTCGATAAATATTTTTTTTTATCTTTTATATATGCAACTTACATTTCTTCTACTTTTTTTGAGAAAAAAATATATTCATTTTAAATATTATTTGTTTTGTAAATATTATTTATGTATAATAAAACTTTTGTTATCTATTTGTATTTGTTTGTTTTTTTTCTTTAAGTTACATTGAAAGTCTTAATGATTTTTTATAGTGTAAAGCTATAAAAGGTAAAAAAATTAAGAGTAAAAAATGGGAGTTGGACAAAGTATCGTTGATCATAGTTTTTTTATGGCCAACGATACTTTGTCCAACTCCCATTTTTTGCGTTAAACTATTATCCAATATTGAATTATATTGAATTATATTTATTTATTTATTTATTTATTTATTTTTATTATTATTATTATTATTATTATTATTATTATTATTATTTTTTTTTTTTTTAATTAATTTATTATTTCGAGTCCAAGATTTAATCATTAATTATTAATTAATTAATAAATAATATTTTTCTATGATTCATTTTCCATGTCAATATAAATATATAACAAAGAAATTTTATAACCTTAAATGTTAAAGTTGTTTTATCTTCGAGCTGTCTAAATTTTACTTCGACAGAGTCAGATTAACAATTACTTTCGGAAGCCGCTTTCAAATATAACTTTTTATAACCTGTCTTAAATGTTAAAGTTGTTTTTCGGAAGCCGTTTTCAAATATAACTTTTTATAACCTGTCTTAAACTTTTTATAACCTGTCTTGCAGTGAAGTATTTCAAAATGTTTTTAATGGTGATAATCATAGACTTATCACCTGATAGTCATAGATTTTTCACTTGAATATGAAAAGTTTCCACTTGAAAAAGAAAGATTTTCACCTGAAGATGAGCAATTTTTCAAAAAATGAATTAGAAAAACTTAGTTGATCCTCTGAAAGAACAAATGAAAATACATCGCTGAATTATTTATAACGAAGCGAAAGGGCCGAACCGATATCTATATTGCCAAGAAAATACCGTCCGCATTCTATTTATCCGATTCATAACCGAGTAAAAGAACCGGATCAATGTCTATGTTTAATGCATCATCCATATTGCCTTGGATCTGAGCGATGAAAATTTGTCCGTGCCTTTCAAAGACGATAAAAAATAATGTATGTACATATAAAAAATAATGCATGTAAAATTCTATTTTTTTAGAATCATCCCTAAAACTTTTAAAATTTAAATATTTACTATTGTCCATTTTAGATGGCAATATAAAAATATTTTTATTTTTCAGAATCATCTCAAAACTTTTTTTAATTTAAATATTTACTATTGTCCATTTTAGAATGAAAATATAAAAAATAGAGTAAAATTCTATTTGAGTCTTTATTTTTCCGAATCAATCCTAATTTTTTTTAATTAAAAATGTTTACTATGGTCCATTTTAGAATGGTCTTTATTTTCCCGAATTACCGTGAATTTTTTTTTAAATTACAAATATTTACTATGGTCTATTTTAGAATGATGATAAAAAAATTAATTCGTCTTAATTTCCAAATCTTTTACTTATCTCAAAAAATTTTTAGATTATAAATATTTACTATGGTGAATTTTAGAATGATTTTTCCCCATCAGGTGGAAATCTTTCTCCATCAGGTGGAAATCTTTCTCCATCAGGTGGAAATCTTTCTCCATCAGGTGGAAAATAACTTACATAAACATAATATTCTTCAAGTTTGCAGCATAAACTAAAAATGTTCTAATTAAAAATTATTTTTTTGATAGTGAAAGTTTTTCCTTTCATAAACATAATATTCTTCAAGTTTGCCAAATCTATACAGTTTCTTCAAATTATCGGAGCGGTGTTTTTGAAATATTTTACGGTACATTAAGATCGGTGCACGATCTATACAATTCCTTCAAATTATTGGATGGCGTTTTGAAAATATTTCACTAAATACCTTTCTTTGTCATATACGTTAATTGGTGTTGACATTGAAAAATATAAATTAAAAAATACTATGTCCAAGTCCATTTGAATGGATAATGAAATTATTACATTAATTATTTTCACCTTTAATATTTAAAGAAATGGGAAAAATATAACTCTGAAAATATTACATATAAATTTGAATGGATAAATGAAAAGTTTTATATATGTTTTTTAACCCTCACTCTTTCAGTTAGTCAAAAATAAATATATTTTCATCTTTGATAACCTGCTTTTCGTCACAATAAATTTATCTGGTTCTATCAATATCATATATATTAAAATTCAACCAACACTTAAAAAAAAAAAAAAAAAAAAAAAAAAAAAAATTTTTTTTTTTTTTTTTTTTTTTTTTTTTTTATTGAAAATGATTAAATTAAAATAATTTATTTTTCAAATTGAATATTTATTTGTTTTTATTTTTTAAAATAATTCATTAATCAATTAATTTTCAAAATGAAAACTACATCTTAGATTCAAATAAAATTTATTTTTTAATCTTTTTATATTTATTTACTTATATATTTATTCTTTATAATTTAAATATTTATAAAATAAATAGAAATTAAAAATTTTTTTAATTCTTATATCGAGTTTTCGAAAATCGACACACAGTCTAAGTTATCATTTATAATAAATTTATTTAAACCTATCGATATTGTAAATTTATATTTTCTTCAATAAAAAAAAAAAAAAAAAAATTTTTTTTTTTTTTTTTTTTTTTTTTTTTAGTCGTTTTCATTTCTAAAAAATTAATTAGTTAATTAATCAATCATCGATTAATAAATCAATTATTTTTTAAAAATGAAGACTACATTTTGGACTTGAAGAAAAAATCAACTTTCGATTTTTTTTTTTTTTTTTTTTTTTTTTTTTTTAAGTTAATTATTAATTTTAAAGAAAATAATTTCTTTGTTTTATAAATTTAAATAATCTCAAGTTTTTAAAAAATTATAGATATCAATCAAAATTATATTATTTAATATTTGTTAGACAAAGTAGCGAATTTCGTATTCGATTTAAAATTTTCTTCAAGTTAGGTTTTTCGTCCATCAACCAAAGGTTATCCACTTTCCGTCTTTGGATACGGTAATTTTTGAAATCTCTAACAACTGTTCTCTAATCCAGTTTGCATAAGCGGCACATCTCTCTTTGGGACACGAAAATTTTTTATTAACATCGCGGGCGTGGTAATCGCATTTCTTTTTTTCCGGCATCGGTAAACATTTAAACTCGGGACATCCAAAGTTTTCGAGATTGACTGTGGGTATTCCGAGAGAATCCATCAATGCTTCGATCCACGGATCCCCTTTATAGGCTACAATCGGTTTGTCTTCGGTCTTATGCGATTCGTATAACTTTTTTATGTCGGATTCCATATTTTCATATTTCTCGACCACTTCTTGGTCAACGGGGGTAAATGGTAAACCATGCACTTCACTCGTCATATTTTTAATAGTCTCCAATTCCTTTCCAAAAAACTGCCGTCGAATTTTTTCTCGAATTCTCGACCCGTGCTCTTCGTATTCCTTTTCCATACCGGCCTCTTTTAGAAATTCCTTGACACCTTCAAATGGGTTTTCGAATAATGTCTCTTGCATTTTCGTCAGATCGTACCTCTGTGAGTCGTTTGTACCGTCAATGAGGGATTCGTATATAAATTCTCTCGTGAGAAAGAATTGGTAAATGGGAAAACCATCCATATCTACCACCAAACAAATATCGGATAGAGAAACATCCATAATTACCTTACCGTTTAATAAAATTAATAAAGTTACACGGAGTATGTTAACTATTTATATGTTTTAGATGATGTGTAAAAAAAAAAAAAAAAAAAAAAAAATTTTTTTTTTTTTTTTTTTTTTTTTTTTTAATTGATTAATTAATTAATTAATTAATTTTAAAGAAAATAATTTCTTATTTATTTCATAAATGTAAACAATCTGAAAGTTTTTTAAAAACATTATAGATGCATAATCATATTATTTAATGTTTGTTAGATATTTTCAATTATATATAATTTTTCTTTTATAGCATCATCTTTAATGGTAGCCTTGGTATATTGATCATGTAACCATGCGTTTTCTTTTTTCAAACTAGTTTTTTCTTCTTTTAAAATATTAATTTCTTGTTTTAAGGTGTCATTTTCGTTTTTCAAAGTAGCAAATTTCGTATTCAATTTAAAATTTTCTTCGTGTAACCAGACATTTTCTTCCTTCAAGTTAGCTTTTTCGTCCGTCAACCAAAGGTTTTCCGCATTTAATTTGACATTTTTTTCGTTTAATTGGACATTCTCTTCATTCAACCTGTTTAAGTCTCTATTTTGCAAATAATCCAATTTTTCCCATAACCGTTTAATTTCTAAGAGCAACAATTTATTTTCAATTCGAAGTTCTTCTATTTGTCCGCATTTATCCTTTTCAATTAAAAGTTGTTCGATTTCTTTACATCCATCCGTCGTCATCTTTATTCGTTTTTTAAAAATGATTATTATCTATATTTTTTTATAACCAATATAGGATGTATACGTTGGGAGATGAATGATAACTATTGAAAATTGGAGTCGAATTAATTCGATTGATATTCAAAATTATTATTATTATTATTATTATTATTATTATTATTATTATTATTATTATTATCAATCGGTTAAATATTATAATGGATTTTTTTTTTTTTTTTTTTTTTTTTTTTTTTTTTTTGTTGGGGGGTCAGCGCTCGATTAATTTTTCTGGTGACTGTAAGAGAAGATTCTCAATACCGCAAAACTAAGAACTCTATTATATTTACGGTACCTAGCAATACAATACATTATAATTTAAAAAATGTATAATAATGATTATTTATTTAAAAAAAATAATAATAAAGTTATTACAATATTTTAATTTTGCAATAAAAGCAAAAAATATATAAAATACAAAATCCATCATGGATATTTTTCAAAACGCCCTAGCTTCTAAAAAATCAACTATTTTACACGGTCATTATGGTCGATATCCTTCTCTCGTACAGTTTTATTTAAATGCCATACCAGAACTGGAAATCGCATCGGAATACGAATTATTATTTTGGTATCGTCATCCCAAAAGGCATTTTTCTTCTCGTCGTCTTTTACGCGTTTTAATCGAACCTTCCTTCGATGCGATCGTACCTCACGATGATACGTGGACCATCGTGCTGACAAGTCATTTGCGACTCATCTGGGATCCCCGTAATACACGAATCGAGAAATGCGAAAAACCCTCATCGTTTCTTATTCCAAAACCGATTCGAGCGGAAGAAAATCAAAAGATAGTCGTGCCTCCTTCGAGTCACGTCTGGCCTTATCTCGAAAGTTTTTCCGACGATCCAATTCGTATCGATTTGTCTTTAGCGGAAAACTCTCACGAAGCTTATTTAAAACTTTTAACGACCATCGATCTTCTCAACGCATTATCAGTATGGTCGTTATCGATTAGAGAACATTTACGCCGAGATTTAATTGACAAATTGAATCCGAACGATTCAAAACTCGATAATTTTATTATAGAAATTTTAACTCGATAAAATTATATATTTTTTTACATATATAAAGAATAGTAGATAAATTTTCTTTTTAATCGTTTAAAATATAATACACGGGTAAAAAACTTTTGACTCTTGGAATAAAACGACCTCTTGATCGATATCTTATATTTTCTCCATATTTACTTATATAATTGGCCATGGTAGCAACCTCTATGCCCGGACACGGATAAGGTAATAATTTTGATCGTTCGTGAGAATGATATACTTTCGGCACGGGTCTTCCGGTCGACAATACGATTCGTTTCACATGAGGATAACCACAGACGATACTAAAAAATCGATATTGAGATTTTCCTCGAACATATAATACGGCGTGCAAAGGAACATATTTATGTAATTGATTCAACCAATCGTCGATTTGTAACTTCCATTCGTACACCCTCGGAGAAATCAGATGGTCGCTAAAATAATCGGAATTACAAAAACGATGGGGATTAAATATTCTAGATTTCATATTTGCCAAATCTTGTAATGAAATACGTTGTTGTAAGGGTAAAGGTGCTATGCGAAATATATTTACTTCGGTCGGATTAACGGCAAAAGCAATTTCCAACGGTATACAACAATCATCGTTATTGCTTAGCCAAAAGGCTTCGGAAAATACTATAACACCTTGCGAAGACATGTTTGATAAACGTTTGGAAAATCCTATGCTTTTTATAAGGTTATAAAAATTAAAAAAAAAAAAAAAAAAAAAAAAAAAAATTTTTTTTTTTTTTTTTTATTTTTTTTATTTTTTTTTTTTTTTTTAATAATATTTTAAAATAAACAAACTTTTCCAAGCCATATTATTATTCACAAATGGTTTTTTAAATAAAATTTTCGATAAAGTGCCATAGTTGCCACTTCGGTCGCAGGGCAAGGATAATATAAAAGTTTTGATCGTTCGTGGGAATGAAAAGTTTTTGGTACGCTAACTCCAGTCGAAATTTTAATTCTTCTTACATTCGGATAACCACAAATCCTTTTAAAAAACCAATATTGAGAACGTCCTCGTACATACAATGAAGTTTGTCGAGGAATGTGTACGTATAGTTGATTCAACCAATTGTTGATTTGTAACTTCCACTCGTAAATTTCTGGAGGAATCAAACGATCATCAAAACAATCTGAATTGTAAAATCGATCGGTATTATATATTCTGGATTTGATATTTGCAAGATCTTCTAAAGTCAAACTCTGATACGAGGGTAATGGAGCCAATCGAAATACATTTACTTCGGTCGGATTAATTGCAAAGGCAATTTCTAAAGGAATGGGTTTTTCGTTTTGAATATTCAACCAAAACGCTTCAGCAAACATACTGTTACGTTTAAAAAACATGATTTTCTATAAAATTGTAAAAAATATATACTTAAAAATAATCAAAGTCTTCTTATATATTTGAAAATACAGTCTTAAAAAAAAAAAAAAAAAAAAAAAAAAAAAAAAAAAATTTTTTTTTTTTTTTTTTTTTTTTCAAGAATTTATGTTATAAAAAGATTCTTTTCGATTCGGCCCAAGATATATGTTTTCATTTTAAAAAATTAATTAATCAATTTGTTAATTAACGAATAATCAATTAACTAATTTTCAAAAATGAAAACGACTACATCTTGGACTCAATTTTCGAAAATCTTTTCTAACATTTTTTTTTTTTTTTTTAAATTTTTCTTCGAGTCCGAAATGTAGTTGTTTTTCATTTTAGAAAAATGGGAGAAAACTATGTTGATTGGGAAATCCTTCATTTTCAGTTTCTAAATCAATACGACTCGCATGAATTTTATACATTTCGATTTTTATTGGAATATTAAATTTTTTATAACGTACACAACATTGAAGAGATTCATCACAAAAGTTTTCATATTGATCGTTTTTTAATATTTTAAATAAAGGCACCCTTTTACACAATGTACACCAATTCTTTGAACTCGTTACAAAAACCATCATCTCCAGATCTGTTAAATTACAACATTCTATTATAAAATAATTTCTTCTTACATAACATTCCTCCGCACAAAAAAACAATTTCATACACGTTAAACACATTTGAAATTTTTCTGGCAAACATTCAATCGTTTCAAAATTAAATCGAACGAAAAATAGAGAAAATGGTAAATAATTGTGGCTCAATATTTGAAAAACATTGTTTGGATAAATCTTGTTGTGAATATATACGATAAATTCTTTTTTAAATACAACGTCTTGTTGAGAAAATAATTGAAATAAATCAATTTTAAAATTTTTGAAATTTTTCCACCCATTATATTTAGTAATTTTAAAATATTTTCGACTTTGACGAACAGCATTCTGTAAAACGGAATTGGGTAAATTTAAATTTTCAATATCATGAAAATTATTAATATTTTTCCATATTGTTTTTAAACAAAAATCTTCTAGAAAAAAATATTTCCGTAATACGCGACAAGATTTAAAAGGATCGATATAATATACCAAATTATTTGTGGGATATAAAATATTTATTTTAAAACCACACGTAATATTTTTCCAAACATCTTTGTTAATAACGTCCGACGAATGAAAAACTATATGAATATGTGGTATTTTTGCATAATAATGTTTAACGCATTCTATTTCTTTTATAACTAGATTTTTTATGGCTTCATTATATTGATGAAATGTATTTTTTCGTTTTTCCAACACTAAATGATAGATAAATTTAATTTTTTTATTTTTATAGTAAAATCTAGACAAATAATAATCACTACCATATAATTCTGTATCTTCGTCATCAGATTCTTCATTACACATTTATATTATATATTTTTCGTCAAAATATCACGGTATTTTTTTTTCAACAATATTAGTATTTTCGTTTCCCTCTTTGTGCTCATTTAAATATTTTAACATTAAGAAATTTAATATTAATTTAAGATCCTTGTCGTATGATGAAGTATAGTAAAGAGTCAGTCCGATGGACATTAAAATGAAAATAATCCATAACATTATTCGTTCTTATTCTTAAAAAGAAATAAGTGTTAAAAAAAAAAAAAAAAAAAAAAAAAAAAAAAAATTTTTTTTTTTTTTTTTTTTTACTTATGAATTGTATAATCTCATTGAAATTATCTTATCCATTTATATATTATTTTCCAATTTCTTTAAATGTTGAATCTAAATTATTTCGTTCATGGTATATTTACACAATTGATATTTTTGAATTTTTATGGGATTGATGAACATCTTATAATATTTCTCAACCTTTTCCTCAGTTAATACTTGAAATAAAGGAATTTGTTTGCATAAGCGACACCAATGTTTCTTACTTTTTACAAACTTTTGAGCGTTATGCGCATCTACAATAGAGAAATATCGATCAATTAAACACTCTTCTCCATAAAAAAATAATTTCATGCATAATTTCATGCATTTCAAACACATACGAATCCTTTTTTTATCCTTTACAAAGAAAGATCGAATATAATAAAATTGATCTGTTAATTCTCTTTTTTGAGACATGTGATACGTTCGACCATGAAAATAGTATGCGCTATATTTGTCGAATGCCGTATCTATTTCAGAAAATAATATTTCAATAGGCTTTTTTTTCAAAGAATCCTTAAAACTTTGTAATAAACTGTTATATGTTTCTTCAAACTGAGTAGTACGTACATTATATTTATAATGTTTTTCAACAGCTTTTTGTAAAAGTCTAGTAGGTAAATTCAAATTCTCGATATCATGAAAATATATAATATTATTCCATATCGTTTTAAAAGACCAATCTTCTAACGTAAAAAAATAATATTCCCAATACTCAAGTGTTATTATGTATTTATTACTTATGTTACCCATGTAAAATTTTAGACAGCTTGAAGATAAAACAATCCTTCGAGTTCAAGATGTAGTCGATTTCATTTTTAGAAATTAATTAATTAATTAACTCATCATGTTTAAAATGATTTGAAAAAATTGATAACGGCCAGTAAAGCTTATATATAGCTAAGTTACGCCCACGCTCCTTTTTTTACATGTTTATTGTATTTGCAATATATGCTATAATGCCAAATATTCGAATCAAAGAATACAATGTATTTTTAACCCAACATGATTGAAATGATGATAAAACATTTTCCCGTTTCATTGCAAAATCGTAATTCGTTATTTCTAACCAACCATGATGATCTTCTATCCACGATTCCAATTTTTGTTTCACTATCCGTGAAAAAGTTTCATATATTGTATCCACAAATGTTATCGGCATATTTTGACGAATACCCATAATAGTATATTCTCCGACAAAAACGAAAAATGTTACGATTCGACTCCAAGTTATATTTTCATTAAAAAGTTCATTCGCTACACCTACTAATACGTAAGAACATGTCGTATCCTCATCGTAATTATCGATTTCCGTACAAATCCTTTTTATTTCTGTCCCATAATTTGATCTAAATAAATCTAAAATATTTATTATACTGTTCAACACCTCTTTTTCCTTTTTATTTCTAGCCTCAACAACTTCGAATGTGTGGTAATTTTTCAATAAATATAAAAAAACATTTTTAAGAATATAATCCGTGCGGACGAAATCTTTAGTTGAATGATAGTTTTCATGAAACGAAGCCATTTGCCAATTTGTTGATATTGAGCATACTTTTTATATACTTTGTGAGGAAAAAAAAAAAAAAAAAAAAAAAAATAATAATATATTTTTTTTTTTTTTTTTTTTAACATTTACCTGAGATAAGAAATAACAAATCATTTAGCCTCTTAAATTTAACTTTTTATACTGCAGGATTTTCATACTTAGATAATCTTCTTTTCAATTCAACAATTTCGGTCTCTCTTAAATACTCGATTTTATTCTGAAGCGAGTCATTTTTGTTCTGAAGCGAATCATTTTTGTTCTGAAGCGTGTCGATTTTCTCTTCGGCAGTTTTCAATCTATGTTTCAATTCTCTAATTTCTTCTTCGCGGCGCTGTTCGATATCCGCTCGTAAATTTTCATATTTATTTTGTAATTCTTCCAATTTGTTTTTCAAATCCGCGTTTTCTTTTTCCAATTCTTCGCACCGGTTCACGAACGGTTTAGCACAATTCAAACAATCTCGTTGCCTGGGACACGTTTCCCACCAATCGTCTCCCACGACTCGATAAAACAACGCGTGATCTTCTATGTCATTTTTCAACCTTTTACATTTTCGTTTTTCAATAAAATAAATTTTTTTTCCTTCGTTGAGATGTAAATAGTGATCCGTGACCTCTTTGGAAACTTTAAATTTCTCTGTCACCGGTAACGCTAAATTCATCGTTATCTCGGGTAAATTTTTAACTTGAACTTTCCATTTCGAACCGATCCTTTCAATAGGCACCCAAAGCAATTTTTTGGGATCGTAACGGTTATATTTCTGTCTGATCAACTGCATGATACCGTCGTTCCACATAGTCGCCAATACCAATCTGTAATCCGAAGGTAAAGTTTCCGAGATGCAAAAATGATTTTCTTTTCTACCGCTTCTCTTTTTGATTTTTTCGGGAAAATATAAATCGTCCTCCTCGTCAAAATACTTTTCGTATCCGTCTTCGCGAAAGCTAAAATTACAACCCGATTTGCGCTGACTCAGATATCCCATCGCGTTCACCAAATGCATTTCGCATTCGATCGGTCTGTATATCTTACATTTGAATCCGGGATAAGGTTTTCGTACTCTTTTGGATACGGCGACCTTTTTCCACACGCGCCTGAAATCGTCCATAGAACGCGAAACCACGATCATGTGTCGGTGTTGTCTGAAACGAGCCTCCGATTCATTTCCGCCGTCGCACCAACACGAAAAAGGTATGGTTTTGACACTTCCCTCGCCGAAATCGTCCTCGTTGTCTTTTTTCATCGCTCGGACGAAACTTTCATAAACCACGGCTCGCACCATCACGTGCAACCATACGCAACCCCCTCGAACGTATTTCTGAACGCACGCGGCCGCTAAATTCAAAGTTTCGTCTTTGAAAGGCACGGATAATAATTCGTCGCTCAGATCCAAAGGACAGACAGGTTCGGTGTAATATTTCTCGATACAAGAAATTTTCCCGTGATCGAAAAAGTTTAATTTCTCACACATGGGCGCGAAATCGAATAATTGTAATTTCGCGACTTTTTTCGAAGAACCCTCTTGTTCGCTTTTTCGTTTTGAAGCGAGAGTCGCGCGAATTTTAAATTTCTCATAACATTCCAAAAGATGCTTCGCCCCCTCGTTTTTTCTTTCGAACGTCGCATCTCCTAAACACCAAACACAACATCGTTTAAAATTCACTCCGTGCTCTGCATGGCAATGTTTTTCGTATTGATTCGAAACGATACGTATTCCGCAATTCAAATACGGACATGTTAACGTAAACGCATTCCTACTCACGGTATCATAATAATACTTTAAATCTCTGGTCTGAACCATGATGAAAAAATATAAAAATAAAATATATTGGAAAAATGTATAATTTACAGCAAACAAAAATTCTTTAAATCCTAGAAAAATCGTATAATTTACAGCAAACAAAAAATTCTCTAAATCCAACGTTTTTCAAAAAGGCCAAAAACAACAATCAATAACAGAAAATATTTAAAAAATAAAAGCAAAAACATAAAAAATCAGGTAAAATCACACGAATTTACAGATAAAATAAAGAATGCAAAAAGATTCTACGCTTTTGTAGATAAATTTCATAGGCAACGATCGGGTTTTGCCAGATTTAAAATTTTAAAAAATATCGAAAAAGCAAATCTCCGAGATTGAAGTCAATCATTTAGTTTTTCTAAAAATAGTAACAATGACGTCATCGTTTCTGAAAATAGAATGTAGCAGAAAATGTTTTGTGAAAAAATCTTAGTTTGCGAAGCCGAGCAACTTATATATACATTTGTTGAGAAAATAAATTTAAAAAAAAAAAAAAAAAAAAAAAAAAAAAAAAAAAAATTTTTTTTTTTTTTTTTTTTTTTTTTTAAATTATTATTGTGATGATGAATTTTGTTTCTTAACAAACTGGAGTTCCATTTCCAAATCTTCATTTTTCCTTTTTAAACATTTAATTTCATTCTGTAATTCATCACATTCTGCCATAATGGGTTTTGCACAATTCAAACACGATTGTTGCAAAAAGCACGGAGTCCACCATTCATCACCCACGACATGATAAAATAGATAATAATCTGTCGCGTCACTTCTAGAACGTCTAAAATATATCTTTTTTCCATCGGTGAGGTGAAAGAACAAATCCGTGGGTTTATTAGACGGTCGAAAGTTTTTAGAAACTGGAAGTATCAGATCGAGCCGTATATCAGGTAAATGTTTGACTTGGATGCGCCATTTCCCATCGATGAGTTTCATGGGAACTTGCAATAGTTTTTTTGGGTCGGCGCGGTTGTATCGTTGATGAATCCATTCCATGATACCGCCATCCCATTGCGTGACCAATGCCAATCCGTAATCTTTCGGTAGGGTTTCTAATATATAAAAATGATTAGCTTTTCCACGTATTTTTATCCCGTCTTGAAAAGTAAATTTACAGTTGGATGTACGTTGGCTCACGTAACCCAAAGTATTGACTAAATGTAACGCAGACTCGATGCGATTGTGTATCACGCACTTGAAATTCTTGTAAGGTTTGTCTTCCGATTTAATTTTTTGTTTCTTGTACTCTTTGAAGAGTCTCTCGGTCGGGAAAACGACGATCATGTGTCTGTGTTGTCGATGGCGCGTTTCCGATTCGTTTCCTCCGTCGCACCAGCAAGAAAAAGGAAGAGTTTTTATTTCACCGCGATAAGAATCGATAATATTTAAAAAATTTTCAAAGACAAAAGCTCGCACGATTACGTGAAACCACAGCCCATCATCATCCTTTTCGAGATATTTCCGCACGCAGGAAGCCGCTAAATTTAAGCCATTATCTATAAATGTTACCGGAAGCGGTTCTAATTCGATCGGCCAAATTTGTTCATAACATTTCTTTGATAAAATGGGTTCATGTCCGAAGAAGTTTCGCTTTTCACACATTGGCGTCAGATCGAAAAATGTCATCGTATCAGATGGTGAATCAACTGAATCGTTTTCACTTTTTCGTTTTTCAGCAGCGATTACACGATATTTGAATTTTCTATAACACTCTAAAAGATGGTCGGCATTGTCTTTTTTCTCACGCATATCCCACTCCCGTTTTCCAAAACACCAAACGCAACAACACCTAGCATTTTTTTCGTGATTGTTTGTGTAATGTTTTTCGTATTCAGAGGAAAGAATACGATTTCCACATTTCGGACACGAAAATGAAAACTTATCCCTATAAAGGGCATTGTAATAACGTTTTAATTCTCGAACCATGAGAAGACAACTAAAATTTCATAGGCAACGATCGGGTTTCGCCAGATTTAAAATTTCAAAAAATATCGAAAAAGCAAATCTCCGAGATTGAAGTCAATCATTTAGTTTTTCTAAAAATAGTAACAATGACATCATCGTTTCTAAAAATAGAATGTAGCAGAAAATGTTTTGTGAAAAAATTTTAGTTTGAGAAGCCGAGCAACTTATATATACATTTGTTGGAAAAAAAAAAAAAAAAAAAAAAAAAAAATTTTTTTTTTTTTTTTTTTTTTTTTTTTTTGTGTGTGTGATGCTGAATTTTGTTTTTTAACAAACTGGGGTTTCATTTCCAAATCTTTTTTTATTTATTGTGATGCTGAATAGAATATCAAGATAAGTATGCCTAGTAAAAATTCTCCACTTACCCTTTTTGATTTAAATAATGATGCGTTATCAATTCTTTTTAATGACTATATTGCGCTTCACGATAAACTAATGTTATTAAATTCACCCGATTTTCACGAAAAATTATCAAATCCTAATCTTTGGTCGATTCCCTACGATGAATTTTTCGGATTTATGTATGCGATTCGAATCATGAAACCGGGTTGGTATCTCGACAATAACAACTATGCCTGTTATATATCCGTAGATGAAAAAAATGCGTCTTTATCCGCACGTTATTTTAATTATTTGAACGTTGAAAAATTAGACGAAACTTATCCGTCTCTAGACGATCTGATAAAAGGTGGTATCGATCATGTGAAAAAGGTAATTGAAAATTTTGATTGGGATAATTTTGATTATTATCTTCAATATGAATTTCCGGAATTTTATTTTCCGGTCGATAAGATAGAAGACATCCAATTTTATAGCATATCTCCCAATATTACGGTCGCTGTGAACCATTCTTTGAAAACCCTCCGTTGGCCCGGTAATATTTTTATGGTAAAAGGTCCTAAAATTTATCATTTCAAAGAAAAATGTATCGTGACTATTGATGACGAACCGCATCATTCAATACGATGGGGAAAAAATAAAAAATTAATTACAAAATGCATTTACAAAAATCAATGTTTTTGTAGAAAAGGAAAATATAATCTTTTTCCCATAAAAGGTTATTGGAAAGAAGATAAAAGTTACAAGTATAGTATAACCAATAATAATTTATCTTATGATGAATATACATCGTTGTATCATAAATTATGTCTTCATAGAAACGAAAAACCAAAAAAAGTATTACCCGTTGATACTTTTTGGAAAGAAGATAAAAATTATCCTGTAACATTGAATGAAGAAAACACAATGTATGATTATAGTAAACATAATGTATTTTACGATCAAATAACTGAATTGTACAACATTAAAAAAGAAATAATCTTTAATAATAAGGACGATCGGAGATATACTCATTACTATTATAATCAAATTATTGATAATTAAAAAAATATAGTTTTAATGTCTTTAATGATTGAATAACTTTAATTTTTCAACAAAGAATTCGCGTCTCAAGTTTAATCTCAATTTTTCATTTTCCGTTTTCAAGTCTTGATTTTCCTTTTCTAATTTGTCGCATTGTATTTTAAGGGATTTTGCACAATCGAAACACATTTGTTGGTGATAGTTAGGGGTCCAATAATCATCGCTCACGATATTGCACAATGAATAATAATCTGTATTTTCGATTTCGGAGCGTTGAAAATATATCTTTTTTCCATCCGTCAGAGAAAGGAACAGATCCGTGGGTTCACGAGACGGTCGAAAATTTTTAGAAACGGGGAGCGATAAATCGAGTGGTATATCGGGTAAATATTTGATTTTGATGCGCCATTTACCATCGATGAAATCCATAGGTAACCACAAAATACTTTTCGGATCAGTGAAACGATAACGATCACTAATCCAATCCATGATGCCTCCTTTCCATTGCGTGACTAATATCAAGTCGCTATTTTTAGGTAGGGTTTCCGATATATAAAAATGTTTCGGAGTGCCACGTTTAAATTTTTGATGAATATTAAATCTACAAAGAGATATACGCTGGCTCACATAAGTCAAAGCATTGACCAAACGTAGTGCGTCGTATATAAGAAACCTTTTCATAATTATTAACGTCGGCTTAAATCTTTTCTCGAAATCATGTAAATGTTTACGGGTCGGGAAAACGACGATCATGTGTCTGTGTTGTCTGAGGCGAGTTTTCGATTCTTTTCCTCCGTCGCACCAACACGAAAAGGGTAGAGTTTTTATTTCGCCTCGATAAAAATCCATAACGAATAAAAAACGTTTAAAAAATACACCCCGCACGATCACGTGATACCATAATTCATTTTTGTTTTTTCCAAGATATTTTTTAATGCACGAAGCTGCCAAATTCAAACCATCGTCTTCGAATGTTATCGTAAGCGGTTCTAATTCGATCGGCCAAATTTGATCGTAACATCTTTTGGAGAAAAGTGCTTCGTGTTCGAAAAATTGCTTTTTATCGCCCATTAGAGTAGGGTTGAAAAAAATGTTAACTTATCGGGCTGTTTAACTATCATACGATGTAAAAAGAAATAACGTAATTGTAACGTAAAAAAGTATGTTTTAAACATATAAAATGAAAAATTTTAAAAGCAGCAAATCATTAATATACATATTTTTTTTTATTTAAGTAAAAAAAAAAAAAAAAAAAAAAAAAAAAAAAAAAAATTTTTTTTTTTTTTTTTTTTTTTTTTTTTTTTTTTTTTACATTTTAAGCAATTGTAAGTTTTTTCCATGCTTTGTTAAAGTTTTCGAAATCATTCTCGTCGTTTAAATTCATATATTCATGCGATTCATTTTCTTCGCCCGTATAGAAATTTTTACTTTTTTCAATTACGTGTCCTTTATCGTGAAGGTAACGACCCATTACCATTTCCTGAAGACCGTTTCGGCTATCTAAGAATGTTTTACGAGTTTCTTTCACACCACCGGGAGCAATTTTAATCAAAGACGAAGACTGACGAATTTGAGGTTGTCCGTGCTGGTTATTATCAGATATGCTGGTATAAACATTAGATGAAGCAAAATTCATAATATAACCATTTTGCGCGGATCTATGAAAATGTTGTAATGCATTTTCGTTATGATTATTATCAACCACAATTGAAGTAGAAAACATTTTCAACGGATCGAAATATGATATAAAAGAATTATTGTTGAAAATGCGTGACCCTAAATCGAGATTATCTTCAAATGAATTGTCAAAAAATGGTACTAAAGACATTTTTTGAAAGACTAATAAATACTTATCTTCAAAAAAAAAAAAAAAAAAAAAAAAAAAAAAAAAATTTTTTTTTTTTTTTTTTTTTTTTTTTTCAAGAATTTAGATTATAAAAAGATTCTTTTCGATTCGGTCCAAGATGTGTAGATGTTTTCATTTTTGAAAATTAATTGAATTGTTAATTAACCAATCATCAATTAATAAATTAATTAATTAATTTTTAATTTTCAAAAATGAAAACTACATCTTGGACTCGAAGGAAAATTCAATTTTTGAAAATCTTTTCTGATAAATATATAAACTGGAAAAAAAAAAAAAAAAAAATTTTTTTTTTTTTTTTTTAAGAATTTAGATTATAAAAAGATTCTTTTCGATTCGGTCCAAGATGTAGATGTTTCCATTTTTGAAAATTAATTAAATTGTTAATTAACCAATCATTAATTAATTAATTAATTAATTAATTAATTAATTAATTAATTAATTCATTAATTTTCAAAAATGAAAACAACTACATCTTGGACTCGGAGGAAATTTCAATTTTCAAAAATCTTTTCTGAAAAAAAAAAAAAAAAAAAAAAAAAAAA